>OZ007591.1:257391827-257991827 GCA_963931845.1 Maratus michaelseni
TATCAGCAATGTGAATAACAGAAAATGAAAATTTCTTTTAAAGATAAATGTGGGGAGAAAAAAAAATATTACGACTGCTGAAATCAAAAAGATGTTTTGGCAAAGTACGAAGACGTTCGAAATGTTACATTGAAATGAAATTCTGACAAATTTAAAGTTATCAGAACTACATATCTATTTAATGAAAAATCCATGCGGCAGAAACAGTTTAAGAAACAAGCAGTATAAAACAGTCATAGACACGTTTTTTACAGGTCCATTTTTTACAAAACTCCGAAATGAACCCGATTGTACTTCCGGTGAAGAAAGATATTAAAAAATGTTTGCATTCGCAACAAATCTATAATAACAAAGATAAGGTGTTTTTTTAGAATTTTCTGAAGAACCCGCTAAACACAGGGGTACAAGATTTGTCAGGAAGATACCTCTATATCTGAAGTCATGTACCTCGAAGCTAGCTTTTGAATTTTTTACAAGATTTAAAAATAAAAAATCATGCCCTTTTTTAGCGTTTTGAGGCGATTTTTCCAAATTTATAAAAGGAATCTTTCTGCCCAATATAGTAAATTGTGTTCTCTTTTCAATAAAGTTTATTCTGAATTCGTTCTGCGATTTTTGAATTTTTCAAATTTTTTTTTTTTCACGTTTTGAGGCGATTTTTAGACTTTCCTAAAATAAATCCAGTTTCAATCATTTTAATAAATTTGTCCTCTAAGATTTGTTAAATTTTTCAGAAATTTTTATGCGATTTATAGCGTTTTCTCGCGTTTCGCTGCGACTTTTTGACATTCGCAAAAATAATCTGGTTTCAATCTTTCAGCTAAATTTAGTAAAATTTGTCAGCTGCAATTTCTGGATTTTTCGCGAATATTTTATGCGATTTTTAGCATTTTTTTTTTTATTCCGGGGCTTTTTTTTTTAATTCGTAAAAGGAATGTGGTATAATTTATTTGCCGAATGTAATAAATTTTGTTCTGTGTGCTGTTTGATTTTTTTTTTTTTCGCGAAAATTTTCTGTTATTTTTAGCGTGTTTTCTCGTTTTGCGACGATTTTTTGACATTTGTAGGAATTCGGTTTAAATCTTTTACCCCGACGTAGTAAATTTTATTATCTTTTCAATAAAGTTTATTCTGAATTCATTCAGCGGTTTCTGAATTTTTCATAAAATTTTTATGCGATTTTCCTTTTTTTATTCACGTTTCGAGGCGATTTTTAGACATCTTTAAAATGAATCCGGTTTCAATCTTTTTAATAAATTTGTCCTCTGAGATTTGTTTAATTTTTCGCAAAATGTTTATGCGATTTTTAGCGTTTTTTCGCGTTTTGCTGAAACTTTTTTAGTTTCGTAAAAGTAATCTGGTTTCAATCTTTCAGCTAAATTTAGTAAAATTTGTCAGCTGCAATTTCTGATTTTTTAGCGAATATCTTATGTGATGTTTACCATTTTTTTGCATTACGGGACATTTTTTAAAAAATTGTTAAAGGAATTCGGTGCAATTTATTAGCCTAATATAGTAAATTTTTTTCTCTGTGGATGTTTGATTTTTTCGCGAAAATTTTCTATTATTGTTAGCATGTTTTCTCGTTTTACGACGATTTTTTGACATTCGTAAGAATTCGGTTTCAATCTTTACACTAGTCACTAGTGTAATAAATTTTGTCCTCTCCAATTTTTGAATTTTTCGCGAAATTTTTTATGCTGCTTTTAGAGTGTCAGGACTATTTTTTGACAGTAAAAAGTAAGAAGGAATCCGGTTTTAAAATTTTGACCAATATAATAAAACAATTTCAGCAATTTTTGAATTTTTTATGGGATTTTCGGCATTTTCTCGCGTTTTGATGCGATTTTTACTGAAATGGAAAGAACTCTCCCGTAAATTTTTGTACTGTCCTGATTAAATTAAAGTTGGAAGAATGTTTCTGTAGCAAAGTGAACGACGATGCTGAAAATTTTAATTTAATCTCTGCCGAAATTTTTAAAAAAAGAAAAGAAAAGAAAAACGAATAATTCAAGGTTTATTGATTTGAGACTTGAGCGGATGTGGCTCACATGGGCGTACGCTGGTGAAAACAGTGGGGTTCCCCTACCCAAGTTCCTTTAATTAGAAGTTCGTTTAAAAAAAAAAACTGACGAGCGAAGCTTCGCAAAATCATTTTATTAAAGTTGTAACTAATATAATAAATGAATTACATTTTTAATTACTTTAAACTGCACTTTTAAGATGCACCATGATTGTGGAGAGGTGTCGCTCAAAATTATTTAGTTTGTATGAGAAATCGCGCTTTGGATAACAACAACGATTTTGGTTAAGAACAGTAATCCTGTAACAACTTACCGACGGACGTTAACCAAGGTACAACTGTACGTTGGCATTAAACCATCTCATTCAAGGTCCATACTAGAGATTCAGATAGTAGATGATAGTAGGAGATTAATTATTTACAATAAATAAAAAAATAATGAAAGAGAAAAATATTTAAATATGCACAAAATATATTTTGATTACACTGTCAAAAGTGGAATGCCTTTAGGGAGGTATTGACTGAAAACCTTTCACAATCATTCCGTTCTAGCCAGCTCGATTTGAACATGCGCAAAATTAGGTATCATAAGGGCAATCTACTGAGCTAAGTAAATACATAAAAAATAAAAAATAATAAAATTTATATATAAAATAAAAATAACAGTGTTCATTGTCATTTCGATTTCGGACAAAAACAATTTTTAATTGATTGTATCATTTTTCAAAATATTGGTGGCAGAAAGTTTGGGGGAGGGGCACGCACAGGGGACACCCCCTGTGCCCCCCGACGCTACGCCTATGAAATACGATAAATTTACGATAATTGATGTATTTGATTTTTCTTCTTTTCATAAAATTTCTGTACCTCTTTTTTTTAATTGTTTCTTGTTTTAACGGATTTGTCGGTTCTGTTTTTAATGGTTCATTGGTTCTCCTTTATTTCATTCTCCTTTCGTTTTGAAGCAGTGGATCTTTTCATTTTCAGGATTAAACATTGGACTCGAGTGCTGCTTTAGTTGTTATAGTAGTTATGCTTTTTCTGAGCTCTTATGATGCCCTTAAGAAGTTTATATTATATTAATAAAAATATTCCAGTCATAAATATTATCATCATCATCATAATTATTCTTGACAACGACGGACGATGCGAACAGTAGCTTTCTTTATCAAATTCCTCTCTTCCTTCTTCTTCTCTTCCTTCTTCTTCTGATTCTTTCTTCCTTCAAATACCTTCTTTATCAAATTATCGCTTTTGCCAGTTGCAGACAATTTTTTATTCAAACATGTTAAAATTATATTATTTTAACCGAAGATCTGATTTTATCTTAATCTATCCATTATATCTGCATAAAGCACAAACATTTTGGTCCTATCAGTATTGCTGACATCATGATAGTTCATCATTAAGCAATGATGTCATGATGTTAAAACGAAAAAAAAAATATTCAGAAATGCAATAATGTATTTCGGTGAATGTTGTGTGTTATGTTTAGTAACATTTGCGTGTATGTAGATATAAGGTTGGGTCAAATGAAAACAGAATAGTGGTTATAATTTGGATTTTTGTATGAGTGTGGTGAACTCTGTGTTCAGGATAGAGTGGGTATGTAAGGAAGGCAACTCCTACTGAGGAAATGAACCTGCCCGTAGGTAGTCACGCAGCAGCACGTGATATGCTCTGGCAATCGGCCAACAGTTTAGTCCGTCAGGCAATCGGTTGTTTTTATTCATCTGAGTCTGCGGAATGTTTGCTAGTAAAAAAGAGCAACAGAGGGTTTTTCGTTATTTAGTGGTAGAAGAAGATTGATTTCACAAAACGCATTGGCGAATGAAGGCACTGTACGGAGAACATTCACTGTCATCGACTCGTATGCATGACGGACACGACCACTTTCGCAAGAGAAACTCATGAAGTTTCGGTGGACAGTCTTGGAATACCCACCGTATAGCCCGGATATTTCGGCATGTGACTATCCAATCTTTGGTCCGCTAAAAAACGCATTGAAGGTCGCCGTTTGTACTCGGACAGCGAAATCATGGACGATGTTCGAACTGGTTCCGATTTCAGCCAAAGGACTTCTATGAGCAAGGTATTCACCATTTGGTGAAAAGTGGGACAAGTGCTTGCGTAGATTTGGAGATTGTGTTTGAAATAAACCATGTCAGTTCATTCTGAGGCTCCTGTTCTATTTTCATTTAATCCCCGCTAATATATATGTGCCACATGTGCTAAACCCAAATTGTCGACACCTAATAACATATTTTTAAATTTGGCACAAAAAATAAGTCGCCGAAAACAAGACAAATTTCCGTCCACTTGTCCAATCTGACGGACTGCATTGTATCCCGTTATTACACTAAGACTAGTTGAAATCCTGTCATACTTGGCCAGATTTCATTTGGTAAATGTTAATTTAATTAGTTGACATAATACTTTTATCAACTCAAATTTCACTATTATTAAACGGATTAAGTCATGGTTATTATCGCTATCTCTGCAAAATTTATAAACACGCGCAAAAAGTAATAAATACAGTTTTAATTATCTTGTGTACCAGAATTTTCTTTTTAATCTTTGCGGAGTATCAATGATGTAATTTTGCACAAAATTATTGGAAAATGTTTGGTGACGGAAAAAGTTTTTATCGATGTTTTTCCATGTATTGGTAATCTATTTTATTCGGTACATCTTTCTGGTATGCTGCAAGAAATCCAATCTCAGAGTATGAATTTCTGATCAATGCGTATTGATTCGAATTGATTCCCAATGATTACAAGTGCCCAAATACTCTCCAAGCTCGTTGGAAATCCGAGAAGTGAAAACATGGTAATCAATTTAAGGAGATGATGATTACATTTGCCTTTTTTCGGCTGCACATAACTATTGCTGTAATTCAGTTAAAAGGATATGGATTTATAGATACATTTTCTGTGTATAATTTATAAAAAATATAGCAGATATATGCTGGAGTTTTCGTTTATGTCAAACTTTTTCTTTCTTGGCTGTATAATAAATTTATTACGACGATAAAAAATTTCATCATAAGAAAAATAGCTAACGGAGTAATGTAATAGTAAACAATTGTTTTTTTTTTATTATTAAATATAACGGAATTATTAAAAAATAATATATATCTATATTATAATATTTCTGAAATTTGTCTTTTAAACTTTTTACTGCGCGAAAATAAGGTTTTATTATCTATATATTTCGCACTTCTTATGTTTTTTACTTACTCTTTAAATGATCTAAAATTCATAACTTTTAGTTTAGGAGACTGGACTTTTTAATTAACTTTTAGTTTAGATTATACATTGCGACCTGAATCCGTGAAAAATACGTCTTCTTTTATTTTGGTATTCAACAGGTAATGGATAGTCGTTGGATAACAACAACACAAATTACAGTAATAACTTCGTTTTCGAACACAATCGTTCGAAAACACCGTGCGATAAGTGAATTGTTCAATAATAGAATTAAATGCCCCCATAAGAAATATTGAAAAAAGGATTAATTGGGATAAGTTACTTCCTCTATTTATTTGTTTCAAGCAATACATTGTACGATACGGCACAGTGAAAATTTAGAACACATTACAATATTGTACATTACTATGAGACAACGAAAATGTTATAACATTTTAAGAAGGGTGTAAGAAAAATCGCAAGCATACTCTTATTGGTGAGGATTTGGATGTCTTGAGATTTGGAAGAAGAAGGAGAAGGTTTTCCCATTCTCATTTTGACCTTCTTTCAGATCCAAGATATTCAATCTTCTTACACAAGATATATATAACCAACCAGATGACATTATCATTTCTTGTCACTTTAACATGGTCCCTATAGACAGGTTCCGGTTGGTTACATAAAATCGGCTAATGCACAAGAATGAGTAACCATTAACCAACACTCAAGTACTATAACAACATTCATAATCAGTTTAACATGATCACTATGGGTCCATTTTGATAAGATTTCGTAAAATTTCATCAATCTCAAAATACCTAGATAAATTAGATCATAATAAAAGAACTTTATTAAATTTCAAGAAAAAATACTACTATAAAAATGCTATTATAAGTTATTTCGTATCCAGAACTTTACTTGTTGTTGTAGAGAGCCAATTTTTTTAACGAACAAACAATAAACAGCCTTGTTGAATAAACATATAATAATATACTTAATTTGAACACCAGTATCGAAAAGAAATTTGAAACAAACACAAAATAATTAATAAGAAATTCTTTTAAGGACATATATGTTGTTTTAATATAAAAAGTGTGTGCAGAAGATATTAATGATTTATCATTACGATGGTTTCTTCTTATTAAGAAGATAACAATGAAAACAGTTATAATCAATTGCTGAATTTTACGTGATCGAATATTTTTCCAATATTCTTGTATTTAAACACCGATATTTTAATCAAAAACCACCTTTCTCCCCCTTTCCTAGTACTTACGTTATTAAAATATGCTAACATAAACCAAACATTTTTTTAAAAATTTATCTTTCTAAAAATTACACCATCTGCTCTCAGAGATAAAAACACCCAAAACAGAAGATCGCGACAACCAATTCAATTACAATCCGAAATTATAATCAAATTAAATCGATAAAATTTTCTCACATTTTATTCCTGTTTCTAGTAAGCCTCATTACGAAAACAGAAATTTAATTTATTCCATCTGCATATTCGAACGCCTTTCCTCTAAAATCAATTCCATCGAAACCACTTGGATTTTTAAAATCCGAAATCTAAAATGAAATCATGACGGCGACGCGGAGAAATTCGAAATGCGAGACACCCGAGACGAAATATCACGTATCGAGCTTCAAATGTAATATTTGACTGGCTAAATACTGTTGAAATCAGAAGAAAGTCAGTTGTAATCAACGCACAATCGATTAATTGATTTTGAAGAAAATCAATGATTTCCGACTCGCAGTAAACATCGCTTAAAGTGCTTTCAGATATTGGAATTCAATAGCTAACGATACCTTATAGATTGAACCCACATTTCAGCGAGAAAGCAATGCTGAAAAATAACAGATAAAAATTACATTGATGTATAATTTGCGGTGCGTACGAATTTCCCTTTCTTTATTTTATGAGTTCATGACTTGAAAAGAAATTCGCTTTCAAAAGAGAGCAAGTATAATTGAACATAAATTTCTGCAAAACAAGTAACATTTTTCAAAAAACTAACGCCGTAAACTCTTTTAAAATCAAATGAACAAAATTTGAATTGCGTTGACTTGTGACACTGGATGAAGGTTTTAAATTACATTTCAGTTATTTATCTCGCTACACTGGCAATTTATACAGAATTTATTATATTATTTTTACACTCGAACTTATTTTCAATAAGTATGTTTAATTTGTAATTTCAAAAGAAAATCATTACACTGAAATAATAGTATATACTGTTATTATTATTTTAAATTTTAAGTGTCTTATTCTGTTATTTATCTGGTGATTATTTTTAATACTTTAATTCATTTCTTTAAATTTAACAACCCACGCCGATACACGTGTATTTTACGCTATATTATCTTTGAATAATATTCAAAGTTTTGATCCATGGAATTATGACGCAATATCTGTTTTTATTTTAACTCCTCCTCCCTTCTTTTTTAAGCGACATGGTTAATTTATTGCTTTTACTTGGAGAAACGTCGTGTCATTTATTAAAAAAGTCATCAATTTGATTTTTTTTTTGTTATTTCTTCTGTTTTATTCATAAACTGCTCATATGGGTAAATTTATCGCAGCGTTAACTAAATTCGTGTCTCCTGAGACTCCTGTAGCGAGATTGATAAATCAACCCCAAAAGAAGAACTGAGATTGACTGGGACACTAAACATTACGGGGTGGAAAATTCACAAAATTATACTTAGTTAAAAATAGAAAGTTTTTTTTTTTTTTTTTTAAATTATTTGTTTTGTTTTTGTTGTAGGTCACTATTATAATTTTGATAATTAGCGTTATGTTCAGCAAAGAATCTAGACATATCAGTCCGTTAATAGGAAGGGATAGTTCCATGAACTTGGCTGTGTACAGCACACATGTATATTTTACGGTATTGGAATTCATTGTCATACCAATAGAAAATCCTGGTCTTTTTGTTCTTAAGACATTGAGACTCATATCACTATATGACTTTAAACACCTGCTTAATTGCAATGTATTACTGCAACTACAGTAAAATCTGTGAAAATGAAATGTGTATAACAGAATTCTGTCCTAAATAAAACAAGTTGGAAATTGTACGTCAAACGTTACAAACGAGGTGCGTTCGTACGCACGTTTTAGAATTAAATTCATGATATCCCGTGCGTAGAACGGGTTAAACAGCTAGTTAAGTATATATTTTATGACACTGTTCATACAAATATCTTAACTAGTTATATAAATATTCAGATATATATGTATCAGCTAGTTATATAAATATTCAGATCTTGATGATTTTTAATTCTGTGAAATGAATTATATCGTCTGCAGATTAATTTCTGTAATAAAATAAGTATCTCGGTCGCTTGACGATTAAACTTCAGAAGCTCCTATAACAAACAAGTTGGAAATTGTACGTCAAACGTTACAAACGAGGTGCGCTCGTACGCACGTTTTAGAATTAAATTCATGATATCCCGTGCGTAGAACGGGTTAAACAGCTAGTTAAGTATATATTTTATGACACTGTTCATACAAATATCTTAACTAGTTATATAAATATTCAGATATATATGTATCAGCTAGTTATATAAATATTCAGATCTTGATGATTTTTAATTCTGTGAAATGAATTATATCGTCTGCAGATTAATTTCTGTAATAAAATAAGTATCTCGGTCGCTTGACGATTTAACATCCATCGGAAGCTCCTATAACAAAAAAGCACCGATTTAAAAAAAAAATCAAATTTCTTAATAAATATTTTTATTAATATCTCCTAAAGTTTTGATTCGATTTTAATAAAATTTGAAATGTCTCGACAAAATTCTGCAAAGATAATGTATTTTAAATTGCAAACCATTTGGTTGGGTAGTTTTTGCGTTGTTATATGCGGACAGACAGACAGACGAACGGACAGACAGACGGACAGACAGACAGACAGACGGACGGACAGACGGACGGACCAAACGACGACTATAGGTGCTACGTATTTATATAATTACGAACGCACCTAAAAAGCACCGATTTAAAATAAAAAATTCAAATTTCTTAATAAATATTTTTATTAATATCTCCTAAAGTTTTGATTCGATTTTAATAAAATTTGAAATGTCTCGACAAAATTCTGCAAAGATAATATATTTTAAATTGCAAACCATTTGGTTGGGTAGTTTTTGCGTTGTTATATGCGGACAGACAGACAGACGGACAGACAGACAGACAGACAGACGGACGGATAGACGGACGGACCAAACGACGACTATAGGTGCTACGTATTTATATAATTACGAACGCACCTAAAAATTACATGGTCCCAACAGAAAGAATACCAGTAGTTCTATTTGCTGAGACAAAAATCTCTTTAAAGCGGATTTTTTTCCAGTTTGATTCTGGTTTCCCAGGTTTTATAAGTATTTGACAAAACTGATTACAAGTTTACTATTATGTATTTATGATTGTGTATTTTCAATTTTAAAATAAGTTGGTTATTAGAAACTTAGTGAAATTCTCTTTGTAAATTTACTTTACGCAGGAAGGAGGGGGGGGGGGGACACCAAAATCCATGTTTGCACCCTGTGAAAAAAAGCTAGTTTCGACTCATAAGCAGCTAGTTAGCCTAGTGTTAAAAAAAAAAAGATGAGAAAGTAAACCCTCTCCTCCCCATCCTTTTTCTTAATCTCGAGTCATCAAAAGTTTCACCAATAACAGTATCCGTGCAATGTTTCTTAAAATATAAAATTTTCGTTGTCTCAAATTGGTCTCACTTTTTCTAAGTTCACTATTTTGGCAAGAAAGGTAATTTGCAGGATTTTTTTTAATTAGCTTACTAAATGCAATTGAATGAATTTCAGGCAATTACATCAAAATTGTTGCAATCAGTTTAAAAATCACCCAGGTTATAATATTTTTTCGACATTCAAACAAAATTCAAACCGAAACCATTCAACGAATGTCATCAAAAACTTTTGTATGTATGTCCCTGTAAACGAAGTATAAGAGCTACTCACATGATTAGCGAACTCATCCAAGATACTTGCAAAATGAGTACGACGTCCCAATTAGTTTCTAATTGATTTAGTATTTTGGACGTTATTGTGATGACAATTTTTCATTATACATGCATATTTATAGGCAGGGATATAAACGAAGTCATTGCGGTAGTTCGATTTCTAAAGAAATAAACCTAGAAGCAAACAGTTTTGTATCTAGTTTATAATCCATGATGGAAGCTTTAATATTTTCTTCAAAGTAACCGAATACGTTAGGCGTAACATGTTGCATATAATAGAATAAATATGCATAATAATCCTTTTAATCGATTTTAGAAAAGTCGATTTCATGGTGATTGCGATTCTGTTCTACGAAACCGCGAAGAAAGGGACAAGTCAGATGTGGAATTCTTCTTGGAGTCTTTGAATAATTATTAAGATAATATTTGTAATCATCTATATTCGAAATGTATTTGCTGCCTCCCTAAGGTGTTTTGTAAGATAAATGGATGCTATTGCAACTATGCCGTCATGAATCATTCAGAAGGAAATGGTTAGAATCATGCATTGGTGGGATGACTTTAGTGCTTCAATAAACTGTTGCAACAATAGAATAAGATATGTGCGGGAACAAAGGACATGCTGATGGATTCTGTTGGAAATGCAAGTTATTCACTAGCAGTATAATATTAGGATCAATAAAGTAAATGATCTGCTGAATTTCAAGAAATCGAAGGCTAATTTCAGTATTCGCTCTATGAAAAGCAATATTATTTTAGAGTACAATGGCTTGACTAGAATTGTTTTCAATAATTCAAATTCCCTTAAATTTGTAAATGAGCCTATGAAGAGATATATAAGTCTTATGTGTCAAAAGAAAACCAACGTAAAGAAGAGCAGAAATTGCCACAAAGGAACTTGCATGCAGTTGTTAAAGGAATACAAAAAAGAAGATATATTAATAGATGTATATATCTCCTTCTTCAATGCAACATTCAAACAGAGAGATAAAACAACAACATCAATACACAGGCTCTAAGAGGATATATTTTTCCTGTTGCTTTCTCTTTCTTGTTTCAATTCTTGTTATCTGATAAAGGGTTTCATTTTCTGAGTCGCATGCTTTTGAAACATACTTTGCTCCAGAAACTGACGGAAAAAAAAGCTTCAACTCAATAACATGCTACTTTATTCATCGATATTTAAGAAAAAATATAAAGATTTTACAAATATTTTATTTTTATCTCCATACACACTAACACAAAGTCATAAAATTACAGACACACGCCTACACTTATACATATATAGTTACAGACACATGTGCTTACACACATACAGAGAGAGAGGGTGGGGGGGGGGGAAACAAAAAAGCACACGTGCACTCACACATACATATGTACACATAAGCATTTTTATGCATACAAATACACAAAATCACACATTTACATATGTACGTACATAAATAAGTTTGTGCACATACGTTTAAATACATATTATGCGTGTATGTGATAATAAAAATAATACAAATGTTTGCTTTGGCTGCTGTTTGACAATTGAATTCTTTGAAGTCCAAGTAGGATTTTTTAAAACTTTTTTTCATACAGAAATTGGGAATTTGGACTCTTTTCATTTCTCTTCTCCAAAGATAGTATAGGAGGAAATGGCCGATATCTAATATTAATATATTCATACACACTGTTGAATAGAAGGGAAGATGCTGGGCTCGAACCTTGGTCCTGGATTGAATATTCGCAGTGTTTTGAAATCTATTCTCCAATCTATATATTCTTCGTGTGCAAAAATAAATAAATTAATTAATTAAATTATAGTGTGCGCCAGCTAGCATTTTACTATACTTCAATAAATCTATAAAAGTTCAATGACAGTACTTGTACAGTTAAAAAGAAAAATATAAACGCATAATTTGTCAAAATTTTACGTTATGTCAAAAAATAATAAATCGTGAAACAGCTATTCTTGTATAATTTATTATTACCTTTTGATATTGAATTAAATAGTTATGTAAAATAAATACGTGAGTAATTGGAAAATCTAAAAATGTTATAATTAAGAATTTTGGAAAATTTAGTTTACGTAATCTAAGATATTTTTTAAATATCAAAACATAAGTAATAATATTCACAAGATTCTAAGATTTGAAAAAACTGTAATAAAATAGGTGTGTATATTTCTTACTGGACAGTAATAGAAGAAACATTATGTCGCAATACATACAAGTTGTGCGGTAAATAAATATAATAAACATATACCACAAGATTTGTTTCTTTTTAGCGCATTATAAATGATGTTAAAAAAATGTGAAAATATTTTTCTCATTCCCTTTTTTTTAACGGGAAAAATTTTAAATTGTTAAGAACGTTCCGAAACAAATCCTCGTTAAAATTAAAAAGCCGCGTTAGAATTTTCCTGCAAATCCTCACACAAATAAATGAAATGCGAACAAAATAAATTGAAACGAAAAGAAAAATTACTGTGACACCTGTTCACTTCCACATATTTCATTCTCAATACATAACAACCAATGGAATATATTTTCCACATCTTTTTTTTTTACAATTCTCACTTCTTCCGATAAGGAAATCAATAAATTTAATCGAATTTAAAACTATTTTAACTTGTTTCAAACCGCTCCGAATGAAAAATATCGATTGGTATTTATTTAATGAAAAGAGCATCGAATTCTGTTATAAGATAGATTTCAGTCATTGAATTCGATAATTATTTCGATGGATTATAACGGCATCGGAGAACGCGGAATGTCATTATCAGATTTCAGATCGCTCTTCGATTCATTCTAATACACGAATCTATTGAATAAAAAAAAATATTATAAATAAATAAATAAAATAAAGGGAAATGAATAGATGCACAAAAAAATAGGCTGATAGAATAGCACAATAAGACATGTCTAGCAGAACATTTTTCTACAGAAAGTTATAGCAGTAGAAAGAAAGCTAACTGTAATCAATACAAGATCGATAAATCGATTGGGGGGTTCGATTCTTCTTTGCTATTGCTATCGTAAACAATGCTTATGGCTTTTGTTTATATTGACAATCGATAGGTATCGGTATTTTTTGTTTTTCTGCACAAGGATCTAAAACTGCATTGGTCACGGATATAAAAAAGTAAAATAAAAAAGATGGTTCGAAATTATATCGATTTCCAATACATTTGAAAAATTTCTTCCCAACTATAGTGGAAATATCCTCCGTTACTAAATGTAGTTAATCTTGTATCATCATTAACCTCAGTTTACGTGTCCGATGTCGTTTAATATGCAGCAATATTACCTAAATAATATACATTTAATCAGCTTAGTAATATGCAACATAATGTTACTATTATTGTATAAAACCATAAAGTAAATTGTTCTATGCTGACTGAAAGTAAAGTTTTTTTTAAAATTATTATTGTAAAGTTTAAGAATCTTTTAAATAATATCTTTTAAATAATAATTCTTTAAATATCTTTTACACTGCTCAAAATACTAATTTGCAGATTTTTTTTTTTCTATTTTGCGCATGATTTGAATTACCATTAAATGTGGATACCTTAAATTTTATCACAAGGTTGTTCCAAAATATGCAGGTTTTCTATTGTTTTAAGTTTAGTTCTGATTTTTTGAATTAATTTTTTTTTAAATAAATATAATTTTTATTTATATCATCGGAGGGGGCGGGGGGGGGGGGGGATATTGGTTCTAATAATTCAACTGATGCTTTTTTTTTTTTTTAAGGATATTATTGAATAACACTTCTTAAATTATCCATAGAAATAATAGCCCGGAAGAAAGTCACATTTTTAGTTAATCATTTTATACAAGCTGATCTTCAAATATGCATTTGATTATAATTAAACATGAAAACTGCTGACAGCTGCACTGTAAAAAAGACAAATGTTTCTTAATCTACGAAAATATAATATAACAACGTACGAAAATATACAATAACCTTTTCCAAGATACCCACTATTCCAAAATGCGTTCTTTATCCTTAGAAACCTCAAAAACCTACATATTTTTTAGATTTAAAGGGGCATAAATAAAAGTTTATTTTGCTGCTACAGATTTTTGGAAACGTTTCCGAATAGTTTTTGTGGTATATTAATCAGTTTTCTGAAATCGAAATATCGGTTTTTAGGATACTATCAATTCTCAGTTAAACATTTTCAGCTGCGTAATTGAATTTATACACACTGCAAAAAATAATTGTTGATTTTACAGTATAAAACTGGCATCCCTGCGCGGTAGCGTATTACTGCTTGCACGGCAGCGTATTACTGCTTATTTTACTGTTTAATACTGTTAATTTTACGGTATAATACTGGCAGCTGGGATGCCAGTTTTATACTGTAAAATCAACAATTATTTTTTGCAGTGCATGCAAGAGTTACAAATGTTAATGTTAATGCTGTTAACTTATCATGTTTGTCTCTGAAACATCTCTGTTGAACATGAAAATGTTTATTTGAAAATAGATAGCATCCGAAAAACCTATATTACAGGTTGAGAAAACGGATTAATACACTAGAAAAACTTCTCGGAAACGTTTCCAAAAATAAGCGGCAGCAAAAGAAACTTTGTTTTTTTAAATGCTTCTTTAAATTTCGAAAATATATTGGTTTCTGGTGTTTCTAGAGGACGTTTTTCGGAAAAGTACATAACTCGGAAGAGGATGTGTATTTTCGTTTATATACCTAGATTAAGAATCATTTGTCTTTTTTTATACTATGTCGTGATAGCGGTGGATGTGGCGTCAGGGACCCTAATATCTCGCAAAATCAAATCGAATTGAACAGTGTCCCAATTACGGATATTATCACGACCGGTGGCAAACATAATTATTTAAAACTGCCCTGTCTTCCTTCATCGTTGTCCGCTTTTTCTTGAAAATTAAAGATGCTTATCGACCGGGAGGCGGCAGCACAGACAATCACCTCATCGAGTTCACAGCTGGAATTCCAAAATTAGTTAAAACTCGATTTGCTTATTAAAACGCAATCGGTCTGCCAAGTCATATCTTGGTGGAAAACACCTTAAAACCCGATTTTAGCGGTTCACTCGTAGGTTTACCATTGTGTTTTCCTGCACCCACAGGTATGAAAACATGGAAGACTGGGAGCAGGAACACACAATGGTAAACCTACGAGCCAACCGCTAAAATCGGGTTTTTGGATGTTTTCCAACAAGATATGACTTGGCAGACCGATTGCGTTTTAATATGCGAATCAAGTTTTAACTAATTCTGGAATTTCAGCCGTGAACTCGATGAGGTGATTGTCTGCGCTGCCGCCTCCCGGTCTATTAGATTAGGAGACGTATATTAATTTGAAACTGGTACTGAAAGAGTGAATAATTCTATTCACGCAACACTCGTACACAAAATAAATAAATAAATAAATCTATAAAGTACAATTGAATGTTTTGTTGATGTATATATACAATATTAATTAGTTTCATATAAACATATAGTTTTTCCCATTTTTATCCCCCCTTGGCAGGTTATTTCTGTACATCTCGCACCACATGTTAAGAACTTCTAATTGAATTTGTTCTAAAATGTTTCCGCCAAATTATCACTCTAAAATTTCAAATTAACTTTTACTAAATTACTATCATCTGATCCATTTTTTATTAAAATTCGAATGCATGTAAAAAATTAAAAATAGTGATGTAGATAGAAAAAAAATTAAATAGATTAATGAAATCAAACAAATCAAATATAAAAATTCGAAAAATAGCTTTAAAAATATTTTTAAATAGGATTTTCGCCTTTTAAATTTCCGATTTGCATACGCTGATGCCTAGGATTATATGCTAACTCCATACTTGCTAGTGGCGCATTTGTGCGTGATTGTGGGTAAATATTTATGTGTGTGTGTGCGTGTGAATTTTCTTTTCTTGTATCGAAATAATTAAAATTTCTGATGAGAACTAGAATTTCTAGTTCATAAAAAAAAAAAAAAAAAGAGTTTTCAAAGAAATTGCCAAACGTTTTTTTCTAAAAACACAAATGTCTTTTAAATAACTTTCTCATTAAAAATAAGTTATGCCTGAATGTTTTAGAAATAATGAATATGATTTCACTAAAGAATAAGGTCAAGTCATCTAGTCTTGTGTTGAAATTTTCTTTTAATACCTTAGTTGGTATGCAAGATGTTTCTAATTTTTAATATTTGATAAGCGTTACCCATTCCATAAAATATGCCATCTTATTTATGTGTTTTTGAAAGACCCATCAGATTTTCCATTAAAATAAGAAATTTATTAACAAAGTCAGATCACGTAAAGAGAAATTTGTGCCAATGAATGTTTCTACATTCAGAGTAAGTGGGAAATTTATATTGTATTTTGAAGATTCTAATTTAGATTTTCTGCAATTATATATTAATGGTGGAAAGAGTAGGTTGGCAAGAAAGAAATTATTTTTATATGGTATGTTATATTGTTTTAATTGATAGCTGCGAGTTAGGATAAATTCATACAATTATAATGCACTTATAATGCAACTGTAAAACAGAACTCAGCTTATAAGAGCCCCACTAGTTCTAAAGTCTTGATGATCCGAATAAAAATTTATTTGGAATTTAAGGAAAAAGAAATGAGTATGGGTAAAGAAAAATATTTAATATTAAAGACTAAAAGTATTTTTAGCATGCATAATACTGAATTACTTTGGGAAAAAAAATAATAGAAGGAAAAATTGTTAACTCATATTTTCCAATCTATTTTGTTTTCTCCCATTTATATTTTTACTTTTATCTACCTTTACCTTAAGAAGAAAGTAATTCGTGAAAAATGTCGTCGGATTTATAGGTTTTAGAAGGTCCTAAACACGATTTGACTATTTTTAGAAAATCTATGTCTGTGAGTCTGTCTGTCTGTCTGTATATGACAAAAATTGTGCTCTATCTCAAGAACTAATGCACGGAATTTAATAAAACTTTAGATTCAGTTAGAAATTGATATAAATTGTTGCTGATTAGTTTTTAGTGTAAATCGCCCAATTGGTGACACTGTTTTTATATTGGAATTTCAGGCAATTTGAAATTTTGCTAATTCAAGTGGGTAACGGTTTCAATTACTCCGGACTAGTGGGATTCTACTGTATAATTTGTTCCGAAATAATAAAAAAATATATATTATCAGTCGGCATAAGCATTACTTTTAAAACTAGCTTATATATAGAGAGAGATTTTAATAAGATAGGATTCCACAAACTAGATTTTTATTCTTACTGTCATATAGAAATTGCAGGAAAATGCTTTGGTTTAAACTTTATACAGTGATGGAGGGGGGGGGGGGGATATTTTTTTTTTCAAGCACAGGTGAACTTAAAACTTTCTAAAACATTTGTATGACCGTTTGTTATTTAAACCATGCTAATTGTGTAAATGTTAAATTTCATATCAAACAATATGTTTTATTTTAAGTACAATAGACATTTTAAAGTATTGATTAACGGTAAGCAAAGCAACGGACTTGTTTTGGGCATATTAGACTTAATCACTCAAATTAACATTTTCGATATAGTTTAAAAAATATTTACTATACGTTCAGTGCAGAGCAAAATATTTTTTTTAATGGACTCCTGTAAAATATAATTAACAGGGGAAAATATTTTTTTTACTAAGAAAGATATTTAAAATCCTATATATATATATATATCTATATGAGAGAAAAAAAAACAACTAATCTTACAATGTGCAGATTCCATACGGTTTTCCGGAAATGGGTTTGAAGTCCATTTTATGAAGCACGCCTATTTATTTAATTATTTTCCTCTTATTTCCATAAATATTTGTGATTATTTCCTCTTTATATTATCGCTTTTTTAACATTTTTCAACCTAGTTGAAAAGTGTTTATGACTTCGGTTTGTCTGGCCGTATGGCCATGCTCTAACTCGCGTAAATATCCTCGGATTGCCCTGAAATTTTTGTATGTTATTGTTGTTTACTATAGCATGTTCCCTATTCAAAATGAAGTGTGTAGCACTTATAGTTTTTTTACAACGACGATCAAAAGTATTTCGTTACATTACAGTCAATGGGAAAAAATCGTTTCAAATGACTTTTGATGATGCTACGCCATTTGAAACATGATGAAATTGATATACAATTATGAAGCAAGTTATTATTACCACTAAAACATGCTGTTTGTAGAATATGGGGTGCAAAGCATTTATTATTCATTTATAGGGTCACACAAAAGAATTCTGTTGCACATTTTTCTACGGTGAAAAGTCGTTTGCAGTATGATTTAATGATGTTTCACTGTTTCAAACATAATGAAATTTATATTCTGAGGTTTTTCTCTGAGTTTCTCACTTAAAAGTATGGTATGCATTACGTTTATTTTTCATTTACAGAGACACGCAAAAGATATCGGTTACAGTATACATGCAATAATCACAGTCTATGTTTGATAAGTTTTGTTTTCAACATTGGTTTGCGTTTTTAAGTTTAGCTAAATTTTTGCATAGTACGTGGTGTGCATAAATTCGGTTGTTCTTATACAGGGTTACCGAAAGGAATTCGTAAGTATTACAGACTATGGGAGTGAATTGCTTAGGGTAGTTTTTAATTGTGTTAGGCATTTTCCTGCTGAGCTATAGTTAGTAGACTTATACAGTCGAACCCCGTTATAATGAACCCGGGATATAGTGAACACTCGGATATAGTGAACTTTTTTGCTGGTCCCGTCCGAACTCCCATTTAACTAATGTTATTTTATACGCTTATAGTGGACAGCTGAGATTTTGGTCGTTCGTTTATAGTGGACTCCAATTTTATTTCCCCAGATTTCTTTTTTCAGTTCTCCAACTTTAAACTTGCACTAGTTGTGACTGCAAATGATGACATGGCTTTATATTGTGTGAAATTTCACTCTGTCACGCTCATCGCCTAAACAGCACATGCCTCTTCTTCCCCTCCTCTCCCTATTACAGCAACAAACCTCTCTTCTTCGTTATTCCCTAATTCTAGGAATAAGCTCTGGTGTTCACTTGCTAACTTCGTCTCCCGCCCCTCGGTATAATCGGGACAGTCCAAGAATGTCCCTTGTTTTACAGTGTCTCTCTTCATTATACTTTTGATTGATTTGAGATAAGAAGACATTTTTTCAAGAGCGGCTAAAAATTTTGTAAAAATGGCGAATTCTTTGAAAAGAAAAGCACTTTCAATTGATGATAAGGTTAAAATAATTAAACGTATTGAAGATGGAACAAATCAATCGGCATTGTGCAAGGAATTTTCCTTCTCAAAATCTACAATTTCGAACATTTGGAAAAATCGTAGTGCGACTTTTGCTGCACACAAGAAAAAATTGGATTCTTCGAAGAAACTACGTCGGGCTGAAAGAGAAAATGTGGATGAAGCTCTATTAAAATGGTTCACCATTCAGCGGGATAGAAATCTTTCTGTGACCGGAGCCATGCTTCAAATTAAAGAGAATGAGTTTGCCGAAAATATCGGAGAAAACAGTTTTGTGTGCTCTAATGAATGGCTGGATAGGTTAAAAAAAACGGAACAATATTTCTTGTGGAAAGATTGTTGGTGAAGCAGCAAGTGTTTGTGCATCGGATCTGGAAAAGTGAAAAGGTCAAGTGTGGCCGGATGCAATCCATAAGAGAGAAGGATATTTTTAATGCTGATGAACCTGGATTATTTTACAAAATGACTCCCGATCAGACGTTAAAATTTAAAGGAGAAAAGTGCACTAACGGGGAAGCTCTCGAAAGTTAGAAAAACTGTTCTTGTATGTGCAAACATGAATGGATCAAAAAAGCGAAAATTAACTGTCGTGGGTAAATCCCAAAAACCAAGGTATTTTAAAAATGTTAAAAAACTGCCCGTCAATTACAAAGCTATCCTGGATGACTTCCAGTTTTTTTGAAGAAGAACTTCGACAATGCGACATTGATTTGTTGAAGCAACAACGTAAAATTGTTCTCCTTGTCGACAATTGCACAGCTCATCCCCACTTAGTAAATCAGAAATGCATTAAATTCGTATTTTTGTCTCCAGAAACGACTTTTGTGCTACAGCCCATGGACCAGGGCTTTATTCGCAGCCTGAAGTCCCACTATAGGAAACAGCTAGTGATGCGTATTTTGGAGAACTATGAAGAGAAGAATGCGGAATATAACATCTCACTTTTGGAAGTAGTCATTTTGTTGGAAAAGTCATGGAGACTGGTGACATCAGCAACAATCCGCAACTGTTTCCGACGCACAGGTCTTTCGAAAGATGTGTTGTGGGAAGGAAAAGATGCCAACGTGGAGGACGAAGAGGATGAAGAAATCTTACCAATAGCTCTGTGGCTGGAAAAGCATAATATGAACATTTTTCCAAGGGACGTTACTGGTCACTTCGAATCTTGCGATAATGCAGTGTATACTTCTGGTACCCCCACAGATGATGACATTGTATCTGAAGTTAAACAAAAGAACGATGTTGAAGAAAACTTAGAAGACGATATTGAAGAAGAATTCGAAATTTCGGCACCTTCTATCTCGGAAGTGAAATCTACAGCGAATATCCTGAACAATTTTTTTCTACAGAAAATGTGGACCAAAAAATATTAGATTCTTTACTAATTGCTGATAAGAAAATTGATTAACTCTACTTAAAATCGAACTGCATTCAATCAAAAATCACAAATTTCTTCCATAGAATGTAAAAATAAAATCAAGTTTTATTAAGTAACATTTTTCTTTTTATTATTTGATTTTTTGTCAATTTAATTAATTAATAATTTGTAAGTAAACAATGTATTACAGCAATCAATATTTTTAACAATACATCATATACTAAAAAATCAATAATAACAATCATATGCAAAAAAATATTTTCTTTTTAAAGAATTTGGATATAGTGAACCATCGGTTATAGTGGACATATTTCTGGGTCCGTAGACGGTTCACTATAGCGAGGTTCGACTGTAGATGTTTGTGGAAAACAAATATATTCATATACAGGGCTACGCAAAGAAAAGGGATCATTGTCGTTTATGATTGGTAATTGCTGGAAGTTTGTTTTAATTTACCTTATGCCTTTTTTACCTGAATTAAATTTTAACTTAAAATGGGGTGTATACAAAAGTGTTTAGATAATATACAGGGTTCTACAAAATATTTCGAGTGCATTTCCATCAACTGGCGAAAATTGCTAAATGGGAATTTTCTAAATGAATTCAATTTTATCATGCTATGTAGTATATATCCAAATCTATAGATCATATACAGGGCTGCACAGAATAATTCAACTACATTTTTGACTATGGGAGGTAATTACTAAAACTGGATTTTTAAATGTGTTATATGTTTCCTATTGTGTTTACTTACATATCTTCTTTCACCTTATTTAACGGTGAAGTTTCGTTACAGTTTTCTGGATGTGTTGGAAAGTGTTTCATAATCTGTGCTTGACGCATGATTTTTCGTTCTTGTTTTAAACTACACTCGTATTTCATATCAATTTGTTTATTTTTTTATTTTAAAAGAAATTTTTATTTGTGTAACCCCCCCCCTCCCCCTCTCTCACACACACGCACACAATGTTTTGAAATTATAATAATTATTGCTTAAAATTATAATAATTTTAAGCAAACATTCTTCAAAAATAGATGAAAGAAAATAAATAATTTGTATAATGCTGTACAGATTATCATTAAGTAAAAGGCTGAGGTAGTATATGAGAAATTTTCTCTTGTATAAATCCGCATTTAAACTTCGCGTATAGAAGCATTTTTCTGTGTTTTGAAAGTAGATACTTTGTGTGTGTTTTTGCATTTAAAAAGCAGCACTCATATTTTCCTTCTTCAGAATAATTTATATAAACACATTTTCCTATCTGAGATGTTTATCTAAGAACCATATTTTTGAAAATATAATATATTTGATATGATGTATAAAAAAACATGATGTATAAAACTTCATAAATTTTCTTTAGATTCTAAAATAGAATTTACTTTAAAAATTTTAGCAATTTTTTATAAATTTTGCTTACTATTGAAAGTAATGTAAGAAACTATGAATTATTTATTCTCAAAATATTTAAAAATGAAAAGATATTTTCTACTTTCCCGTTGAAAATATACAGAACAGGCTAAAATTGATAGCAGGAAATCAGCCGTCATGACACATTGACGCCTTTTTTTTTCTGAGATTTAAATGTAACATCTTTCTTATGGCACTTTCTGTTATGACCATACAAAGCGTGATAACAGTAATTTCGGAAGAAAATCATGTTTTCCAAGAATTTGGCCTATTTTTCCTCAGAAAAGTATGCATCTTTCAAAAGATACGATATAATAAAGATCTTGGATTCAAATGGACATCTGCCTTTCTTTTTTCAATCAAATAAAATCTATGGATTGATATTATCTGCAGCTATATTTTCAGAGCTCAATACATTTCTTAAATCGCATTTCTTTTCTAAAGCGAACTTCTTAAATAATAATAATAGAAAAGAGGCATAAATGCTATTTCACTCCTGGCACAGTCTGCGGAAAGGAGGCGACTACGAGGTATGAAAAATGCTGATAAAATACCTAAAATGAGAGAAACTTCTTTTTCTTTAGGGGGCGATATATGTTCTGAGAAGGGGAAGCAAAACATCTCAAAATGTAATCTTTTATTTTTACAATTTTTTTCAAAATTATTTTCTTGAATTTAACATTTTTTTTAATGCGCTTTCTTTGTAAATAAAATTTATGCAACATTGAAAAATCAGATTTGCTTTTAAAACCTTCAGGTTATTTTGTGTTTGATGATCAGTTATTTTTTTTTATGTTTCGTTAAGTATTGAAGAATTACTATGTTGTGATGAATAAGCGGTTTGTAAAAGATATTCCAAAAAGGAGAGGGGTAGATAAGCATTGATGCTGCCCCCAACCCCTGCGCACCACCCAATAGGGTAATTTCTCTCTCTCTCTCTCTCTCTCTCTCTCTCTCTCTCTCTCTCTCTCTCTCTCTCTCTCTCTCTCTCTCTCTCTCTCTAATTATTTTGATTTTTTAAATATTATTTAGGATGTATTTTTAATACCTCTCATATTTTTATTTTATTTATTTATTTTATTTTTTTATTTAATTCTTGGTAGATTGTTTAGATGTGTTATCCAAAATCAGAAACTTAGGTTTATTTAGCAAGTTTTATTGCATTTAAATTATTTAAATTTGATATAAAGCGCTCATAACACCATAACACACGCAAAAAAAAAAAAAAAAAAAAAAAAAAAAAAAAAAAAAACTGAAATTACATTGAAAAATATAATAATTAGTACAAACAAGAATACTTATTTATTAATTTATTTATTGTAAACTACCGCAGTTTCACCCGCTTCGCTGGTCGGTTTTTCCCCAACCGAACCTCAAAACCAAACGAACCTTGTATTATTGTGATTTTTTTTTTAATATTGACTTAGAATAAATCAAATTTTCAGCATCGTCTTTCACGTTGCTATAGGAACCGATTTGGTTTTCTTCCAGCTAGAAATAAATATTGGCAGTAGAAAAAATTAACCTCAGAGTTCTTCCGTTTCAGAAAATAATTGTCAAAAAATCTCCGCAAAACTCAAAAAACCCCGCTAAATATCGCATGATAAATTCACGAAAAAGTCAAAAGTCACAGAGAACATTTACAATATTAGGCTGAAAGGGCTGCTATTAGTCTTTATTCCTTTTACTAATGTCAAAAACTCGTCTCAAAATGCGAAAAAACGTTTAAAATAGTATTAAAAAATTGCGAAAAATTCAAAATTCGCATCAAAATTTCGCGTAAAATTCAAAAACCGCAGAAGACAAAAATTTACTATATTGAGCTAAGAGATTGAAATCGGATAATTTTTACGAACGTCAAAAAATCACTGCGAACGCAAAAAACTCCCATAAAAATTTCGCAAAACATTAGAAAATCACAAAGGACAAAATTTACAATAATGAACTAAAAGATTGAAAACGGGTTT
The DNA here is from genome assembly GCA_963931845.1 of Maratus michaelseni. Classification (NCBI taxonomy): domain Eukaryota; kingdom Metazoa; phylum Arthropoda; class Arachnida; order Araneae; family Salticidae; genus Maratus; species Maratus michaelseni. The sequence continues at coordinate 257,416,008 of OZ007591.1, forward strand.
CTTTTACAAATGTCAAAAAATCTTTTCCGATCGCGAAAGAACTCACAATATCAGATCGATAAATTTAAAATACTCTGTATGAATTCCAAATAAACTTTATTGAAAAGAAGACGAAATTTACTACATTGGGCTAGAAAATTGAAACCGAATTATTTTCACTAATATAAAAAAAAAATTGCCGCAAAACACACACACACACACACACTCACAAAAAAAAAAAAAAAAAAAAAAAAAAAAAAAACGCTAAACATTGCATAAAAAGTTACATTTAAAAAATGCAAAAACTGGCTTCGAAGTGCATAAGGTTAAACATACAGGTCTTGTCAAATCTTGTAGCTCTGCGCGCAGCCATCTCTTCAGAAAACTCTGTACAGACAGACAGACCCCCCCCCCCCACACACACACACAACCCTCTCTATTTATTATTATAGCTATAGATTAGCCATGCTCATTAATAAAATTCTCAGTTCTTGTGATAATTTTTTCTTGATTTGTACTCTTTCATTCTTATAGCATGCGTATAACGCTCACCTGTACATTTTGACCAATTTTCTTGTAATAAAAGTGCGCGTTATACGTCGGAATATATGGTATATAATTTTTATGTTATTTATTTATTATTTTTATTTTTATTAAATCACTTCGATTTTTCACATTTAGTAGTGCTGTGCCCTTCCACATATCGAAATCCCGCCGAATGTCGAATAAGGATTTTAGTGGATGGTCGGTCCCCGAACGAAATTATGACGCAGTATTGAAGTAGCCACTATCTGGCGCTAAATTTTTAAAATGAATATCATCACTTTTCTCTTCCTTGCAACACAATATGACTGTTAGGCGGAGAAGAGCAGCGATTTATAACGCTCTTGCTTCAACTCGAACGGCGATAACAGAAATATGCCAATAAATATTGGTCGACCGATTGGATGCGGCCGTCTTGATGTATTGGCTGGGGCCCAAGGGTGGCCTTCCATTACGTTCGGCCCCCGATCTTGGAGGCGTCTCACGATCGATTAAGGAGCCGATCACCCTTCTTCCTTTTTCTTGCTTTGTTTTTGATTTCCGAAGTGTAGAGGAGCAATTTTTTCCCAAATGATCTTAAGAGATGGTAGTATAAACTTGAAAGAGCTATACTGGATGTGAGAAGAAAAACGAAACGGGTTCATTACGTAAAAGTGTTTTAGATTGCACAGAAAATCTCGATTTTATTATTCAGCTTCTGTTTGTACTGTAAAGTTGAAACTGTCAGCCGTATTTCATACCGTGAATGCAGTAATAATAATATAAAAAAATCGTTGTTGAATATTGCTGAATTTAAAATAAAGAAGAAAAAAGAAAAGGAAAAATAAATGATAAAAAGGTTACATTTATTAAGTGCATACATTATATTGTTTAAATAAATAAATAAAATATACAAAATATAATTTTAATTTTCCCTGTGTACTGCACATTTCTGCTAACTGCTAATTTCACAAAGTAATTTTATTTCATTATTCCTCATATACATATTTATTGCCTTCGATGATGAAAATTTAGTTATAAATATGTTCTTAGTAATAAAATAGAATAAAAAATAAAAGATATATAAAAAAGAATATTTATATAAATAAAATGCGGCAAAGTAAAATTATCTGTTGTGCATAGATTATAAAACGCTTTCCAACAGTATATGCTTTTCACAAAAAATATACTTTAAAATATTTTTAATTATTTTATATTAAAATCTGTCACAGTAGTGTCAATGTCATCGAATCTCTGAAAATTTTGTCACGAAGATTCACCACCCCCCCTCCCCCTTTTAAATATCAGCTCTCCTTTTTCAACTCTGCCTGCAAAACATGATTTACAACATCAACTGTGCGTTTGCAAGAGAACTATTTCTGACATTTCGAAATAATAGTAACATTTCGCTAATTCTGAAAATTTATAACGGTATTAAAATGCACTCAGAACAGTTTCAGCCTATAGAGGATCGTATATTCGAATTCTTTCTATTGACCCTATGTAAGGTCTAAGCTACAAAGATTGCACAGTATAGAAAACATTCAATCAGCTTAAAACATTATAATATTACTGAACCGAATTTCAAGAACCACCATTAGACAAAAACCAATCGTTGGGGGCCACCGTACTACTTACCCATCATGTATATGCATAATATAAAATATGAAAATAAAACATGTGTAAACTATTTATACAATGCATTGGAATTCGAATAAAATCGTGGCTTGATGACGTCATAAACTTTAAATGCTCTATTACTGAATTGCGTAAAAATAATATCCTCATAACTCCAAAAATAATAATCATATTAACTAGCAGTTTACTGCATCAGATTAAGCGTCTCATTTCCAATTAAAATATATTTTTGAATTGCAATTTGAATGAAATACAGGGTCACGATAAATCGAAGAATGTGTGAAAAATAGGATTCCAAATACCTCAACAACTAATTATCCGATCGACTTCATTCTTTATGCAAAATTTATGTTTTGTTTATTGTCTTTTATATTCACTCCTTAAAAGAAACAATTTCGAAAATTTTTATATACCTTTTATCAGAACGAATGTTTCAAGAGTCCGAAAAAAATATTTCTGGATAATCGAGGTTACTGAAATTCAATAAGCTTCTTCCCATTATTACATACTAAGCACATACGAAATTTCAAGTCTCTATCTCAATTTGTTTGGGAGATAGAGCGTTTACAGTCACACTCACAGACAGACGGACGGCAATTTTTTTTTTCTAAAAATATGTTTTTCGAAATCTCTAGTGTCTGAAACGTGTAAATCCGTCAAAAATTTATTTTTCGATTTTTAAAACGATTGCAAGACTTATCTTATACTACGTATGATAGGTAAGTAAAATGTTTGAATTTTTTGGATGACCGATTTCAAAAACTATACATTTGAAATATACTACATTGTTTATTAAAACTAAGTTTAGCTGGAAAGCACCTGTCTTGCACGGTAAATGCATCCAAATTCTTTTGTGCCACTCTGAAAAAGAACAATAACTGTTGCACTCACCTTTTCCATAATGAAACATAGTAATGTATATTAATCTTGTTATGTTTGAAATAGTATACCATCATTAAATTGTGTACATCAAACAATTATGATCTATAGTCCATAATGTATCCAAACTCTTTTGACAAGCTTTGTAAATGAGCTGTTAATAGTACGCACAGCATTTTTTATAGGGAACATGCTGTAGTTGATGTTAATAATATATAAAAATTTCGAGGATTTCCAATCTTATTTATGAAAGTTATGCGTCGAAATATATAGAGAGAAGAGACAGACGAACCGAATTCATAAACCCCTTTGAGCTTTGTTAAGAAAGAAAGAGGAGAAAAGATTTGAAAGAAAAAAAAAAACATTTGATGGTGCCCAATTTTATTTTTTTCCCTTTTTTTTCAGTACACTCTTGTATAAAAATTTTCTTTCTGTTTTTTGTTTCTTCGGAAACTTTTAAAAAATAATATTTAAAGGTTTAGTAATTTAGTAATATACTTAGGAAACATTATACACATAAAAACAATTTTGTAATTAAATGCACTGAATTTGGAATTCGTATGGGAAAACTGGAAAAATAAAGCTGATAAAAGTGAATAATAATAATAAAAAAGGCATTTTTTTTTTTTTACTTGTATGCATCAATAAATATTTTTCTTTAGTACGTAGTACTGAGATTTTAAAAAGCTCTTTCAAAGTATCAGAAAAAAAATAAAGTATTGTGACAGTTACCTATTTATTGATTTTATAATTATTACTTACCCATCATACGTAGTATAGGGTCTTGGAATCGTTTTAAAAATCGAAAAAAAAAAAAACAAAAAAAAAAAACTTTGACGGATTTATACGTTTCACACACTGGATATTCTGAAAAACATATTTTTAGGGGGGGGTGGGTGGGGGTGGAAAGCCACCCGTCTGTCTGTGTGTGTGTGTTTAAACGCTCTATATCCGGAACAAATTGAGATAGAGACTTAAAGTTTGGTATGTACTTAGTGTGAAATAATGAGAAGAAGCCTATTGAATTTCAGAAACATCGATTATCCGGAACTATTTTTTTCGGACGCTCGAAATTTTTGTTGTGATAAAAAGTATATAAAAATTTTCGAAATTGTTTATTTTAAGGAGTGGATATAAAAGACAATAAAACAACATAAATTTTGCATAAAGAATGAAGTCGATCGGATAATTAGTTGCCGAGATATTTGTAATCATATTTTCCACACTCTTCGATTTTTCATGAACCTGTATTTCCTTCAAATTTCAATTCAAAGATATATTTTAATTGGAAATGAGACGTTTAATCCGACGCAGTAAACTGTTAGTTAATATGATTATCATTTTTGGAGTTATAAGGATGCTTCTTTTACGCAATTCAGTAATAGAGCATTTAAAGTTTATGACGTCATCAAGCCACGATTTTAAACACTCTATCTACCGAACAAATTGAGATAGAGGCTTGAAATTTGGTATGCACTTAGAATGTAATAGTGTGACAAACCTATTAAATTTCAGTAACCTTAGTTATCCGGAACTGTTTTATCGGACTTCCGAAATATTCATTTTGATGAAACGTATATAAAAATTTTCGGAATTATTTCCTTTAAAGAATGAACGTAACATAAATTTTACATAAAGAATGAAGTCGATCGGACAATCAGTTGCCTTGATATTTGCGATCATAATTTCCACATTATTCGATTTTTCAACACTGCTATATTTAATTCAAATTTCACAACGATATATTCTAATTGGAAATCAAATCCTTAATTTAATGCAGCAAACATTAAATTGTTTAATTTAAATTTCAAATTTTTTTTAAATATTTGTTTTAAATCTTTTATTATATTGTATATTATATATAAGATTATATGTTATATATTGTCTATTATTATAGTTCATTTGTTTAAATATTTGTTTAGAAATCGAATGTTCGGTGATTTTTATGTGTACAGATTTGTATAATTATTTATATGAATAAAACTTTTAAAAATATTTAAAAATACGTTTAAATTTTATTTTGGAATTGCAATGCATTTTATTAAATAGTTTACATATGTTTTATTTCATATTTTATATTATGCATATCCATGATGAGTAAGTATTACGGTGGCCCCCAACGACTAGTTTTTATTACATGTGACATAAGTGTTTTGTTTTGTTGTCAATCGTTTTGAGTTCTATTATTCATGAGGGTATTAAACATGAAATGTATTTTAGTAAAGACTTATACTTTATTTAGAGATTTAGACAAATAGCAATAGGAAATTGTGAACATCATTATAAAAATAGACATAACATATTAAAACATATTATAAAAATATTTATTGTTGAATATTTATATAAATATTTGCATATTTTATTTACAGTTAAACACTTTGTATATTAACGGTTATTGTATTTGAAATAAAATGAAGTGGGATAATCAGTCAATATTAATATTATATAGGTAAATATTAACTAATATATGTTTAATAATGAAGTTATTTACTATAAAACACAGCACAAGTTAGCCCCTACGTTAGTAATATGAATTAATGATTTAATTATCAATCAATCAAAAATGTGTAATTAGTAATTTAATTTTAAAATTTAATATTAACAACTCTTATTTACAATTTTCAATTTTAATCATAAATAAAGAATCAAATATATTATTTATATCTATTGGACCACAAGTTTAGAATTTTGCGGATATTACCTTAAAGTTAGTTTAATCTAGAATTTTCATAAATAAGTATTAGTTTCATGTTTTTTGTCTTACTATATAAAGTGAAAAATTCTTTCAGTTATCTATTTTATTTTAATGCAATTTTATTGCCACCAAAGACATTATTTTAGGGTATAAAATTCTTGTTTTTATCTGAATGTATACTTGAGATTTGTTTTCCTCAATTAAGATGACAGGAAATAATTTAAATGCCTTCAGAAGCTTTTGTAAAAAATCCATATATTGCTTTAAAAAAAACTGTAAGAATCTAAACAATAAACTATTTTATGGAAATTTGGGTATAAAAGTAACTATATTCAAAGAGACAACGATTTTGTTATTTTAAAATCATTATTCACTAAATTATAATAATAAGTATTTTTAATTAGTAGTTTATGTTTTGTAAAATCAATAATATAAAATACTAAGTTCTCATTATGAATCTTTTTATATATAAAAAGTAATGGAAAATTTGTGTTTATTCGGCTTGCTTCAAATTAATTGATTTATTTCTATGTAAAATGTGTGTGCTTACAAACATTCGTAATTATTTTTATTTTGATATTTTTCAAATTTTTATACAATGGATATTCATCCAATAACGAATCAATAACTAAATAATAAGCAAATTGATGCAAGGTAAAAATTAGTTTGTCTCTCGCATCTTTAAAAATCATGAATAAATTCAAAAAGTATTATTTTTTCCTGGAATTCTTAAAGCTTCAGTATAATTATCTAGAGCTATTTCTTTCATTATTACAGTACTTTAACAACTTTAAATATAAACATATAAATAAACCCGTTTATATCCTGATCGTTAGCGGGTTAACCTTTACGTTGGATATGTCGCCAACCATAATAACATAACATTCTGCTCAAATCACATTTCAAATGTCCTAAAGTAGCTCATATAAAGCCGTTGAAAAAAAATATATTTCAGCGATTGCTTTATTTCTTCTTCCATCACATCCTAATAACAATAATCAATTTATGAGCTTGAAAAACCAAAATTAAAATTTATTGCTATATTATTATACGTTTGCTAGTTTCTAAATGACCATACTCAGAAAGTAAAAGCCAATTTTCATCTCTCTTACTTGCTTGCACTTTTACTGCAAAAAATAGTTTAAAGGATCGGCTTTTTTTTGTTTGGCTCTGCCCATATAATTTGATGCATGTGAATGTAAACACAATCTACTAGTAAAAAAGTTTAGTTGTTTTCTATGACTTGCGAAAAAAACTATCAGATAAGATGCGAATGAAAAGCATATGTGCTTGTGTTAACAACTGTTTTTTTAACCAAATTAAATTATTATTTTTGCAAAATATACGCAATTTTGACAGGTTGTTGTGATTGTATCATGATTTAAATAATGGGATTAATTTCCTTCTTGAATATACCGAATATATTTTTAATGATTTTCAACATAGTTAAAAAGTTTTATGACTTCGATTTGTCTGGCCGTCTCACAGTGGAATATATTTGATGCAAAATCCTGGCCAAAAAGGCAGAAATTAAAGTTTTCTCAGCAATTGTAAAAAGCATATTTTATAATAGCTGACTAACTGGTGCATCTATCTATGTGTATGTCAGGAGTATGAGGCATTTCCGGCGGCTCCTAGCCGCAGTTGAAGTGAAAATTTCTTTGTGAGAAGACGTCCTTTTTTGTTACGTTTCATTTCTGTTATTGTGTTTAAATTTATACTTTGACATGTGTATTTAAATAATTTTATTTTTCATGTAATGAAAAATAGTTTAAATTGAAAATGGAGTAATATTAAGCCTTTTTAGATCTATTGAAATATAATTATTGAAATATATTATCTAATATATTCAAAGCTTTTTTAATTTGTGTCGGGGTTTGTCGGATCATATTTTAATTATAACCATATTGGTTATAGTTTTGAAGGTAATTAAAAAAACAAAAATGTTCCGCATATTGTTGCCATTTTTAGATATAAATGTTTTTTGGGAGGACTGCAAACCTATTAAAACCACTTAAAAACCAGTATCTCTATACTATAGAGACTCAACTTTGGTAATTACTAAATGCAAGTAATATATATTGTAATTACTAAATGCAAGTAATGTATATATTGTAATTACTAAATGCAAGTAATATATATATTATATACATAGGTTTTCATAAATAATTAAACATTAATGTGTAGTAAAATTAACTGCATTTAATTAAACATTACTTGTAAATAAAACAAACCTATCAACAATTAATTTCCTCTTATAAACAATAAATAATTAAATAAACATTGTATTATATATTTATTTATTTAAATAAATACATACATTTATGCATAAATAATATTAATTAAGTGTATTTACTAATAGTAAGTCAACAAAAATGGTTTTAACTTTAAAACACATGAAAATTAATTTTGGCCAGGATACTGCGTCAAATACTCCACTGTGCGTCTGTCTGTTTGTCTGTTTTCAAGTGCTCTAAATCACGTAAAGATACTCGAATTTCCATGTAATGGATATATGTTATTGGAGTTTATTATGGCAACTATAGCGTCTCTTTCGTGCGCTATTCCCTACGGGAGCGATGGATAGGGGTTAAGTCCATTCCAAATGCAGGTGGGAAGGGTAGGCCGTTAATTTTTAAATAGTTACACATAGTAAAAGTAATCGATTTAGCGATCAAAACGTCACTGAAAAATAGATTGCATTTATACGAGAGTAACAACGTACCGAATGTAAAATTTGATTTGTTCAGAAAATGTTGGACAAAAGAATGGTAATTTAAATACAGACTTATTAAATTAAACCATAAACACATAGTTGATTTTTTTTTTTTTTTAGATACTGCATATATGAGTGAAATAAAATATTTTATTTGACAAATTTAATAAGATAGATATAAAAAAGATAATATGATCAGTAAAAAACAACGTTTTCATACATATTTCATCCATATTACATAAAAGTTAACCATTAATGTGGAGTTGAAAAAAATTAAAAAACACGAAATTCGTTAATGCCACGATCACTGTACCGCATGTCAGCAACCTTGTTGTATCGGAATCCCACAAAAAAAAAAAAAAAAAAAAAACACCGAATTCGTTAATGCCGCGATCAATGTACCACATGTATGATCGCTTCGCGAACATGAAACGAAAAAAAAAACATCACTGGATACAGCAACCACGTTGTATCGGAATCCCAAAAAATACACAAAAATTACTTAATATGGCGGTCACTGTACCGTATGTATGATTGCTTTGGGAACATAAAAAGAAAAAAAAGAAAACTGCCCAGTTAAACTGAGGGCATTGAGCTCACAGGCTATTCACACTAATTGTATATTATGCTATTTTTTCAAAGAATAATGCCACTCGAAAAATAAAGAAATCGACAATATATTAAGGGGGGGGGATAAGCACCCGTTTCCACTCTTTATACTTAACCAATAAACCACCAAAATCTAATTAGGCAAGCGCCTTACCCACAATGAATTTATACACAAAATTTGAAAAAAAATCGGATAATTTTGCTTGAAAAACCCATTTATCTAAATTAAGGGAGGTGAGCTCCCCCGTTCCCCCCTTTATACTTAACAAATGAAAACCCAAAACTAATCAGGCAAGCGCCTTACCACAATGAATCTATATACAAAATTTGAAGAAAATCGGATAATTCTGCATGAAAAACCCATTTATCTAAATTAAGGGGGATTAGCCCCTCGTTTACCCCCCTTTATACTTATCCAATGAGCACCCAAAACTAATTAGGGAAGTGCCTTATCACAATGAACCTATATACAAAGTTTAAAGAAAATCGGATAATTCTGCATGAAAAACCCATTTATCTAAATTAAGGGGGGGGGGTAGCCCCCCGTTTCCCCCCTTTATACTTATCCAATGAACCCCCAAAACTAATCAGGGAAGTGCCTTATCACAATTAGCCTATACAAAATTTGAAGAAAATCGGATAATTCTGCATGAAAAACCCATTTATCTAAATTAAGGGGGGTAGCCCCCAGTTTCCCCCCTTTATACTTATCCAATGAACCCCCAAAACTAATCAAGGAAGTGCCTTATCACAATTAGCCTATATACAAAATTTGAAGAAAATCGGATAATTCTGCATGAAAAACCCATTTATCTAAATTAAGGGGGTTAGCCCCCCGTTTTCCCCCTTTATACTTAACTAATGAACTCCCAAAAATAATCAGAGAAGCACCTTATCACAATGAACCTATATACGAATTTTGAAGAAAAATGGATACTTCTGCATGAAAAACCTATTTATCTAAATTAAGGGGGAGTTAGTCCCCCCTTTCCCCCCTTTATACTTAACCAATGAACTCCCAAAACTAATCAGGGAAGCGCCTCATTAGAATGAACCTGTAAACAAAATTTGAAGCAAAACGGATAATTCTATCACGAGTTATCGCGTTACGTACATACATACATACATACATACGTACATACATACATGCAGAACGGGCGGGCGCATTAGCTCTCAGGCTTTGATAGCCTGTGAGCTAAAAAACATCACTGGATACAGAAACCTCGTTGTATAGGGATCACAAAAAATACACGGAATTCTTTAATGCCGCGATCACTATATCACATGTATGAACGCTTCGCGAACATGAAACCGAAAAAAAAACATAACTGGATACAACAACCTCGTTGTATCGGAATCCCAAAAAATACACGAAATTACTTAATATGGCGATCACTGTACCGTATGCATGATTGCTTCGGGAACATAAAAAGAAAAAAACATCACTGGATACAGACACCTCGTTGTATAGGGATCAGAAAAAATACACGAAATTCGTTAATGGGCAATCACTATACCGCATGTATGATCGCTTCGCGAACATGAGACTTCCATGAAAACTGCAGTCAATTGAATTATACTGTTCTAAAGTAACAAGAATAGCCACTCACATGCATCAAAAAAAGAAGAAAAAAGAAAAAAAATGAAGCTTTAAATAAACAAGCATATGATGAAATTTTTTCAATGCTTTTTTTGTTTTAATATCAGGACGTAACCGTTTAATGACGTAAATGTTATTCAATTGTATAAAAAAAGAAAAAAAAATGTTTTAAATAACTAATAAATCATTAAACATCATTAAAAATACAGATAAACGTCTAATAAAGAAGCACTTGGGACGTAACAAATACTTTATACGTAACAAACGCGTCATCGCAAAAAATATCATTGCTGAGCCTGTCCAACAATAAAAGAGCTGCATCTGGCTGACTATCGACGATTTGGTAAGATTTCGCCAAATGGTGGAGTCAAATAAGGAACAAACCTTAAATGTTCATTTTCTAAACTCTTATAAATTATGTTTTCAATAATAAAGTAGTCGTCAATGACGAAATCAGAGTAGTAAATCTGTACATAAACGATGATGACGCAAATATCACGTGGTTTGCGGAGCAAGTTTCTCTGCTCTCCCACCCTTCCCACCTGCATTTTGGAATGGACTTAATCCCTATCCATCGGTCCCGTAGGGAATAACGCACGAAAGAGACTCTACTATTATGACATGTTCGGTATTGAAAATAAAGCGTTTATAGTTCGTTTACAGGGACACTCACAAGAAATCCGCTACGTTATGATCTATGGGGAAATCGTTTGCAATGTATTTTAATAATGTTATACTATTTCAAACATATCGAAATTGATATACATCACTGAGGTACGCTACAAGATGCTTACTGTAGAATATGGTGTGCATAGCATTTATCGTTCGCTTACAGGGACAAACAAAAGAATTCAATTACATTCAGTTTACACAGTTTCTGTCTATAAGCGATAATTGCTGTAGGTGTGTTTTCAGTTGTGTTGTGGTATGTGTTTTTAAATGTAACTTTTTTTTTTTTTGGGGGGGGGGGGGGCATATTATTTGGTATTTATAAATTCTATAAATCATATACAGGGCTGTACAAAAGAATTAAAGTACATTTACGTGTATTGACGGAAATTGATGAAGTTGAATTTTCATTGCTAACTGAACTAAATTTTAGCATACTATTTAGTACATATATAAAGCTATAGATGATATATAGGAGTTCACAAAATACTTTTCCGACTATAGATGGTAATTGATGAAATCGGGTTTTCAAATGTGTTATGCGTTTTCCAGTTGTTTACTTAGATATCATGTGTTTCATTTTATTAACTGGTGAAGTTTTGTTACAGCCTTCTGATTGGGACCATGATATTTTACTTTTGCTTATTTTCCATTCTTGTTTTGAATATACTTTTATTTTAAAGATATTATCTTTTGCTATGATTATCATTTTACTTTTCTCCTTCAGCGAAATGTAAGAAATTTTTTTACAAGAGATGTTAGAGAATGGAAAATAAGTTCTAAATTGAATTCATATTGCTTTAATATAGATAGATCTTTCGTATTATATGGAAGTTAATAAATAAATTTCACCCAAAGAAAGATCATTAGAGTTCGGATGATGTGCAATTTCTTGTGTTAATACGCATTCGCATATTTTGTGTAGATTTTCTATAAATGCATATAAATGCATAAATACTTAGTAAACTAATTAAAACTGCAATATTTTTTTAAAAATATGTATTTATAAATTTACTCTTTAGTAAATAAAATATCTGGAGGAAAAAATTGGGAAAAAGCCAATAACTGTTTCGTAGATTTTTCTGTATTATTTTTATAATGCTTACGTTTAAACTCAGCTAAAAAGGATTAATTCAAATGAGAATTAAGAAAGACAAGAATTTGTCGCTAATTGTAAACATACATTGTGATAGGAAAATGTCTTATAGTTATCGCCAATCGCGAAACATACACAGGCGATATGTAATAAGAAGACACTTTATTAAAAAGCCCCAATTTTTCCGAATCTTTGCAGTCATATTGTTAAAAAAGTTAAAGATGATATTTTATTTGCTCAGTCGTTTTCAATATCCCAAACACGGAAAGACTCGGGCGTCATTTGGGGGGTGAGGGGGTTAGCGTAGCAGTTGTCCCTCTCCCAAGTATTTTATATTTCAGAGTATATTAGTCAACATAGATCAGACTTCCAAAAAAGCTAAAAAAAGATCTTGTCCGGCTGGATTAAAACATAAATATTAATATTAAGTAAATACTTTGATCACAGAAATTAATAATTATCAACAATATTTGTTAAAGCCTTGCTATTTTAACACTCTCAAACTGGGAAGCATTAGTGAGTACTTTGGCTAATTATTTTAAATACATGTAAGAAAAAAAATCTGTATCCATTACTTCTCAGCTGTGTCACAAAATCAAAAGAAACTTTTGCTGCTCTTCCCATGAAAGTTTTGAAATAGCGCCCCTGCTCACAGATGATAAATTATTATGCAGAGACTTTGAAATTCCCGGTCCATGGCGTTTGCAAGGAACGCGGTCGCTCATTGGTGGATGGCTGTAGGATTCTCTGGAACGCTGAGTCGGTTCTTTATACGAAAAACTGAAAAATGTACGACAATAAATCAAAGGCATATATATATATATTTTTTTAAAGATATACTGGAAATAAGTATCGGAAAAAAACATAGCAAATATGTTTTTAAAAGAAGAAAAAAAGTTACATTTCAAGCTGAATCGTAATCAAACTGCTTAACTGTGCCTTTGCGGCAGTTAGAAAGGACAAAATATTATAATAGAAAACCCACTTCATGACATTAAGCAACGTCTAGAATATAATAAATTCCGTAACCTAACTTTATCATATAGTTTAAAATTATTAAGACGTTTCGCACAGATGCTAAAGAGCCCTCGCTTTCCATCATTTCACCCATCCCTGCACTTTCTATCGTATTTATGCCAATCGATTGTTGAATTTCATTTATTTCCTGTATGCCTATCGAAATAGCACTACTGCTATAGTAATTTTTGAATGACTTTCTCAATGGCTCTTCCATTTCTCAATGATTTTCTGAAACAACACGTATCAACGGAATATCTTCGGATTAATAATTCGTTTAGTATTATAATCTGGATGTCACACTTGTACAGTTTTACATACTGGAATATATCGGTTTGTTAAATGAATATTGCTCACTATCATGGCCAGGGCTTGACAAATACGGTCGCCAGGTCGCCACTGGCGACCAAATATTTTTATCTGGAGACCAAGTAATTTAATCTAATGGGGGTTTTGTTGTCGTTTCTTTTTTGTACAAAAATTGATCGAAGCTTTCTTGAAATGAGCACAAATGCATCCCCCCCCCTCACCTTTCAAAAAATTAAAAAATAAACTTTGAAACTATATTCATACAAAAAATATTTTTAACTTTTGTTTTGAATTTCGCAAAAATAAGTTCATAAAATGTAAATTTTAAAATAATCAAATCAGAATTATTTGAGACTTCGACAGAAAAATAGGCGAAAACTTGTTTTCCTGCTGCACTATTTCGTCAATGCCTCCTCAGCAGATATAGATTTTGTAGCATTCAACTATCCGGACATTTGAAGCATTCGGCAATCAGCATTTTCCGAACATGCCGGTTAATTCGCTCTTTACAGTATTTTTCTTTTATTTATTTATTTTTTGAAAGATATATGATTTTGATAAGTTTCATTAGAAAACTTAGTTTATATTATCTTTCTAAACTATGTAACTAATAATTCTAAACAATGCCTGTTATTATTTTTCCTCAATAATTCATAAAAACTTTTGTGCCTTTTGAAAATTAATGACGAGGAAGGAGGGGGTGATAAATATTTTTTACTGGCTACTAGAATTTTTTTCTGGTTACCAGATTTTATCAAATTTGTAAAGGCCTGATCATGGCAATCCGAGTATATTTACTCGAGTTAGAGCACGTACAGACAGATAGACAGCGGCAGACGAAGAAACCGAATGCATAAACACTTTTCAACTATGTTGGAAAGTATTAAAAATGAATGATGCATCTAGCAGTAGCGGGTTATATACTACATATATATTTTTTATGTTCTATGAATTGCTTTAGAAATGCATAAATTTACTTGAGTAATAGTTATTTTTAAATCCAGATTTTGCAATGATATTTCGCAAATCCTTATTTTGAGATTACAGAAAAATATGCTGAAATATGATCAAGTAATTGCTGAATACCTTATCTTTGAATGCCCTCTTATATAGACTTTTGAAACCAGCTATTAAAAAAAAACTTTTTTTTTCATTATTATATCATCGAAATGTTCACTCATATATTTCATCACATTCACTCGTATACATACATATTACCAATTACAATTTGTAAAACTCAACCTTTAAATTTCAAATTTTTTAAGGCTTATTTTAGTTTACAATAATGACCTATCGAAGTTTTTGCTCCGAGTTCACCTTTGAAAATTAATGGTTCTTTAATCTGCATTTTTCTTTCTCCCTTTTCCTTCAAACATACTTTTAAAGTAAGCTGAAACTTTAAGAAAAAAAAATGTTTCCAAGTGCATGTTATGTTTATGGAAGTAATGAATATTCATTCATAAATAAAGAAAAAAACAACGCGTACTAATCGATAATGTTTTATCTTTTAACATATTTTCAGATTTTTTTCTTTTTAATCTAAAAATAAAAATTAATGTTTGTTTGTTTTTTGCGTAAAAAGTGGTTCATTAAAAAATAATTTTAGAATATCTGTTTTCTTTCTTTTTACCATTAATTGATAAAGTATGGAGTAGGTGTATGATGGTTTATCGTATCATTTGCATATAATTTTGTGTTAAAATAAATGCGTGAGTTTGTAACTAAATTGATTTTTAAATATTCATTGAGTTAAATTCTAAACAAGAGTACCCTTTAAAAAAAAAATAATAATAACCGCAAATATAGTTAGACGGACTTAAATTTTTGCGGTTAACACCCCACCCCCCACTCCTCCATCTGTAGAATAAGATTGTTTAAAAACTATGTGAAATGTATTATCGTAATTTTAAAATTAATTAAATACAATGATGCAAGAAGAAAATAAAAATTGTTTAAATATCTATTAACATCCGATTAAGTTGTATTCCTAACAATATATAAAAAAGCTTAAAAAAATAATAATATTGAAACTTACAAGTTATATTGTTTATTAAAAGCTATTATAATGGAATTTTTTTAATTAAAAATTCAATCAAGAGAAAAGTGTGCGTGTGTTGAGGGGGGTGTAGGAGATCCTACTTTTGAACCTCATAGTTTTTAACCACCAAAAAGTTACAGAAAAACGCAAAAGATAACAAGTCACATCATGTGATATTGTTTAAGATTAAAGTAAGCTTAGGAAGATGTTTTCTTACTGCAATAGTTTTTAGTAGCAATCTTCAAATAGTATCCAATGTTTAAATTCCACAGTGGATTTTATCCTCGAATGCCAAATTTCAATTTTTTCGGTGAAAACGTTTAAGAATTTATAGATTTAAATTTCTGAGCTCTTAAAGTGAAAATAATTTTTATTATTTTCATTTATATTTCCTTTAATAAAACTGTTCAACAAATTTTAATGAATTTTCAGTTTCTCAATATACATTAGGTGTTTAATAGATAGATTTTAGGACACTAAAAAAAGAAGATGTTGTTAATTTTTTTTCTCTCTCTCTCTCAAATTTTAAGAAATTTGGGTTACATGTGCATTGTGATAACATTACATTACTATTTTAATTGCATTTAATATACAAACACATATTTTGATTTGTTACCTCCATAGAGTATTAACAAGAGAGTAAAAAAATAATAATAATAATAATTTCGTTTACAAAATCTTCATGAATGATCATAATTTCACTTATGCTTATAAAATTTCTCTTTAATTTTTCTAAAAAAATAATTAACACTGTAACTTTTCAATATTGAATTGCATTTTTCAGCTGTGTAAGTGTTCATTTAATCGTTTATTTTGTTTATTCCATTATAGTTGTCAATTAAACAATGAAAAAAAAAAAGAGAAGGGAAGAATAACATTTTATTTGATTCATGGTAAAAAATGCATAAACGTTGGAAAACATAAGATGAATATATTAATTTTTCACTTGACTTCCAGTTCTTGACGGTGAAAAAGTACATAAATATTGAAAATATAAATTTTCCATATCAGTTTCTTAAAAAAAAAGTTATCATTTTATTAGCGTTGTTAATACCGACACAATACTAAACATCTATTTTCTTCCCAACTTTTCCAATGAAACCAATAAGTTGTTTTTCGTTGTAAAAGAACGTAGCTGAAATTAAATTTTTCTTAAAACGATCAACTTTTTGCATTCTTTTTATATGGGAAATGGAATACTATGCAAGAAGAAGTGTTTCTTTTTAAAGTATTATCGAAAATTTAATTATCAAGAGAATAACTCGATTGGTGTATATGTAAAATATTTAAATATAGTATCACTAAACGCATTCTCGAAAAAGTTCAAAACTTTACCAAAGTATTTTGTTTTGATGTTATTTGAATAATTCATTTTAAAAAAGCTAAATTTATACCCCCAGTGAATCAAAATGCTAACCCGCATAAAGTTTTTGAACTAAAAATCGTTACTTTTTCTTTGAAATCTTAAAAAGAAGAAAAAATAAGAATGTTATTGATTTACATATCAAAAATCATTCTGGGTCTTTCTTCCCCGTTTAGATTCTTTATTCAACACTGATCACTACCTAAAAGCATCGCAAGTTTTTCTGATAAAAGAAATTCGAGGGAAAAGGGGCGTAAATTTTCATTCGGTGACGTTTAGATTCGCAAAAGCGGAGAAACCGTCTTTGAATCAGTTATTCAAATGTTACGAAATTTAATTTAAAATCGGTGGTAACGGAAAAATTAAAAAAAAAATTTCAAATAGAAATAAAGAGAAGGTGTAAAAATAACAGTCTTCGAGATATATAAAACAAGAAAACAGAAAAAAGAAAATATTCCAGAGCGTAGAATTTCTACAGAAGGTATTAGAAAGATAAAATACTGTTGTAGACTATAAACCAAATTCTGCGCACGCATCAAACAATTAATGACCGATTCCCTTTTCCCCCCTTGCCTGACCCTTTATGGCCGCGTTCATGAAAATAATAATAATAAAAAAAAAACAAGGAAAAAAAGAAAAGAACGAAAGAACTTGAGGGGGTTTGAAAGGGGGTGACTCACTCTTTTAGATCGATACAAATCCGGTTATCGAAAATCAAACGCAAAAACCAAAACCCGCGTCGCACTTTTATTGCTCAGAAGGAGGAAAATATAAAAATAAAAAATGTATATAAAATAATAATAAAAAAAAAAAGAGGAAAGAAAGAGTGAGAGAAAGAGAAAAGAGAAAGATGAGAGAGAAAAGATGGAAGTCCCGGTCAGTTTCCATGGCAACCGATCCATTCTCCCAATTAACTGTCGATAAATCAATTGGAGCTATGCTGGGGCCAGGGACACTTAGGAGAGGATTAATTGAAGCTGGTCTCCCTTTACTCTTTCTTTTTTTCCGGAAGGAGCTGGAAAGAGCGAAGAGCGTGGGAAAACCGCAAGCCTTCCAAACCGCCTTTTTCTTCTCTTGGCTTTTTCTCATTTCTTACTGGCGCGGCCCGTTTTCGATATTAGCCATAACGAGTCCGTCCGTTTGTTTCGAGAAAAGGCAATGACGATTCCCTGAATTAACTATTATCGGGGGCGCGATTTTTGAACGATACTCTGAAGGATTTTTTTTCCTTTTTTCGCCCCCCACCCCACCCTTAACTGCTCCCCTTCTGTTCATTTTTATTGGTATTGGAAGCGGGAATATTGTTTTCGGGAAAAGAGTTTTCGATTTCGGAATTTAAACGCGCGCGCCAAGTGTTATTTTTATCCATTCTTTAATTTTTATACGAAGTTGCTGTTTCGGAATCTTTTACAATTTTTGATGTATGTCCGCCTTAAAAGACTCTCCGTCGCTTTTTTGAATTTTTCATTTCATAATTTTTATAGATTTTTCAGTATCTAGATGAAATTTGTATTCGCTTTTCTCGTTTATATTATTGTCTTGGAATTTGTGTGTTTTCTTATGATTTATGATATATTTCAATGATTAATTCAATCTCTTTCTATCTCTCTCTCTCTATTTTCTGCCCGTGATGTTACAACGACATAACTATTTTTGTCATTTAAGCACAGAATAACAAACAATTGGTGATTGATATAATAACATTCATCATGGACATTTTAAACACTTTAAAATTACTTTAATAGTTTTGCCAAAAAACTTCTGATGACGCGTATTCGTCATGATTTCTTGTAATATTACAGATTTTGTAGTACTTTTATTAATAGTTTTATTAATGACCTTTATCTAATCACCTAACTTGGAGGGGAAAAAATAAAAGAAAACATATAAAATCCTAATTATTCAATTTCAATAATTTATAACATATACAGTAGAGCACAGATTATACACACTCCAACTAACCGAAAGTCTAATTACCCGAACCTCTGTCAACCCCTTTTCTTTTTCTAAACTTACGGCTTACACATAGAATATTTTTCTTTATTAAAGAAAAAAAAATGGGGAATAAAATCTAAAAGTTATAAAAATGTGATAATAATAACAACACAACTGAAATTATCTGTAAAAATAAAAAAAAATATTTTCACGTTTACAGTGTTTAAAGTTGCAGTCAGTGTGCAGTGTGCCTATGTCTTATCATCTGGCTAAAGTTCTTCGTTGGGCCCGGTCCGAATAGATTCGGAATATAGGAGCTATACTGTATTTCAGAATATGAAGTAGTATAAATAGTGTCACTAAAATTTTTAACATGATATTTGCAAAGCCTCTTATTTTTACATCATATTTAAAGAAAAAAAAATACTTCTCCTGTTTTCGAAAAATTGTACCCTTTAATTTTGACTGTCGTTACTGGAAAGAAAATTAAGCATTTTAATCCATCACAGTTAGATGTAGGGGAAATTCAATTGGTATGTACGGGATTCAGATAATATTTCAGGTAGAAAAAGTATTCCAAGTAGTATACCATCTGTTTCGCTGTCTAGGTAGTTAGATTTTAAATTTGAGGCGAATGGGAGAAAAAAAAATATGCTGATATTATACTGAAATTTAATTTTGCGTATTAATGAAGTTGGGAATTAAAATTTGACATGCTGTAATAAAAGTAAAACTTTAAGTATGAATCTCCTTTTCTAGATCTTATTGTTTAAAGTATCGTGATTAGTATTTAGTATCTCGTCGTGAAGCATTCTTCTCATATTAAGGCTTGTGCTCAGCATTCATATTTAGCTAATTTCTCATCAGTAAAAATTAATATTTTTAACTCATTTTTTTCTGTATACTTTTCTTAAATATATTCTTTCTTTTAAGTACCCCTTAATTGTTTGCATAAGGCAAATACTATTTCTAATTATTATTATTATTTTTATATGTGTTAAAATTTTAGCGAACGCCAACAATCTGTAAGTAAGATTTTAGCACTTCAAATAAAATTAAGCGTGTATTTTATAAATAATTTTGTTAAACAAGAAATATGTTTTAAGAAGAGTATACAGAAAAAAAAGTTTAAAATATTAATTTTCTGATGAGAAATTTGAAATATATGAGTGCATCCCATGCCCATAACCTTGGAGAGGGATATTTGAGATCACATTGACCACAAGCCTTAAAAGTTATTAGCTCTCTGAGCGCTTAGTGTTTAGATCAAAATGAAAAAAAAAATGTATTTAACATTTCTTCTTACTAAATAAAATACAAATGTAAAACATACATTGTGTACGCTAAGGAAAATATTTCATTATAAAACAAATTATTTTAGAAATTAATGAATTTCGTAAGATTTATAAGAGGAATCTCTAAAATTTTAATCTGTGTCAACAGCATTTATGTTGGTTGGGGGAAGCCCGAGATAATCCAAAAATCAATTTCACAAAAATAAAATCCCTTTTCTTTATACATATAAATATAAAATACTTTGTTTCAAAAACGCCATACAATATTTTTAAACGAAGTTTTCATTTATTGACACTAATTTCTTGTTGGTTTTTCTACATTAATTCTTTACTTTGACAATCAGTTAAGTTTCTCTTCCATGTATTTATTATTATTATTATTATTGTTCTAATTGAAGTACTGGTTTCATTTCCTCTCATTTACAAACAACTTATTAAAAACAAGATAATATTCATTGAGACTACTTCTGGTTTAATAAAAGAATACCACTTAAGTAATAAAAGTTTACTAAATTTTCATTTTGTATACTTTTTCAGTTACAAAAAAATCTATATAGATTCTAAATTTGCCAAGAGAAATCTATCAACGTATTTCATAAATAACGGTCTGCTCTAAATTGTTTTTGATAGTCAAACTTTTTAGTCTCATGTAACAATTTTCTTTAAATGACTTCTTCATTTGCCAGTTTAAATATTTATATAACGTCATGTTATATGTAATTAAAGTAGTCCAGTGAATGGGTTGAAATTTATTTTCTATAAAGTTAAAGATTTATTCAGGGTTTTTTGCTTGAAAAAAAAAAAAAATTTAGTAAAATCAAGTACATTTTGAAGGATGCATAAAAATTTTTACTATTTGCTTATTACTATTGCAGTTAATAACTTCAGCTTTTGTTGATTATTTCTAATCGTCTTGTTTGCTTATTTAATTAATTTTTGGACATTTAATCACATCTGTAAAATTATTAATTATTTAAAAAATATATTCCATGAGTAACATATACTCACGATATTATTTATATTTTGGTAGAATTAAACATTTTATAGCTATATAAAGTTAAATTCAATTCGCATAAATTATCAAACTACAGTCATACTTCTTTTAAAGGCCACCCCTATTCAAGGGCCACCTCTATTAAGGGCCAATATTTTTAGGAACGAAAAATTTTCCTTTAGACCTAATGTTAATTTTACTCCTATTAGGGGGGCACACCTACCCCTCATAAAGGCCATTTTTTTCACATGTGCCTAAAATCCTAATCAGGTTCAACTTTCGAAAGCTGCTGAAATTGAATATGATCCAGATTCAGATAAATATGAAAATGTAATGCTATGATGATTTATCAGAAGATTGGGAGAAAAAAATTAGAGATGAAATAGATACAAGTAAAACATAAAAATTTATTGTTTTAAACTTTAAAAAAAAGTGTTATTTTTTTAACGTTCAAATTTTTATTTTTATTTTTTTTATTTCAGGAGTTCAATCTGATTCAGATAATGATAATGAGTCTGATGAGTCTGTAGCTATGAATATATTCTGTCAGAAAACGCTAACAGAAATAAATAAATTAATATCTCATTCTAAGGCATTAAGAAATGATGCAAATTTAAGTAATTTGATCCATAAAGTAAAAGAATCATTAGAAACTAAAATTGTCTGCGAAAAAATTATGAAAAGTAAACAAACTTCAATATAAAATTTTTTCAATCATGTATAGAGTTTTAAAATGTTAATAAACAGCTTTTTCACCTATATAGGTTTTGATTTCTTTATTTTAGTTTTTTTTTGTCACCCCTATTCAAGGGCCACCCCTCATAAGGACCAATTTTCAATGGAACGGCAGGTAGCTCTTACAGAGGGGTTTCACTGTATTTACATAGATGCCAAAGATTACGAATTTTGCCTATCCCTATTTCTGTACAGTAATCGCCTTATTTAATTGCAAATTACTATCATTAAATAAAACCGATATTGTTATTCGATAATAGTGGTATTCAACATCGGAAATTCTTGGCACCTAATGTATCCCTAACTATAATAAAGAAGGAAGTTTGTGTGTGTGTGCGTGTGTGTGTTTGTGGGTTGTGTTCTGAAGAGGCCGATGCACGCAGAGCTAAACAAATTGGTGGGAAGGATTGGTCAGAACCTCGAAGCTCGATTTTGGAATTTTTCAGTAGATTTTTTTAATTTAAATTTTTATGCGATTTTTAGCGTTTTTTCACATTTTGATGCAATTTTCCCGCATTAGTAACAGGAATCCGGTTACAATCTTTTAGCCCAATATAGTAAATTTTATCTTCTTTTCAACAAAGTTTATTCGGAATTCGTACAGCGATTCTTGAGTTTTTGGTGATTTTTGTTTTTTCCTTTGACATTAAGAAATTTTGTCCAGAATGCTTGATTGGTTCGGTGGTAACTTCCATTTCGACCTCAGCTAAGCTCAGAATCGTCATTCCCCCCCCCCCCCCCTCTTTTAGGTAGCTTTCAATACAAAAAAGTATAAAGCTACCTATTGCAGCCGTTCGGAGGAAAGCAGTTCCGGAAATTTTCGATATATTTTCACTGATGATGACCCCCAGACCCCAAAACCACCCTCCGTTCAAATGTTGATTTATATATATAGATATATCCATATATATATATATATATATCTGACCTATGTCATACGATAACGCTCATATTTATAAATCGATTTTGATGAAACTAATTGTGTGTATTAAGGTCACCAATGTCTCGACCGAGTTCGTTGGCCAGCTTGGTCCGCCATTTTGTTTCAAGATGGCGGCCATTTAAAAATTTAAAACTAAAATAAATATACAAAAAAGTTAAAAATTCAAATTTATTTTTTAATTACGTGTTAGGCCTTGATACAAGGATTCCAGAGAATTTTTTGGTTTACCTCTATCTTAAAAAATGGCTGAGATAGAGCAGTTTGAAATTCTAGGGTGGCTGACATTTTGAAACAAAACAGCACATTAACGTGATTACTCGCAAATTATTTTCTTTCATTGTTGTAATAATTTTCCCAATCATACGCATAAAACTATATATTCATATCCGTTAGCGCCAAAATTGGCGACATTGGCGACAAAATTGACATAATTTGTGATTTTTGGCGAAATGTCGCCAAATTTGGCGACCAAAATAAGTGTTTATAAATGAAGCCAAATTGGCTATTGCTCAATAATTTGGCGAAATTCTTATTCAAATTCAGTATTAACGAATCTTTTGTAAACGTTTCTTTGCATTTTAACTTGCTGTTTTCGTGTAACATTAGCTAAAATTTTAAAACGAAGATATAAGAAAGCTACTTTTTCCTCCCGGTACAGGCCGGAAGGACTTTTTAGCTTGGAGAGAGTTGATAATTATTTACAGATAAAAACAATCATGATTTAAAAGGGAAAGGCCCGCTATTAATTACCCTGATTTGGATTTTTTATTAGATTTTTTAAATTTTATTTTTAATTTCATTTTTTAACCTTTTTTTCATGTTTAGCAGCGTTTTTTGCATCAAATGACGTCATAAATAGCTCTCTAAAAGCAACGCCCCCTAGATAAGAAAACCGTGACACGCGTCACGAAAACGTCATACCAAGCAGGCAAAACAAAGAAAAAAATTCGAACAACTTGCATGTTTCGATTTCGATGGCTCGTGAAATTATAAACTATTAGTCGTTAACAATAATTATTAATTCTATGATCCAATGAAATCGAAACATGCAAGTTGTTCGAATTTTTTTCTTTGTTTTGCCTGCTTGGTATGACGTTTCCGTGACACGTGTCACGGCTTTCTTATCTAGGGGGCGTTGCTAGAAGTCAGTCAAACACCGTTGGAGGGCAGTTGTGATTGGTAGCTGATAGGATTGTAGGCACAGATGAAAGTCAACCGGGCAATTGTGATTGGCAGATGAAAATGTCGTCAGCTGATTGCACTTCGAACAGCGAGTTGTGAATTTTTCACGATTTGTTTTATACACGATTTTTACAGTTTATTCATGTACGTGACGTCATTTAAGTATTTGAATTCAGAAATCGGCAACGATAACTTACTGATTTTGTATGTCTTAAAAAAAAAGTCATTTGTTTTTGTTTCAAAAGTTAATGATAATTCCTAATTTTTTAAATGTCGTTGGTTTAATTCTCTCTCTCTCTCTCTCTCTCTGTGTGTGTGTGGGGGGGGGGGGTGAGTTAATGATAACCTTTTTTTGAAATTTTGACCAAAAACTGACCCGCTTTGAATCAAATGATCCAGACATTTGAAGAGGTGGTATTAAATTTACTTCCGTTTCGAGGTCCATCTCTCTATTTAATTTCCGAAAGACAAACAGTTACCAGAGGAACGGTTTCGTGCAGCGATTTTTAGGGTGATTTCGCATTTCGTATTATATTTTGACGCACCGGGCAATGCCGGGCGGATCAGCTAGTTTAGAATAATGTTACAACTAAAGAAATGTTAAAAAAATAATTCTGATGGTTAAAATTTAAGATTACGTCTTTTATAGCATAATCTTCGTGATGGATATTACCGTATTGAACATAAACGACTAAATAACCAAATGTGCGAGTTTGTGGATTTTGAATTTAGTACAGGTCACCATCGAAAACGGGTTTATCATCAATTAGAGCAGGGGTCGGTAACCTACGGCTGACTAGTTGACCACTGAATTATAGCGTACTCATTTGGTTGTACGTTAAAAAAATTATGGAAAATGCAATCGATAAACCAAACAATACAAGTCAATTATTAGATAAATTTTTAAAAAGGTTTTATTATTATTATTATTATTATTATTATTATTTAATGGATGTTTTGCTGTTAGGTCAGTCATTTTAATTGACTATGTGCGATATAAATCTTAATTTTTTACCGTCATATTTCAATGTTTTTTTTTTTTTTTTTTGCTTAATACAAGCAGATGTTTTAAATATTATGTATTTATTCATTTTTCATTTATTTCAGGTAAGGAATAATTTTTCTGATCATATATTGGTACCGTGAGACCTAGGTATGAATTTTCATTTTAAATTCTGAGTAATGATATTATTGTTATGATTTATTATATTTAATTAAGGCCAAACTAGCTACTTTCTAACACAATTCATATTTGTTCGCTAACACATGAAATTGGCTGGTGCTCTTATTCAGAAACTATGTAATCGAGCAGTTTTTTCCCTTTTTTGGTGAAAGCAGATCTTTCAGAAAATGCTTCCAAAGTTGGCGTTTTGAACCGAATTTCCGGTCGCGGAAGTGAGGGAAAGTAAAAATAAATTATTGTCAAGAGACAACAATCACTTATAATTCAATATGTAATTCATATACCGAAAAATGAAATAACATTTTCGAACGCAAATCATTACTTTAATAATCATGCCTGCAAGTTTCATGCCTTTTTGTTTAAAATCGAGTCTGTAAATGAGTCAGAAAGTTCTGTTGTTGAGTGAAGAAAAGTATTGTTTTGAGAAACGCCTTAACCCCTTCGGAACCGACAGCTTTTACACAAATTTTATTCGGTTGGCACCACTTTTTTTTGAAAAAGCTATATTTACTTAAACTGTCACAAAAATGCTCTAATTAGAGACAGCAATTATTACTTTTATTTTTTACTGGTGTCTAAAACAAATTCTGTATGCTCTTTTGAGAGTGCATATATGCACCCATGGTCCCGAATGGGTTAAGAGTGTTTGTCAGTGAGATTTCAAATTCCCCTCGCTAATGTTAAATATATGGAAGTCGGGTGTACTCTTATTTTAAAACTATCTCATCAGGAAATTAATATTTTTAACTTCTGTGTACTCTATTTAAAAGATGTCTCTTTCTTTTTTAGTCGGTAAAATATTTCTAAAATATATGCTTAATTTATTATTTTATGTGTTACAAGGTGATGAGCTGTGAACAAAATTTTAACACTTCAAATAAAATTAAGTTTATATTTTAGAAATATTTTGACAACTTAAAAAAAAAGGACATTTGGGTAATAAAAAAATCCCCTATGCATAAGAAGTAGTATATAACTTTTATTTTTTTCTCACTTAATTGAAATGATCAATTTTAAAATAATAATTATTATAATTAATGTATTGTGGTCAAATACCGATTGTGATTAATAATTCATTTTACATGTGGGAGCGAAGTCAAGTACAAACTCTGATCATCATTAAAGATATTTTTTTTCTGAAATTACAGTAAAATATTACAATAAAATGATGGATGTGCATGCATAAATATCGCTATTACTGTATGATAACATTGCAAGTTCCTTATTTTTAGTGTACCAAAATCGTAATTTTTCCTAAACTACAGGAAATAAGTTAACCCATTTTAGGCTAAGATCGGAAAAAAATTAAAAAACTCTTTCGGTTTTTTTTAATTACTTTTTATTCGACATGTCTTTATGAGCACATTTAAGATTTTTGTGAAGTATAGTCATTATTAATCGAAGTATGACCCACAGAGTCCAATAATTTATTTACAAGTTTCATAAAATTCTAAGATTTATATTTAATCGATCGATATTTTTCTGCATTTTTAGATAGCAACTGTCAAATTAGGAACGTTAAAGGTCGATGTTGTGTTATCTAAACAAATCGAAATTATTTTCTGAAAATCCTCTTTTGTAAATCCGAGGGAAAAAAAAAAAAAAAAAAAAAAAACCTTTATTTTTTGCATTTATGTATACATTGAGTATTGCGGTAAAGTTTATGAAGATATTTATCTCGTTTTTCTCAGTATGACTCAGTACAGACGCCATCATACAACACAAATAAATAAATAAATAAATAATATATATGGATCGTATGCGACCCACCAGCCTAAAATGGGTTAAAAGGAAAAAATAATCAGAGAAAAATGTAACACAGTATCAATTTTTTCTACTTTTTTTACCTTTACAAGCCTTTATTCTTGTTGATGGTTACATGAATTATTTACATTCCCTTACATATTTAATGTTTAGTAGAAAAGTTTATAATAAAAGCTGGTATGTTGGTTAAAAATCGCAAATTCACCACTTATCAACATTATGTTACTTTTTATGAACTTACACTATTTTAAAAGAATATTGTTTTTACGAAAAGATCTGGCATCTTAGTTGCGTCATTTGTTTTAATAAGAAAAACTGCGAGATTTTTTTTCGAACGTTCTTTTCTTTTAAGTAGTAATATACTCTATTTAATCTTTTTTTTTTTTTTTTTTTAATTGATGTGTTAGCTGTCTATTTTACACTCTTTAATTTAACTTGTTTTTCGTATGTAAAGATGGAATTTTGTAATTGATTTTTCAATTACTTCCTAATATGGTAGAATTGTAAAAATTATGTTCTCAGGTATGTTTCCGATGACAATAAAATATTTTAATATTTTTGTAACTTAATTATAAATCAATATGTTACTTTTAAGGTATTTTTCGTTAGCCAGCAGCAGGTGATAAATCGGCAAATAATCTTTATGGTTATAATTCTTGACGAATTACAAAAACACTGGAGTTAATTATGCGCCAAACCACTATCACCAAAATTTGCAAATAAACTACAACAACGAAATATTTTAAACACTAAACATAAATAGAAAATAAAGAGTGTAATATATATTTTCTAAATACTCTTTTATTTATTTATCTTAACGGTAAGTCAACGATTTTTTCACAGTGTAATTTCTGAAAAGTATTATTATTATTATTATTATTTAATTTGAATAAAAATCACCAAATTTAATGACTACATCCATTTGTTTTGAACTTCTTATTAAAAGTTGTGGTGCATCTTATTTGAAAAACTTTCAAATTGTCTCCTATTTTAAAGTAAAAAATTAAAATGTAATGGGATAAGGGGTTGTTTTTAAAAATCTGAAAATGAACAGTTAGATGAAACTTCAAAATCAAATAATACTCAAGGCAATTCATTTTTGTTTTCTGTTTTACATTTCTTATTAGTGTTCTTATTAACCTTGCAATAAGAGCTCATTCTGCTAAACATATATATCACAATGAAATTCAATCACGCTTTAAGACGCTGAGTCCTGTGAAACAAATTACCTTTCTTTTTTTCCTTCCGTACTTTGTCCCTCATGTTACAGTCTTTATTTTATTTTTTCTCTCTTGTGCTCTTTTAAAATGCATGGAATACTTTACTACGACTATGTTTAATTATGCCTTCTGTCGTGCGATTAAATTTACCTGACATTTCATCTGTTGGTTTATTATCTGGTGCAGTTACATGTTAAGTTTCCAAGTAGATGTTCAAAACTGGTGTTTCAGACAGCGTGGAAATATATTGGATTATTTCTCTTGAGTTCTCTTATTTTGTATTCTGAGATCTGGATGCCTGCCCAAAGTACTTCAGTTGCCAGAATTTTTTCTTGTGTCACTGATTTGATCGTATATCAGATTTGTGGAAGATTATTATTATTATTAATATTATTATTTTGTAATTGTGATTATAAAGTTAAGTCAATATTTATCAAGTTTTTGCCAGATTTATTTCTTAGTTTGGTATCTGTGTTTTATACGTGTGCAGACTAGAGTCCTGTATCGTGTTGGATAACTCCATTTTACCCTTTTACCCTTAACCGACCCAACCCACGGTTTGGGTTGGTCTAACAAAGAAGTTAATAACAAAAAATTCATTTTTTTCTTTGCATCTGAAACAAATATTCTGGTCTTTCTTCCCCCCTCCTGTCTGAAAAATACGATATACTTGAATTCGGACCATTGAACATCAGAACCCAAACTCAACCCAAAACTGAAAAAATAAACATAAACCCGATCCGAATCGGCCCGCAGGAAAAAAGAAAGATAAAAGAAAAGGAAAGAAAAAGGAGAACATTAAAAATAGGTGTTCACTTGTTAATGTCTGTACATATACTACTTATACATTTTACCAATTTTTTTCAGACATTATTTATAAAGAAGCATGGTTAAAAATTTCCATTAAAAACGTCCTTCCAAATGGAGAGGAAGTTGGTTAGAGATCACAACTGATGATGCCCTGGCGGGGGGTGAAAGTGCTTTTGTTAGGTGGTGGAATTTTTTATTGGAGACTGTTTTTAATTTTTTTAAATGAAGGACGTCTTTAATGGAAATTTTTAACCATGCTTCTTTATAAATAATGTCTGAAAAAAATTGGTAAAATGTATAAGTAGAATTTTTTTTTTTTTTAATCTTATCTGGAATAAAAATGAACTATTCAATCCGATGCAGGACCCCATAGGATTCCATCCATGGATTCCACTAATAGGTGTCCATCATATTAGACGATGATATTATCTACGACTTCCTTTGAAATACGGAAGAAGTATTTTATAAATATGCAATACGTATGGATGACTTTAGATGTTTAGAAATGGAGAGTGAAGACACACGATGAACATGTTTTATCCTTTCAATACCGATAGAAAAGGATGTATAGCTTCTTTGTTCCGGTCTGATAAAAGAGAAATTTGTGACGTAAGTTTCGAGTTTTTTTGGGGAAAAAACTTATCTATCCACTTTTTAAATTAAAATGTACAAGTCATAAGCTAAAAAGGCAATTATTATCATTTATAAGTCTTAGTTAGACCTTTCAATTGCCGTATGATTCCTTAAAATTGATCCATTAGTTTCCGAGTTTTTGAGTATTGAAAGATTGGTTGATGGATTGATTCTGTCGGTTTTTCCCTTTTTTCTCACAAACTATTTTAGATGTAAGAATGAGACAAACTGCAGATTGTAGGCAGAAACATTCTCTATTTGCCCTTTATAAGTATAGTGTTTGTTATGCAACCGTTTCTGAGCCTATTCCGGACAAACATAGATGCAAAAAAAAAAGTAAATATTATTTTTGACTATACGTCGTCTAACAGTCGAATGAACTTAGAAATGTGTGTTTTCCTTAATCAGAAGCTCCAATTTTATATACAGATATAGATTAGTGGTTCGGGCAAGTAACGGATTTTTTTTTTTTATAATTGAACAATGAAACACATGTTTGAAATACAAGTCTCAGAAACTGTATATTGAGCTTTAAGCGAACATTGTTTTATTACTAAATGCGGAAAAATAAATGAAGTGATATTTGTATAAATGTAAAGACATGTATTGTTATTACTACATGTAAATAATAACAAAAGTAATTGTAAAGACAGAATAGCAGTAAATATAATGTATTATTAGGACGTCAGACACGAAGGGATTAAGACAGTTTTTTAGTACTTCTAAAATGATTTATTTCAGTGAAATTGCATCAAATCATGTCTAGTTTTTTCAATTATTTGCATATATTTTTAAAATATGCTTCTTTAAACATTTTTTTTTCTTTTGGTGGACTTTTATAAAGTCAATTTTAAATGAGTTCAACGAAACAGAACTGCGATAATATAATAGATGAAAAACTTAATTACATGAACCTTCTAGGTCTTTTGCAATGGTGAAGTATGTTTCATGACTTGAAAAAAAGGTCTTAATTTTTTAAGTTTCAGTTGGCTTTTACATGTTTAAGAAAATAATAATTTTGCACAAAATAATTAAATATCAAATTCAAACTTTTAAAAAAAGATCTGGATATTTAGAACTGTAATCCGTAAAATTATCTTAGAGCGTTCAAGTCTTATGAAAAAAAACAAGGCTTTTCACTAATGAGTTAAATTAGTATTCTAAAAGACTTCTTCAGTGCCAGCTTTAAAAGACTACTATTTCCGTATAGGATATACAGTTATTATCTATACTTCTAAAATCCGTCTCTTCAGGAGGTGTAATTTACGAACAAAATTCCCTTCATTTTTATGCTGTTTTTTTTTTCACCGCACACACTAAAAAAACATATCTGCATATTTCTTAAACTTCATTTTTCCATTTGTGCATCCTCATTTATAACTCAACTATTTTTTCTACCCCTCTCTAAAGGCCCTTCGTAACACGTCAGATCTTTTGCAAATGGAAAAAGGGGGCATGCACCCCCAGAATTACAGAAAAAAATGGGGGAAAAGAAAAACCTTCCCTCTCTCTGAATTTCGGTTTCTTTGTTTCATTAAGAAGTAATTAAAAATTGCGCCTGCTTTCGCTTTCCTAATCAGCTCTTCCATTGACATAGCGCACTAAAGCATAGAGACTACAGCTAATTTCCTTGACACACGGACTCTTTTTGTATCTTCTCTCCCACTGCCTTTAATGTGAAAAATAAACTAATCTTTTTAATGTGGATACCTTTAATTCGTTTTTTTTTTTTTTTTTCCTTTTTGTGATTTTTTTCAATTCTTTTTTTTTCTATATAGTAGTTTTTTAAACACTTTTTCAGGTAATTGAGGTGTTAAAAACTCGCTGACTGGCATTCAAATCCTTCCCTTTTTTTTTTTTCTAACCTTATTTTTTATTTGCTAATAAGGGTTGATCTCCATTCTGTTTGGATTTACATGACACGGGCGGGCAATTTCTTAACTGACACTGTGCCGCTAATGACACATCTCATTGCCTGAATGTCGCCGAGCATATTATATGCCTGAACAACGAAGTCGAAGGCTGTTGCGTTCGTTATAAAAATGAGTAAAGGTTTGTGTTCTGAAATAATTTGACTGTTTGCGGGCAGTACCTGTCTTGACTGTAGAACTTGAGAACTGCGCATTCTAAACTCTTTCTGTTGAAAAGAGAAGGGCACTAATTCTCTGTGTGATTCCGAAATCCTATTAAGAATTCTTTGATTTCTGAAGCATTTTCACTCAGTCTTTTTGGAGCCAAGTTAATGTACCGAAAAGTTTTAGATGGGGAGGAGGGAAATATTTTTTCAGAGGAAAGAAAAATTTAAAACGGGTAACAAAAAACCTAAATGTCTTTTGTCTTAATTCCGAATTACCGGCATCTTCAAATTTAATAGGCTGTTTCAAGAGAAAAAAAAAAAACTGTTTGAAAAGGAAAGGAGTTTTAAAAGAAATAATACGAGTTGTTTTATGTTAAAAAATATTTAAGAAATTGTTTTAACAATATCGAAATTTATTAACTTTTTCAGAAGTTATTTCGCATTGTTTATCAGGATTTTTTTTATTTCTATTATTTGTTTTCTCTTTTCTCTCTTTCCATTTTGGGAGATCAAAACTTTTTTCTACTTAAAAAATAATACTTTAAATTCTCCAAGAAATGTTTGATTTTATATAGAAGATAATTTTATTTGCCCGTTGAACTTATACCATTTTATTCCAAATTATACTTTTTATGCTGCTCGAATAATTTTATGGAGGAAAACAATCATTTCTCAGTATACAAGGGGGAAAAAAAAGGATTTCTTTCCTTTTCTTTTTTTCTTTCTTTTTCTTTTTCTTTTTCTTTCTTTTTTTTTTTTTTTTTTTGGGCTTTTTATTAACTTTTTAGAAAATTATCATATATTGTTTATAGAATTTTTTAACTTCATTAATTTTTTGAGTTAAATTTTTCGCAAGTTAAAGAAAATACCTGCTGAAAATCCCAAAAATATTATTGATTATATGTATAGGTAATTTAATTCTATCTGTTGTCTTGATCATAATATTATTTTATTCGACATCATATTTTTTCATGCAAACGTAATGCAAATAAGTCTATCATTTAGCGTCTTGACGTTCTTATATAAAAAAATTATATAGATATTAACTTTTCAGACATCTAACTTATTATTATTTTTTATTTGTTTGTAGTATTAACTGACCCGCCCGGCGTTACCCGGGCCCCATAAAGAAATAGCACAAAACGTGTAAATACTCTGAAAATCACAATAAAAATCCCCCTAAAAAAATCGATGCACGAATTCCTAATAAATTTTATACAAAAGAGCACAAAATTTACTCTTTTACGCTAGAAGATTAAAACCGGATTAGTTTTTCTAATGTTGAAAAATTGCAATAAACCCCGAAAAAAATGCTAAAATGTCAAAAATCACCGAGAACAAAATTTAATATATTGAGCTAAAGGAGTAAAACAGGATTTCTTATACGAATGTCGAAAAATCTCTGCGAAAACGCGAAATAACTCTAAAAATTACATAAAAAAAAATTCTCGAAAAATTCAAAACTTGCTGAACGAATTCCGAATAAACTTCATTGAAAAGAAGACAGGATTTACTGTAAAGGGCTAACACACGAAACCGGATCCATTTTACTAATATGGAACAACCGCCTCGAGTTGCAACCCCTCCCCCTCTCCCCAACAAATTAAAAAAAATCACTAAAAATTCAAAAATAGCAAAATTTACTACAGTAAGCTAAAACATTGTAACCAGAATCCGTTTACGAATGTCAAATAATCGGTGCAAAACTTCGAAAAAAACGCTAAAAATTGAATTGAAACTCGCGGATGACAAAATGAACTTGATTAGGCAAAATGTTGGAAATTTCTTTTATGAAAACCAAATTCCTTTTTCGAATGTGAAAAAATCGTCGCGAAACGCCAACAAATGGTACAAAACGCGCTGAAAACTGCGGAGGACAAAATTTGCTATATTAGGATTAAAATTTGAAACCGAATTATTTTGTCGAATGTCAAAAAATCACAGCGGATAGCTAAGGAAAAAAAAGTTAGAAATTGCATTAAAATCGATAAAATATCAAAAATTGCAGAAAATGATAAAAATCGCATTGAAAATTGTTATATTAAAGGAGAATTTTGCAGTGGCATTTTTCAGAGGTATAAAAAGGTAAGTAGATAAGATTTGGTTTACTTTTTTTTAGTGGTCAGTCCCGATGATAGTCCCTGGTAATCCTTTGAGTTGTTCGTGCCACGTGGCACGATAATAATGCATTTGTTGTTCGAATTCACACCGCTTTCTATACTTAAACACATGAAGGAAGATTTATCATATTAATTAAGTATTAAAGAATAGAGGTGATACATTTTTCTCTTAATTATTTAATTATACGTTAAATATTATAAATTTACAATTTATATTAGGTATAAAGATTTAATTATAATTTTAAGTTTAACATTATAAGGAGCATGCATAATTTTGCCCCTTTACGCGTGAAAACATAATCAAGAAAGAATAATAATATTGTAACGATTTCATTAAATCTCTCACAGTCTGCTAATTAGGCAGAGTAATCAAAGATAGAAGTTCCCAAGAGTTGGAAAACTTTTCTCACGCTTCGCTGTGGTGTGACAAGAATGTCGTTTACTACAATAGGAAAAGATGAGCTTCGATCAATCTTGTGAAACTGAAATTGCTAGACAGCAAATATTTCTCTGATCTGACCGTCGATATGTGGGGTCTCGGATCGTAGGAAAATTTCCTGCGAGAACATTTAAAAGTTCAGTAAGACCTCCCTAAAGAAAGCTTTAGCCAATGACGTAAACAAAAACTTTTTTGATTGGTGATCGGAGAATCTTTTGTTCGAGCAAGCGGACCGGAGAAGAGAATCGGGGGAAGACATTTAGATTTTTGGAGAGCAGAGGAGTGTTGGTGAAAAGACACTGATCTCTGGATGGATTCCCGACCAAGTGGGGAAGGAAAGGCTTTGCTGACAGATTTTTGAATGAGAGAGTGCGATCTCTCTGAAGTCAACGAAAAAGCCTTGGATTTGACCTTTCGGGGAGAGTGAAAAGTAGCACTAGTTAAGACTTTAAGATTCTAAAACTACTGTAAAAGACTGGACTATTTGGTGATTTGCTATAAATTACAAGTCGAGCGAACTCAGCTAAACAAAGTGTTGTAAATAATTTTTACCTCTAGAAATTTCAAGAACGCTTTTAAATAAAATTTGTTCTGAAATATGTAATGAAGGTGATCCATTGTGAAACGGTTCCACGCTACCCCATTTCAAAAACACACAACATCGTGGATTCTTTACAATATTCAGAGTTTTGAGTTCATAAAAAAGTTCTTTTACGTCATTGGAAAAAGCACTCTGTCAGTTCCCCAGAGTTCATGACGTAAGAGGGAAAATCCTTCATTACAGCGTGTTTCTTCTTTGAAGGGATATATGGAAGTTCCATTCATATAAAGTAATTAATAGTTCAATGTTTTGCGTTTCTTTCACTTTAATGATTTATTCGAAAGAGATTATTGTCGGTCATTTTCCAACAAAAATCGCTAAAAAATCTAAAACCGCGGAGAACAAAATATCTAATAATTGATAAATGTTTGAAACCGAATCTCAAAACATCGCCGCGGAACCCGAAAAAACGTTAAAAATCGCATTAAAATTCGCTGAAAAAAAATCGCGAAGTACCAAATTTACTATTTAGGCTAAAAGTTTAAAAGAGAATTATTTTTATTATGTCAATTATCCGCGGCAAACCCGAAAATCTCTAAAAATCGCATAAAAAATCGAAACAAATTCAAAAATCGCGAAGGACAGAATTTATATTAGGCTAAAAGTTTGAAACCAAATTCCTTTTCAGGATGTCTAAAATCGCCGCTTTACTCGAAAAAAAAAACCCGCTAAAAATCGCATTGAAAATTACCCTAAAAATAGGTAGAGTTGAAAAATCGTGGAAGACAAAATTTACTGTATTAGGTTAAAAGTTTGAAACTGAATTCCTTTTCCGAGTGTCTAAAAATCGCTGCAAAACTCGAAAAAATGCTAAAAATTGCTAAAATATGCATTGAAATTATCATTAAAAATTGTTAAAATTCAAAAATCGTGGAGGACAAAATTTACTGTATTAGTCTAAATATTTGAAGCCGAATTCCTTTTACCAATAGCAAAAAATCGCCGCAAAAAATTGAAAAATCGCTGTGCGAATTACGAATAAACTTTATTGAAAAGAAGACAAATTTCACTATATTGGGCTAAAAGATTATTTATTATTATTATTATTAATTTAGAAAAATCACCTCAAAACGTAGAAAAAAAACGCTAAAAATTGCTAAAAATTAAAAATCCTTTATAATAAAATTTACTATATTAGGCTAAAAGTTTGCAACCAAATTCCTTTTCCGACTGTTTATTACTAAAATCAATAAATATAAACAAAGATTCAATATATTTTAAAGTTTCATTATACCTGTACATTTTAATGAAATTTTTTTTTTAAATTCCGCAGAATGGAGTTTTTTCAACAGTTTGTCAACAGACGAAAAAATTACTATTTAGCTTCGTCCTACATTTTTTTCTTTTTTCAAAGAACTGCTTGTTAAATTATATTTAAGGTGAATTTATGGAAGCCGGGATAATTTAATGGTTTTGTTAAGAACGAAACAATTAAGGAAAACATTGGGACGCCCAAACATTAATTTTAAAACCGGGACATCTGGTTTCCTTAATCTGGTATATAAGA
Organism: Maratus michaelseni; assembly: GCA_963931845.1. Classification (NCBI taxonomy): domain Eukaryota; kingdom Metazoa; phylum Arthropoda; class Arachnida; order Araneae; family Salticidae; genus Maratus; species Maratus michaelseni. The sequence goes on from OZ007591.1 coordinate 257,452,576, forward strand.
AGTCATGAATATAAGAAGTCTGGTATATAAGAAGTCATGTTGCATCTTTTCGACTGCACTTTTTAGGGTTTCGTTCATCTCAAGAAACACTATTGCTCCCGCTCCGTTGTCTGTCTGTCACAGAGCCATTCTCGAAAACTATGTAACTTACAGAGTTGAAACTTCGTGTATAAATCAGAATATCAGCTGTGAAGAGCTGAAAATATTAAAATTTGAAAAATTCGTATTATTTAATAAATAGAGATAAAAAACCAAAATTCTAATAGCCTTTTTCTATTAAATTTAAACATTTTTCGTTATAGCAGATGCCAAAAATTTAAAATCCACGATGAAATTCTTTCTACAATAATTAATTTTCTATCAGACGATTTTCACGTGAAAAATGAAAATGAAATAAAAAGTTTCACCAATTGAAAAAAAGATAAATATGAAATAAAATTGATTGACGTCATAGTGGTAAATAAAACGGAAAATGTCTAAGATTTCTCAATAATACAAGGAGTATGAGTATGTGGATGTACACAGAGCAAATTAATATCACGTCATTAGAGAATTAAAAAGAAAATATGACGTCCTATTGGAAGTTTAACGAATTTTTCAGATGTTTGAGAATAATACAAAGCGAGTATTAATATGAATAATAGAGAATAGTAAATATATGAGTTTGAGGAATGTATTGAATCATGATAAAAACCCAATTATGGAAATATTCGCATATTTTAACATTTTGAAGGCGTCCAACATGTTTAATTTTGAAATTATATATTTTTAAAATATTGCATTTAGTCCGTATGACGAATATTATTATGACAGAATATAATAGCGGGTTTCGCCCGCTATCTGGCTGGCTTAGATTTTCGAAAAAACGGAAAAATAGACCGGTAAATTTTTACTTTGTAAAAAACATTACTTTTTTTTGTTGCTGTTGCTAAACTATATTTATTTGAATTTATTAAAGAAAGGATAAAGTGTTTTGAAAGAAATATTAAACGAAACCCTTTGTGCGATCTTCGATCACACTTACCCACTTGTTTCCTATTGTTTTTACTTTTCGAATACATGGTGTAAGAAAACTATTGTAATCATGATTTGTATATGTGTTTGAGACTGAGCACAATAACTCCCAAACGGTGCCTCCGATTGAACTCCCATTTAACGAATATGTTATAGACCACTGTAATAAGAGCTGTATACATTTTAGTAAGAATTGGCGGACGGATTGGGTATTTCATCTGTTGTTAAACTATTTTGCGATCGATTCAAAAAGAAAAAATCCCTGAGGTGATGGGGCAGTGTATAAGTGATAAATATTGCGGCATTGTACTCAGGTATTAGTGGCGCAGAGGTAACGGACCAGTTTCAAAACCGGAGATCCAGTGTTTGATGGTTGGTTGGTTGATTTATGATGGATGATATCTACACGAGGGATATAGACCCTAGAGGGGAGTGCCCTCCGTGGGGGTCTTTCTGAGGGATCCTAACCAGTATTTACGACACGGTTCAGAGAAAACAACGGAAAACTCCGAACGGTTAGGTCGACGAGCGCGACAGGGGTTTGAACACAGCACCTCCCGTCTACCAGCTTTGAGAGCAGAACCTCTCAGCCACTGGTGGGGCCCGATCCAGTGTTTGAATACAGCCAATTCCATTGTGCCAAATATATATATATATATATATATATATCCTTCTCTTTTTTTGTTTTTTATTTTTAACTTTCTTGTCATCTGGTCGCTTCCCCAAAAGAAGGCGAGGATTTTACACAATCTTTAAATGTCTGGTTGTCTGTTCCGAGGAAATCCTTCGACCTTATTTATTTTGGGCAACTCATTTTCTTGTAGAATTATTTCATTTACCAAGTCGAATTATATGCGATCCAGGAAGCAATAGTTTGGTTAACACAATCACAATTTACATCAGCCCTTATTTTGACAGATAGTCGCTCATCCTTAGATGCACTCAAGATAATTTTTCCTCGAAACTCCATAATTTTAAATATCTACAATAGTTTACTACAAAACCTCAATAAATTCATCAAAATAGCGTGGATTAGAGCACATGTAGGCACCACTGGTAACGAGCGAGCAGAGCTTCTCGCAAAAAATGCAATTACAGAAGACCATTATGATGACATCTCTGTCTTACCATTTCCAGAATCCATTCTAAAGAGTTATTTTAAAAACAAAATCATCACAGATTGGCAACATGATTGGACCAACTCAACGAAAGGAAGAGAAACGTATAAAATTCTTAATAAGGTAGATGTTAAATTTTTATGTGTTCAGAAATCAGCAGCATATTATCTTAGCGGCGATGGAAGCTTCCCAAGCTTTTTATATAAAATTGGTAAAAGAACCCCGGATAGATGCCCTTGTGACAAAAACCCTGGAACTCCTATACACTACATCTTCGGTAACTGCCCTCTTATGGAATACCATTTTAACTTCAATAAAAATAAAACATTAAAGAGAAACCTACAACGTGTGCTATTAGACGCTTCCAATTACAAAAAGTTAGATAAAAACTATAATGTCCTAAATAAAAACTTTTCATATATCAAAGAATTATTATAACCTATATAAAATTTTAGATCTATACATTTTAAAAACTATGTTTTAAAAGACTTAATAGACTAGTACATAATACAATTGAAAATTTTAAGTACAATATTATTATTGTAAATATCTGTAAATATTTATCTTTAATATTATGTAATCTTATCAGTATATTCATATGGAACTTATATACATGTAATAACTTTGGGCTCACCCAGCAATAAGCAATATTGGGTAGCTCGTGTGATTGTTTTTTTTTTTTTTTTTTTTTTTTTTTTTTTTTTTTTTTTTGCTGGGGACTCCGGGTCTTTGGACACTGGGGTTCCTGGTAGATATAGGTTTTCCCCTCGTGGACTCATAGGTCCTATGCCGAGAGGTTGGCTGTCCACGAGTAGGAGGTTTCTGTTTCTGTAGAACTATTTCAACCATTGCATTTTAGAACTAACTTTTTCTTAATATTTATAGTTTCATAAAAGTTACTTTCTTTCTAAATAGAGGTTGTTTGTTCTCGGAATGAGCGACGAGTGCTATTTATAAAGACACTTTAGAGCGGAGGGTTTACAGAAAATTAATAAAATTAATTCCATTACAAGCCATACAAAGTGTTTTAATTAAACATATACAGGGTGGTTCAGAACTATATGTCAAAAATGTAAAGACAGGTAGAGGGGACCTAAATAAGCAGATTTCGTATAGGAATATGTGTGCAGAAATCCAGCATCGAGGCAGTAGGGGCGCTGTAGAATTCGGTAGATCAAAGCGTTTCGCTGGCTTGAATCGTTTTTCCTCGCACGGATTTCGAGCAACATGCATCGTTACACGAATGCGGAGGTTGCCGACATGCATTTCATGTATGGAGTTGCGCAAGAAAATGGAGCGGTTGTTCAAAGGATGCGCACGCTCAACGGCTCTCGAGCTTGTCGAAGGACTATCCTCTACTGTGCGTAATACTTCTTTTACTGCAGGAATTCTGCGATATCTTCCAGTGCCCGTATCGCGCCTGGAAGCATAAAACGATCCACTCATGTACAAGGCCCGATGAAGACGGTCAGATGATCGGCGATCCGACAGATTCCTACTCGGGAATTGTTCCATGTACATCCTTTGAGCAGCCGCTCCATTTCCTTACGCAGCTCCATACATGAAATGCATGTCGGCAACCTCCGCATTGGTGTAACGATGCATGTTGCTTGAAATCCGTGTGGGGAATGACGATTCAAACCATCGCAACGCTTTCATCTGTCGAATTCAACACCACCCCTACTGCCTCAACGCTGGATTTCTGCACCCACATTCCTATACGAAATCTGCTTATTTAGGTCCCCTCTACTTGTCTTTACACTTGTGACATATAGTTCTGAACCCCCCTGTATACGATTGATAGAATCCGTTTTCAAGTTTGGCGCAGCTTGTCCCCATTGGGACCTAGCACCATAAAACCCTATACAGCCAACCAACCAACCGTTTGCAAGTATCGGTATAAATGTATTCTACTATTAATTCATAGTGAAATTTTATATGTTGTAAAGAGATTATTGTCGACTATTTTCCAACAAAAATCGCGACGACAAAATTTTCTATAATTGGCTAAATGTTTGAAGCCGAATTCTTTATACACGAATCTCAAAAAATCGTCGCGGAACCCGAAAAAACGCTAGAAATCGCATTAAAACTCGCTGAATTAAAAAAATCTTGTAGGACCAAATTTATAATTTAGGCTAAAAGTTTAAAACAGAATTATTTTAAAAAATGTCAGAAATCCGCCACAAAACCCGAAAATCGCTATTATATGAGGGGCCTATTTTAACAGTGGTAGACTAATTAGCATGAAGTGCTCATGACAAGACGAATGACAGTTTGACTCGTTGAACATCGACATGCATTTGCGATAGAATTACTATAAATATGCGGAAACTTTAGTTCGCCGTAAACGAGAGGGGGGCGGGGGCAGGGGAAGAGCAGGGATGTTATCACTGAGCTCCACAATAGAAAATTATTATAGAGCTCAGTGGATGTAGTAGAGGGTAAATGGTGGTATACCCCGTATACTCACTGGTCCATATCCCCTTTGTTTCTCAAATAAAGCTATAGCGTATACGCTCTGCCTATAGAGTAGACCCTCTGTTTTTTTTTTTACTAAATCACTGGGGGTGAGTCCCTTCCATTAGCAACTTTTCGAGCCCCCTCTAAACTAGACTTTATAATTTGTAAAGAATAATATTCTCAAAACTGTATTTAAAAATTTGAAAATTTTGTAATCAAATGACAAGTTTTATGACAAGGGGGATTTGTCTCTAATTTTGTCTATATTTATTGATCATTAAAGTAAAAGAAAAAGATAAGCTCTGAATTAACCCTCAAAATATTCCAAAGTCCATTTACAACATGGTTATGGCCCTGCTCCCCAGCTGAAAAGATATGGACTTTTGGCTATAGAATGCCGTGATCATTTCACATTTGATTGTGATAAAAATTATTTAGCTTTTCTTAAGAACTAACACCTCATAAGTGTTAAATAAGTAATAAATTTTCAATATTTTCAGTTTCTCTTTCAATAAGTGGCAAACCTTTTCGACTGTTACTTAAATTGCCCGCCACTTTGAAACAATTGAAAAACTTATATGAATGGATAAAAATTAGGTATCAAGATTCAATAAACAATTTGTATACAATATTTTGGCCAAATCTCAACTATATAATTTACCTTATGCAGTTTTTGGATATACTTTTTCCACTTCTGCGTTTTAAACCTAATTCCTCGATGCGACAGTGCTGAAAAGGGAAAAACTGGCGTCGTGAGACAAAAATCGCTAATAACAACAGAATAAGAACAGAATTAGATCTGATTCACTCAAGAATTAGATCTGATTCACTCAAGAATTAGATCTGATCACTCAAGATTTAATTAATTATCGAAAAATGAAAAGGAACTGTTACATTGCAAATCACTTCAATAATCATGCCTAAAAGTGTCATGTTTTTACGTTTAAAATGATTCCTGAAATATATCAGGAATTTTCGCGTTGTTGAATGGGGAAAATATATTTATTTAAGAACCGCCTTAAAATCTGTTATCCATTTTTAGCGATTTGAAGAAGCATATATAAAACGGGGAAAAAAACTTTTCCAAACTTAGGGATTTAATTTTTTTTAATAGTTTTTTCATATTAGCATTTAATTTTTTTAACCTACATGAATAACTTTTTAACACTCGCATAGTTTCATTTCCAGTTAAACAATTATAAATAATATTTATGTACAATATTTCATATAAATCAATATTACACATCATATCCAAATATCCAACAATGTACTTTCTGCCCTGATTCACTCTAGAGATTGAGCAACCTACCACCTCTTTCCAACTATCATTTAACTAGAAATGAACGGAATTCTTAAAATCAGTTATTTAGTTTTAGTGACTTGAAGAACATTTTTTGAAAGAGATGGAAAAAAAAAACTTTTCCAAACTTAATGATATTAATCATTTTTTTTTCTTTTTGCGTGTGTGTGTGTTTAATAACATCTTTAAAACTCGCATAGCTTCATTTCACAACTTTATAGAAAATTTTACCAATTAAGAATCTTTTCTCTGTAACATGTCATTTTTCTCCGTATGATAGAGTATTTTTGAGACATGGAAAATGTCTCGTTAAACAACTACTATCCAGTTAATCATTTACCTGCTCTTGTTAATGAATTATAAACAATATTTATGTACAATATTTCGTATAAATCAATATTACATCATATCGAGAAATATACTTTTCTTTCCCTGATTCAATACAGAGATTGAGCAACCTATTTCCTCTTTCATACTGTTATTTAATCAGAAACAAACACATTGCTTAAAATCAGTTATCCAATATTGTTCTTTTCGTGTTATATCTTCAACATTTGCATAGCTTCATTTCACAACCTTTTAGAAAACGTCATCATTTAAGAGCTTTTTCTCTCTAACTTGTCATTTCTCTTCGTATGATAGAGTATTTCTGTGACATGGAAATGTCTCGTTAAATAACTACTATCATTTGGTTAGCCATTTATCTTGTCCAGTTAATCAATTATAAGCAATGTTTATGTACAATATTTCGTATAAATCAATGTTACATCATATCCAAAAAAATACTTTTTCCCCCGATTCCGTCTAGAGATTAAGTAATCCACTTCCTCCTTCTTACTATCAGTTAACCAGAAACAAACACAAATGCTTAAAATTAGTAATCTAGTTTTAGAGATTTGAAGAAATTTTTTTTGAAAGAGATGGAGAAAAATAGTTTCCAAACTTAGTGATATTAAAAAAAAAAATTGTTCTTTTCGTGTGTAACATCTTCAACACTTTCATAGCTTCATTTCACAACTTTATAGACAACGTTATCAATTAAGAACCCTTTCTCTATAACTTGTTATTTCTCTCTATATGATAGAGTATAATTGAGACATGGAAAATGTCTCAAACTACTATCCAGTTAATCATTTATCTTGTCTAGTTAAAGAATATTTATATACAATATTTCGTATAAATCAATATTATATCATATCCAAAAATGTACTTTTTCTTTGATTCAGTCCAGAGATTGAGAAACATATCTTCTCCTTTTCGTACTACCATTTAACCAGAAACAAACACAGTGCTTAACCCCTTGGGGACGAGCAACACGAATACGTGACGTATAAGATGCTCAGAATCCTCGATTATTCCCACCAGTTATTTTTTTTTTTTTTGTAAAGTTTTCCTTATCTAATCATAGCATTTTTGCGATTCAATTAGGTGAAAATTTCTCATCTGAAAAACCGGTGATAACAGATTAAAAATTCTGTAAAAGACGCTCGTCCCGAAAGGGTTAAAATCGGTTACACAGTTTTACTAATTTGAAGAAAAATTTCCGAGAGAGATGGAAAAAAGTTTCCAAACTTAGTGATATTAACTTTTTTTCTTTCTTTCTTTTTCGTTTCTTTTCTTTTTTAAGAAAAATTGTTCTTTTCGTGTTTAATACCATCTTCAACACTTGCAAAGATTCATTTCACAATTTTATAGAAAACTCATCAATTAAGAGCCCTTTTCCCTCTAACTTGTCATTTCTCTCCGTATGATAGAGTATTTTTGTGACATGGAAAATGTCTCGTTAAACAACTACTATCCGGTGAATCATTTATCTTCTCTTGTTAATTATAAACAGTATTTAGGACAATATTTCGTAAAAATCAATATTACATCATATCCAGAAATATACTTTTCTTTCCCTGATTCAGTCCAGAGATTGAACAACCTACTTCTTTCATACTACCATTTAATCAGAAACAAATACATTGTACAAAATCAGTTATCCAATATTGTTCTTTTCGTGTTATATATTCACCATTTGCATAGCTTTATTTCACAACTTTATTAAAAACGTCATCATTTAAGAGCCTTTTCTCTGTAACTTGTCATTTCTCTCCGTATGATAGAGTATTTTTGTGACATGGAAAATGTCTCGTTAAATAACTACTATCCGATTAATCATTTATCTTGTCCAGTTAATCAGTTATAAACAATATTTATGTACAATATTTCGTATAAATCAATGTTACATCATATATTTAAAAAAAAAAAATCCCGATTTAGTCCAGAGATTAAGTAACCAACTTCCTCCTTCTTACTACCAGTTAACCAGAAACAAACACAATGCTTAAAATCACTAATCTAGTTTTAGAGATTTGAAGAAATTTTTTTGAAAGAGATGGCGAAAAATAGTTTCCAAACTTAGTGATATTAACCCTTAAAAAAAAAAAAAAAAATGTGTTCTTTTCGTGTTTAATAACATCTTCAACACTTTCATAGCTTCATTTCACAACTTCATAGAAAACGTTATCGATTAAGAATCTTTTCTCTGTAATAGAGTATAATAGAGAAATGGAAAATATCTCGTTAAACAACTAGTATACAGTTAATCATTTATCTTGTCCAGTTAAACAATTATAAATAATATTATTTATGTACAATATTTCGTATAAATCAATGTTAGATCATATCCAAAAATATACTTTCCTCACCCTTCTTACTACCATTTAACCAGAAACAGACACAATATATCAGTTATCCAGTAATCCATTAATAATTAGTTATCCAGTTTTAGTGATTTGAAGAAAAATTTCTAAAAGAGATGGAAAAATGTTTCCAAACTTAGTGATATTAAACTTTTTTTTATTTATTATTTTTTTTAAATAGTTGTTTTCGTGTTTAATACTATCTTCAACAATTGTAAAGCTTCATTTCATAACTTTATAGAAAACTCCTCAATTAAGAGCCCTTTTCTCTCTAACTTGTCATTTCTCTCCGTATGATATAGAGTATTTTTGTGACATGGAAAATGTCTCGTTAAATAACTGTTATCCGACTAATCGTTTATTTTGTCCAGTTAAACATTTATAAACTATAGTTATATACAATATTTTGTATAAATCATTATTACATCAAATCCAAAAATGTACTTTTCCCCTGATTCAGTCCAGAGATTGAGAAACATGCCTTTTTATTTTCTTACTACCATTCAACCAGAAACAAACAGAATGCTTAAGATCAGTTATCAAGTTTTAGTGATTTGAAGAAAAAATTATAAAACAGATCGAAAAAAAAAAAAACCAAACTTTTCTAAACTTAGCGATATTAAGCTTTTTTTTTCTTAGGAAAATTGTTCTTTTCGTGTTTAATAACATCTTCAACACTCGCATAGCTTCATTTCACAACTTTATAGAAAACGTCATCAATTAAGAGCCTTTTCTCTCTAACTTGTCATTTCTCTCCGCATGATAGAATATTTTTGCGACACGGAAAATGGTTTCATTAAATTACAATCTTGAAAAAAGGGAAAAAAGAACGTTAAATACTTTTTTGATTAAAAATTATTCCATTTCTGAGGAATTTTTTTCCATCTGTAGTGGTTGACATCTGTACGGATAACACAAAAATGATATTTCGATTTTTTGGTTGAGGATGTAAGTATTCTTTTCAATTACCTGTTCGCGCCATTTTATGTTTTTTTATACCCGATCTTATAATGCAGACATAAGTAAGGAAAAAAAAAGATATTTAATAATCAAAGAGTTTTAATCAAGGCTTCAGAATTTCTGAGAATTAAAGCTTGATTTGCAACGAGTAAAAAGAAGATTGAAGTATAGAATTCCTTTCTAATGTTATTAAGTAAAATAATCAAAGAAACTTTGAAACTAAAAGAAATTTATTCTTTAATTGTGTAGAAAAATAATAATTCATTTGTTACAAATTTCTTTACAGTAAATAAACAAATTAACTTTATTTAAAAAGTTATTATTAAAGTTGCAAAAAATGTTAATGTGTCTTATATAAGCTTCAAGGTATTGCGCTTGGATTAAATATCTTAATCATCTGTAATCAAAGTTTCATTCAAAATATTGTGAGTAGCACAAACAATTAAATCAAAATTGCCAAAACGTCAGTTAAAACTTAAAAGAATAATAAAAGCTGGGCAGCGGCTTCTAAATGGGAACTGAAAATTATGATCAGTTTTCTGTCAGTAAAATAATTTTTTGAGCAAGTCACAATTTCTAAGGAGCACAGAATGTAATAATTAATTCAACTTTATTATTCTGTGAATTATTTAATAATATTTGTAGGACAATAACTATTTATAAAAGAAACTTGAATAAAATTATATTCGATACTACTCTAATAATAAAGCATAAAATTAAACTTTCTACACTGAAAAAAAAATTGATTCTACAGTATAATACTAGCACCCCAGCTGCCAGTATTATACCGTAAAATTAACAGTAATAAACAGTAAAAAAAAAGCAGTAATACGCTACCACGCATGCGCGGCAGTGTGGCTAGTTTTTAAAGAATTAATCTTTCCAGTATCAAAATCCATGGTCCATCGATGGCTGCAGGCAAGTACATTTTTTGGCTATCGCAAAATACGTCGTTCGCCAAAGTTTACAAAACGGAATAAAGACGCTCGTGCTCAATGCGTCCGAAATCATATGAAATTTACAGAAGAATGGTTGAGTGTTCTTTTCAGTGATGAAAAGGAATTTAATTTAGATGGCCCCGATAGTTGGGCATATTACTGACACGATATTCTCAAGGAACTTCGAACTTTTTTCAGCAGTCAACAAGGAGGGGGTTCACTCATGGTTTAGGGAGCATTTTATTTATAATGGAGTAACCGATATTGCTTTTTTGAAAGGTCGTCAATGTTCCGAAGAGTACCAGAAAACGCTTGAAGTTCAGTTACTTTCATTTGGAAAGTTGCTAGGTGGGGTAACAAATGGATATACCAGCTAGACAATTGCTCTATTCATGTTTTCAACACTATACTGCAGTGGTTTAGATAAAACTAAATAACTGTTATGGACTGGCCAGCTGTAAGTCCTGACCTGAAGACGTATATGCTAATGGGCGTCAATTTGCAATGGTTCAAGATCTAAAACTGCAAATTGAACGAAGTTCGTTATCTTTAAAGCCAGAATTTCTTCAAACTCTTGTTTTGAGTATGTCTGATAGAGTTTTTGAAGTGATTAGAAAAAACGGCTTAAAAATTTGAACGTTAAAGGGAAAAAAAATGAATTGTCTACAAACTTTTGGGACAGTAAAATTTAATTTTTAATTTTTTTCACAAAGTCTGTGATTGGGTAATATTATTTTTGTATAGTATTATTATTGTATTGATATTATTTATAATTATAAATTATTTTGAAATTGTCACTCCTCTTTTTCAGTTGTAAAATAAGAAAACCCCGTTGTCTATAAACTTTTGTGATATACTGTATTTAGAGAATGTGGCTTTGCTGTTCTGGTTATAATAATCCGTTACAATAAAGAATATTTAAAATGTACCAAAATAAGAGAGTTACATTTTCTAGAAAGTGAAAACATGTAACGTTATTTAAACAGCAAATATTTTTCTGGGATTTTTATAGTGTGACCTTCTTAACTTAGTTACTGATGTAATTTTGCTTAACGCTGTTAGTAAGTGAAGTGCCCAATTCCCCTCGCTAATGTTAAACCTATGGTCGTAGGAAGCATTTGTATATTTAAAATATCTCCTCGAGAAATTAATATTTTTAACTTTTTCTGTGTACACTTCTTAAAAGATGTCTCATTTTCTCTTAGTTGTCAAAATATTTCTAAATTATATACTTAATTTTATGTGTTAAAATTGTTTTAAGTGTTAAAATCTTACTTAGTCTCGTTAAGATTTTAAAACCTAAAATTATAAATTGTGTATATATTTTAGAAATATTTTAACAACTAAGAAAAAAAGAGACATCCAATAAGAACAGTACACAGAAAAAAGAAGTTAAAACATCAATTTCCTGAGAAGATATTTTAAATGTACGAATGCATCGTACGCCCATAGGTTAAACACACTGCAAAAAATTGTTGATTTTACAGTATAAAACTGGCATCCCAGCTGCCAGTATTATACCGTAAAATTAACAGTATTAAACAGTAAAATAAGCAGTAATACGCTGCCGCGCAAGCAGTAATACGCTACCGCGCATGCGCGATAGCGTATTACTGCTTATTTTACTGTTTAATACTGTTAATTTTACGGTATAATACTGGCAGCTGGGATGGCAGTTTTATACTGTAAAATCAACAATTATTTTTTGCAGTGCATTAGCGAGGAGAATTGGGGACTCATTTAAGTAATAAACCTCCATTACTGTGCTGCATATATCTCACGCGGGACCTTGTGCCATTGACTACCTTTCAACCAATCAATACTATGCTAGACTTTTATTCAAGCTAAACATTTTTTTAAAATAATCTTTAGCAAAAAATAAATAAATAATACGTTAGACAAACTAGATTACCAATTGTTCTCGGAAAATTAATCAGTGATAATGTTCACATCCGTATGAGTAAATACGCAAAATATTAAGTGTATTACCTCGGACGTTCAGCTCTGTGGAATTGGGTCATATTTCAATTTTAAAATTTAAATGTGATAGAGAAATCAAGTTACAGAAAAAGGTTTAAAAATAGAAGTGCTCTCAACGGGGAAAAATTATTTTTCAAATCAATGACCTATTAATTATTGGTCTAGAGCCATCGTTGCTAATTCAGAAACATTTTAAAATTGAAGTATACATTTCAGAAATAAAGTCGATATTTGTTCTATGTGTTCAGTATTCCAAAGTGCACTTCAAGCCAAAGTAGCTGATAGAAGTGCGATATTTGTCGTAAAGCTGTATTAGTGGATTGAGTAACTCTAGATTCGAACCTATAGTATTTGAATTAAAGTGATGAATAGAGCCTTGTTGAAGAAAATCTTCAAATTGACAAATTTCAGTGACAAGCTAAGTTTAGGTGCAGCATTAGTTTATTCTATAGGAGAAATGAGGCAGGGATGGGACGGCAGGAGGAGTCAGGAAATACTAATTTTATTTAAGGAAATTGCTAAATTGTGAAATTAAATTTGCTAAGTATTGTTATTTATATTCATTTCTACACAATACGGATTACATATAAAGTATATACACGCTACCATTTTTACAGTCGCAAGATTATAAACTGTATTGTATTTGTATTTGAAAATTCTCATTTTTACAGATCAAAATTAAATGTTGAATTCTACTTTGAAATTGATTTTGACACTCATTAAATATGTATAAAAAAATTAATAAATTGTTACCGTAATTCTATATATCCTGTGTTTACAAGTCACTAATTAAGTTAAGCCTATTCATATACTAAATATACTACTTTAGGGGAAAATGGGACATAGCCCATTTTATTCTTCTGTTTTCCTAAACAGCTACAAATATTTAATTTCATAGTTTTAAATATTTTTTTTCTAATATTGAAAATTTTTATATTATTTATTTATAATAAATGCCAAAGTTAATTTCAAACCCAGTACTTAACTCAGAATTCAGTACTTACTTTTGATCTATAAAAAGGAGATTTTTCAGTTACAATTTTTTTAAATCTTGCAGCTGTAAATTTTGTGAACCTAGTAATAAATAAAGCCTAATCATGCTTTTCATTTCAATTAGATCTGTGAAAGTATAATACTCGTTAAAATGTGAATTCCTCATACTCGACCTTTACTATTCACATACGTTCCACTCCTGCACATGGAGGTGAAGGAGAACAAAATTTTCATAATTTTCAAACTGCCTGGAAAATCAAAATTTTCAAATATTTTGCCCTACCTTATATTGTTAAGTTTCAAATAACGCTATACATTATTTTAGCACAATTATATACAAAACTGCAAAAAAATGTTAGTGAGTACTTTTTTTAATGAAAATTGTTATATTCTTGTCTTCTTTCCTTCAATCTGTTTGAATTCTTTTCAAATTCTTTCATGCTTAAAATGAATCTCATAAATAATGATTAGAATAATAATATATTAACATATCTATACAAAAGATATGAAGATGGCATTATCTCCTTTCGTCGCATATTACGCGTATAAGTGAATAGAAAAGCTTGAAATACTTTCGTTTTTAACTAAATATTGCTTTTATAAATGAATCATTGTTTACATTACACATCATACAACATATCTTCATTATTTGAATACAATACATAGATGTTATTTCCCCATCGTCTCTTGCAAAAATTCTTCATAATATTTTTTTTTTCTGCTAAGATGAATCATGCCGCACGCATTACAGTGGGGACTCAAATGGCGCTAAAAAATAAGATAACTTAAAAGTTAATTAATTCTTTAATTTGCAGCGGAAAGGTGGAACAAAGACCTAATTAAATGGTACACCATATTATCATCCCCTTCTACTTCTACTGCTGGCTTTTTTCTTTATTTTTTAAATTTTTTTTAATAAGGAGATTCTTCTAATAGCACTTATATTAGACCCTACTAGGAGGGCTGTGCTCATTTTAACTTTGCGCTAGATTTTTTTTTTAATTAAAAAAAATACTTAATAACTTTGTTTCGGCACAAGTGTGACTACGCCAATTTATTGTTCAAAAATAAATTGCTTATAATGTAAAAATTTGTGAGGGTTTCTCTTCCCCCCCCCCCTTTCCCTCTATTCTTTTTCGCGTTACATAAATGTTGGTGACTCCGGAAAAGAAAAAAAAAAAAAAACATTTTTTGCGCAAATGTTTCAGCCTGCATGGATAAATATGTGCATAAATTTTCCTTTTTTTTTCCTATATTTTCTTTACCCTTTTTATGAAAAAGAGTTACTTAGTAAAGAGCGACAAAATTTACAGATTGGTCCGATGTTTTGAACAACATCAGGTATTGACGAAAAGCAATTTAAAAAAGTTAATGTTTTTTAGATTAATCATATTGGTTTTACTGTAATGTAAGGAAAAACTATATATTTTTTTATTAATATTTGATAATAATTATGCATGCACGCTGGGTTTTTTTATGCTTTAAAACATACTTAGTGCAAGAGTGAAAAAGATAAGAAAAATGTAATGGAAGAGGAGACATAAGGATATTGATTTAAAGATGAACTGAGTATTATGAATTTTTGGTTCATTTAACTTGATTAAAAAAAGGGGGGAGAGAGATGTATGATCAGCCAATTTTTTTTCATCATTTGTAACACCATTTTCTAAATTTTTTATCTATAAAACTAGTATTTGGAGAGATAATAACTTTAAAAAATAATAACGGGATTATATTTTTAAGGATAAAGGTGTTATAACCAGATGACTAAGTATCTCAATCATTATTACACTGCTTGTTAATTGCTTAGGAATAGCAATATTACGTGGACTAATGGATAATATATAATTTATTTAAGAAATTATGTTTAGTATTTATTTAGTAGAAATGTTGTTCATATTTTATTATTAAAAATGGTTATGATTTCTATACAGCAAATGGAAATTCAAATTTCAAAGAAGTAAAATAGACCATCGATACAGCAACTTCAAACTGCCACAAAAAAAACTCTCTTCCCTGCTAGAACGACGACAAAATTCTCAATAAGGAGTGTAACGTCTGTGGGCATTAATATGTCTTTGGCATATTAGTATTATGTCTTTCCACCACGGGCATCCGTAAGATGTGCAGGGTAGGGTTATTGCCCTTTCTATAGATTTTTAAATTTAGTTAGATAAATTTTCTTTTACTTTTGTCATTTAAATTTTTTTTCCCAAATAATTTAAAATAATTAAACACTCTGACGGAGATATCGTTATCATAGCTGTTTTTCACCGAGATTCTTTTGAGCCATGTCCATTTCTTCTTTGACAGGGTGCTTATTTTTCACGTGACAGTGATTATCTATCGGTCTTTTATGACACAATGACTCGGTAAAGAAGGGTATCCGTTCCTCTGATAAAAAACAGAATAAACTGTTTCATTTCTTGTGTTTTATCTTCAATGTACCATTTAAAAAGAAAACGGTAAAAGTAAATTTTTTGGATTTTAGTACGTCTTATTTGTTTCATTTCTATATCATTTTTTATGTTGAAATGTTTAAAAATTGTCTTGCACATGGAGTACGTTCTGGCAAAAGATTCTTAGTTTAGTTTCTTCCATGTTTATATCCTCTATAACAAAATCTCGGATCACTGTGTCATGGGTAGAAATGGACATAACTCAAGAGAATCTCGGTACAAATCCTCTATAATGCAACGATTTCTCCGTCAAGGTCGTGAAGCAGTGTTTTGCAACTAAATACAATGTTTTCTACAAAGAATCATTTACTGTCCATAACGATCAGGTCGTGGACATTCGTGGATATGGACTGTTCTTGTTATCGGCTATAGAGGTCTGCACTGGCGCAGGTTTACTTTTTTTTTTTTTTCTGAAGACTTGGCACGTACTTTGGGTTTTTCTGCAGATTTGGCCTAGCCAGGCCTGTACTTTTTTTTTTTTTTCGTATACCAGACGGGCTAAATTTCATTCTTAATGTAGCCGTGCGTAATGAAAAAAAAAATGGCTCAAGTCCGTTTCCAACTGGCGCTTTTTTCCCCCTTTTTGGTAAAATTAATAGTACGAAATTTTTATAAATTTAATTTGGTTCAATAAATTTCAGAAAAATATTTTTTATCATTTTCTTTTTTATTTCTTAGTAAAGCTTAGGAATCATGATTTTCTTTAATAATTTATTTTCTTTCGTTCAAAACTATATTATTATTTTTAATGAATGATTATGTACGTAATTTTTTAAGCGATCATTAATATTGTTATTACATATTTCATAAATTGCGGATATAATATTTGTAAAAATGCAATACTTTATTTTTTTTACATAACGTATATGCCTAATTTTCATATATATTACAAAAAAAAAAAAAAAAAAAAAAAAAAGAAAAAAAAATCACGCACAGAACAAAGCATACTATCTATTATTATGTCCAAATGCATTAACTTGCATATCTTAAACTAGCTTTCTTAAAAACAACAAAAAAAAAAATAAGTATAAATTAGTATTATTTTACTGCCGATTAATACTAAGACAATAATTAAATATAATTAGGAAACTGTGTTTGTTTTAATGATTATATTTGTGTATAAATAACATGCGGTTGTCAAGCTCAATATTTCTCGTTACGACTCCACCAATTTTACAAAAGTTAGAGAGCAATCGAACGATGGTAACATGCATTGTTTAACAAACTGAAATAAAAATAAACTTGAGTCTAAAAAATGAATTTACTTTAAAAAATATTTTGAACAAAAATAGTACATAGAGAATACTTTATTTGAAGTATTTATACGTCTCTTTAAAATATTACAGGAGTTAGAGTAATTATTTTTAATAAGGAAAATGCTGTTGTCGACTGAAGAAAATTCTCGAATAACATACTGAAGTATAGCTGAATTTGAAAAGGTACAATATCATAAAATTTTCTTTGAACAATAGCAGCTTACAAAGTGTTATGAGTTCAAATTCGTTTGAACTGTAAAAAAAAAAGGTCTTATAGAGGCTATTTTTAAGGGATAATTAATATTACCTCCCCCAAGTCTTTAAATTCAATTGCTATTCGAATACCTTTAACCTAGTTGTAATGCAACAGGATTAAAATGTCATACTGGCCAGAAAGACAAACCGAAATCAGGAAAACTTTTCAAAATAAGGTGGAAATTGATAAAAACATAGGAATAGCAATGTGGCTCACATATAAAATACACTATATCTAATGAACAGGGAAACCTTGATAAAATGATGAACGAATGAACATAAACTTTGAATATTGGTAAAATTATATCTGATGCAGCATTATTCGAAAATTAAACTGTCACTCTTTTTGAAATTATGTGATGAAATGATCTACATTAAAATTAAAAATCTTTTGACTTTTTTACGCTATAACAGATAAAATCTCACCATTATACTGAACTGCTGAAATCTCTCAACAGCTTCTGATTAGAAATATTTCGAATGAGCGAAAGAACGAAATAATGTGTTATGTAAGAGAAGATTTACAGTTTTGTTTGAAGATTCATTATTACATTTATATTATCTTCAGTTATTTCCTTTTTAATGTTTTATATATTTACCGTTGCCCCCGCAAAATATGTTGCAAAGTACTTTTCAGGTCTGTAAAAAAAAAAAAAATTAAAGTTTTGTTTTTCTTTTACAAATTTGTAAGGTATTTTTACAATAGAATTTCATACTTCGGTTTAAAAAACAAAAGAAGTGTAATGTAGTGTAATGCAGCCGATTCCCTTTTTATTGTAAAATTATGTGACAAATCCTATTCCATATGTAATTTGTAAAGCGCAAGAAACATTATTTTTATTTTTATTTTATTTTATTTATTTATTTATTTTATTTATTTTTTCTTTATTTCTGTAGTCAGCTCGTAAAAGAAATAAGCACTTTTACCATTTTCAGAATTAGTAAAAAAATCATTTAAGTTTATGAAAATATTCAATTATTTAAAGTCAAACACTTTTAGCAAACAAATTAGCACACACATTAGCAAAGAACTTTTTAATTTTAATAAATTTCAAATACGCTTTGTCATACTTGCCCTTCTTAACAGGAAATCAAACTCTGATGATTTCATTCTTACATGGTAATGGATATATTTAAATACTAATGCTTTAAAATAATTCTTAAATTTACAAATTTCAGAAATAAAAGGGAACATTAAAGGGATAAAACTTATCAACGACTTAACATTAAAAAGTTAAGTTTAAAGAAAACATTAGCTTAAATGTAATGTTACAGTTTAAAAGAACTTCTAAATTAATGGCAATAAGCTCTGCCTCCATGGATTAATTACGCGCCTGCCCACAGTCGCAATCATAATTTGACGTGCAGCTTTTTACTGACATCAACATCAACCACGTGCTTATGTTTATTTACATTGAAAACTATGTTCATATGCTACCGCCATCTACAGTATTCTTTGTGAGTTAAAAGGTTCATTGATTGCAGCAGATCGTAAACAAATAGTTTAAAACAACATTTGTATTAAATAAACTTTAATAAATATTTTTAATATTAAGCAATTGGAATATAAATAATATTTTTATGTTTCGGTGCCGAATTCAAAACTTACGAGTTTAGTAAGATCAAAGTATAAATATAAATTATAATTTTGATCCTCGTTTCAATTTTATGGTTTCACTTATATCGTAATCTCACTGCAATATTTTAAAAATTTATTTGCAATAAGCTGCTATCACAAATTAGTCAAAGTTTATAAGAATTCTACAAAATATTCCATTTTTACAATTTTATGGTATAATAATAATAATAATAATAATAATTAAAAGGCGGTGGTTCCCAAACTTTTTTTTTTTTCGTTTACGGCGACTAAAGTAGTGAAAATTTTGTGTTATAGTCCACCCAAAAATTCCATTTCTAGTTAACCGGGGGGCCGAGCGGAACAGAACCTAAATCACTTTAACTTGAAATCAGCGCAGTGTGTGAACCCAAACTGAAATGAAAGAAAATTAATACTATATTTAAAAATGATTATAATAGTAGTCTACGAACATTCTGCAGCATAAATTTTATTTTCCCTTGCATATTTTCCTATCCAATGTATTTATTTATTTTTGGTTACCAAAACAAAAAATATCAACTTTACTTTAATAAGAAACATCACATAATTAAGTACATTGGATATATAATAAAACGTATAATTTTCTCCTGAATTTTTTTTTTTTTTTGGACTATTATGTAAAAATTGGATATACAAGAATACGGCTCGTAAGATATCCAATCCGAGACCAATCCGCAAAAATAAAGGAATGATCTAGAAAAATAAATATATTTATAAATTATTTGTTCTTCAGATCAAACATTTTTATAAGAAGACTACTCTATATCGTCTTCCTATTTTGGTGTTTATGTGATGTTTCTTATTAAGTAAAGTTGATATTTTTTGTTTTGGTAACCAAAAGTAAATAATTTTGATTTATATACTTCTTTTAAATGCTAAAAGGCGTAAAATAAAAAGATTATAAACAGTAAAATAAATTTTATTAGACTGTTGAAATCTATCAGCTCAATCTGAGCCATTATCAAAACAAATAAGAATATTCTATAATTGCACGGTCTATGAAGTTATTTGAAACGTTATCATTTAATTTTTCACACAATTTTTAAAATTACGCACGTTATTTTTTATTTTTTACTTGGATGTTTATTTCCATATTTGTAACCATGGAGTAACTCGAGCCACAATTTCGCTAAGTTAAATTATACTGCATCGTTAGTTATTGTATTTTTACGTGTTACAATCTCTATGGTTTCTCTTATAATGGATTGATAGCATAGATTGCAGGGGCAAATTATTTTACTTTCGTTGAAATTTATTTGGATGGTTTTTTTTTCTTGATATAATCTTGCCAGGGCTGTGGTTTTTCTATTATACTTAATATCAGCTGAATCAGAACATGATTTTATCCGAACAATACATTCAATTGGAGTTTCCAGAACGAAGTAATGCAATCGATTAATTCCATTAGATTGTAACACGTAAAAATACAATGTGTAAGGATGCAGCGTCATTTAACTTACCAAAATTGTAGCTCGAGTTACTCCATGGTTACAAATATGGAAATAAACATCCAAGTAAAAAAAAAAAGTAATAATGTGCATAATTAAAAAAATTAAATGATAATGTTACAAATAACTTCATAGACCGTGCAATTATAGACTATTCTTATTTGTTTTGATATTGGCTCAGATTGAGCTGAAACATGTCAACAGTCTAATAAAACTTATTTTACTGTTTATAATCTTTTCATTTTACGCCTTTTAGCAATTAAAGAACTATATTATTACAAGGTGTTATAATTTGTTATAGTTTTGATTTAGTTTTGTAAGGGGTGATAAAAACAATACCTCCCATAATGCGGGCGAAATCTATGGAAAGGCTTGACCCAATACTTCTTCATTAGTGAAATTAATCATGTGTCCGTTTTATTGGAAGCCTCAGAAAATTTGTTTTCTTATTTTCACACTAAAATGCACGAAAAGTTTTTCCTTTTTTTAAATACATTTTCTTTCTTTTTCTTTCATTCTTTCTTTGTAAATAATAGTCGACTCCCCTGTTTCACTTTCGTTTTTTATAATACTATATAGCATGAATCCGTTAAATTCTTTACATATATATACATTTAAATCAGTGTAATATATACATTTCAAATATACAATATCGCTTAGCGC
This sequence comes from Maratus michaelseni, assembly GCA_963931845.1. Classification (NCBI taxonomy): domain Eukaryota; kingdom Metazoa; phylum Arthropoda; class Arachnida; order Araneae; family Salticidae; genus Maratus; species Maratus michaelseni. Next base: position 257,473,728 of record OZ007591.1, read on the forward strand.
AGAATTTTTGTGGAACCGATAAATCGTTTAAATTGAGTTTTGTGTATTATAAAATGTTGATTACAAAATATTCTTTCAAACATTTTGACGCATACTTGTCAAAATACTTGTCAAAACATTTAAATTTTTAACGTCACATATGTATTATTGTCTACAGACTCTGAAAATAAAGAACATTTTTTATGACTATCGCAGACGCAAATTGATTTCGGAGTTTCCAGAACGAAATAATGCAATCGATTTATTCCAAATTCAAATTACATATTTATTATACAAATATACCATATTTTTGCAAATAGATTCTTCTTATAATTTGAATTTAGATGCGAATTCCGACGAGTCAAGGGTTTTCTCGTTGGAGATTCTAAAAAGGCAATATGATTATCATCATTTGTCACACATTAATGGTTATTTATTACATAATGGACTACTGCAATAATATCGGTACAATCCCTATAAATTTTTTCAGCACTGTCTGTAGCAAGCATTGCATCATAGATCTTAATAGCGGCTTCTAAAATTCCATGCTCTTTGTACAAAAAATATTTATAATGCATGTAAATAGAAATTAAATACATACTTTCGCATGTAAAATTACTCTATACATGTAAAATAATACGAAATCCAGTCATCTGGATCGATATTTAAAAAAAATAAAATAGAAATTGCATCTAAGAAAAAATTTTAAATACTTGAAACGCGAATTGTATGTATTCGTTCGTAAAAATATAATTCTCCTGAAATTTCTATTTAAAACCTGTGCTATAAATTAATTCTTAATTGGTATTTTCTGAATCTTTGTTTGGTTTCTTCTAACTCGGCATTTACGTTCCACGTGAAAACAATTAACTTTGTTGGAGATGTCTAGCTAACACATTTAAATGTATGTAAGTATCGTTTTTTTCTTCTTTATAGTATAGTTTTTAGTAAAAGTGTTCTTAGTAAAAAGTATATCTAATGCAAGTTGAATATAATCGATCCACCTTTTTATTGAACAAAAACGATTTTAGAGAAAATTTTATTTCTCAACATATCTTGTTTTGATGATTGTTCTAATTATCAGGATTTTCTGCGCATCCGGATTATGTCCAGAACACATAGTGTATTTGGAGTGTGTGATTAGAGTTTCACTGTATGTTATAACTTTTGCCTTGAATCTATCTATACCTGTGACGCATTGAAGCCTCAAACATCATAAGCATGGTTAGAAAAACTCCTCTTGTCTTTTAAAACCCTGGGGTAAAAGAAAAAAAAACAGCCCGTGTGGGCATTATTTATTTATTTTATTTTTTTTTTTTTTTATTGGGAGGGGGTGTTATTAAATAAAACCATAGGTTATTTTAAAACCTTGTTCATAAGTGGGCAGATCTGTTCGGTTTGATTCTGACTCTGGTGATACCACTGCTCAAAACTTTTTATTAAGGTGAGTCACTCGAATAAATAAATAAACATATAGCCATCGTTCTGCATCACTATATCATGTCGAGATTGTTAACGATAAAATTATCTTCACATTAGAGAAGTTCGCAGCATTAATAAACTATACTTAAATCACCTTATGAGTACCTAAGCTTACCATTTAAAAACATGGATGGCGTAACTGTGTGTGCGACTCAGGGAAAAAAAAAAAAACAGATGAGAATTCCAAAATAATTACTTGATTAAACCCTACGCCTCATTTACCCTCCTCCCAAAGACTTTTCAGTGACCAAAAAAAGTTTACAGTTGAGACTTAGCAATTCTTTCAGTCCTCTCATTATTTTCATTAGTAAGTCACTATTGGCGTACGGAATACGATACGTCCGTGTATTTGTATAATTTAAACCATTTTCTTTCTTAATTAAATTATTATTATTTAAATTTAACTTGATGTTTATTATGTTTATACTATTACTAGGCATTACATTAAAAAAAGGATATCATCAAATGTTGATACTTAGACTTTAAAATACATTGGTGTATGGAGTACGGCGGCCGTATTTTTATATAAATACAAACCGTCCGTGTAGTATTAATTCTAATTAAATTAATCCCTTTAAAAAAAAAAAAATCAATTTGATACTTAATACCTTTATACTACTACTGGACATTGCATTAAACAAATCTATCATTAAACTTAGTTATTTAGGCTTTAAAATGCCTTGGCGCATACAGTACACCGCCCGTGGCGTTCTTATTTTTAGCATTTTCACACGAATAAAAATTTTCCATAACGGAAACATTGCATTTGGGATTTTTTTTCTCTCCCTATAATTTATCGCTAGCGATATTGATACTCTTTTGCGAGAGAGAGAGAGGGGTCAGTGTTTTCCAAAGCGATAATGAATGTCGGCTTTCCAATATCAGGAAAACGGGGGAGGCAAGGTCAAGGGTCTGCAACAGCAAATGATGGGAATCGGTGCTTTCCCAGTCATCCACTCGATTGGAAAGGCAGCAACAACTGACATCCTTGTGTTTGATGGCGGAAATAACACTTTCATTGGATCGCAATCAAGTTGTGTGAGAGGGAGACTTCTCCGATGCTTTTATTGAATACTCATTTTTTTTTTTAATTACTATCAGACAGAAAAAAAAATCAATGATGGAAAAATCTAAATCTATCTCAAGAAGTTCTTCTAGGTTTTAACTATGTAGTAGAGTGACTTACATTTGCACCTTTTTGGTTATTTTTATTACCATTTTTACACGAACTCAAATGCAGATATAAATACACCAAAACATTCATTGAATCATTCTTTTGCAATGTATGAAAGTATTCTGTGATGAATGTGAACCTTTGCCAATGTTATCCATAGAAGAAGAGTAGAAGAGCGTCGCGCCTTGTCTAACCTTAGAAATTCAAAGAGTACCTAGAATCTTCTTCAACGACAAAAGTATGCCCTTCTTGTCATAAAATATCGTCCTTGTTATTAAACTGAAGTAAAATCTTTGTTGTCCTGGAGTACAGCGGTCTTCATATTCAAAAGATATGGTACATTTCCTTTTTTGAATTTCTTCTTCTTTTCTTTACATTTTTTCATGTCTGATTACTTTCATAGATAAACATGAGAAACGCAGAAAAGCAACATTTCTTTTTCCATTATTTTTATGTTAAAGAAATAACAATACTTTGGCTGTACTACGAACAAAAATCTGACCAATTAATATAAATTTATTCAGTGCTACATTAACCACGTTGTTACATTAAGTATTATATTTTCTGGAACTATTCTTAAAATTTATAAAACCTACTCCCTCCCCTCCCCCCCCACCCCCACCAAACATCCTACATCATTACAAATTAAACTTGGCTTAAGCAGCCGCATAATGATTGGTGAATTTAAAGGGAATTCAGTGACGTAACATAACTACAGGGTGATTGGAATGGTAAATGCCTCTGTCTCCGACGGTCTGGGGACCCTGGATAACCTCCAAGAGTAAAATATAAAAAGAATAATCTTAATTTTAAAAAAGATAGCTTTATTAGGAATTATGATTAGAAACTACTACAAATTTTACTACAGAATGTTTTTTCCCCCAAGAAAACATAATTTAGATTAATTTCGCTGTCTTCGTTCCGTGTATTATTTGAATTGTTTGATTCATGTGTATTATGTGTATAATTATGCGTATTATTTGAACTGTTATGGGAAAATATACTGCCAGAAATGTAGTATAATATGTTGATGCTCCCTTTCAAAGAAAGTATTTATGGAAAGGGGATTATAATTTAATGCAAAGAGAAAGCTGTTCCTATTTTGTCTCATTCGAAAATAACAAAAAAAATATTAACTTGTGATCTTAGAATAAACAAAATCTTATATTTTTTCTTCATGGATAACATCAAAGATATGGTAAAGTGGGATCTCACAACGCAATTTTATTGTGCCCATGAATGTAGTTACACCACTGTGGGACTTATACAATTTTCAATATTTATAAATTTTTTGTCTAGGTACGAAATATATGTTACTCTATACTCGACAAAAGATTTGTCGTCTCATTTTGGTGCATGTCCATTACTAATGCATCTTCGATCATCGAATGCTGCATCTAAACAGAGTTATATTATAATTAAAATATTGTAAAGCTGTCCCAACAATGTCGTACATGAACAGTTCAATTAAATTAATTAAATTTTCTCTGGATTTAAACGAAGACATTATGTTTCCATCTAATCAGTATATTTAAATCCATTTATAAACATAGATTATCTTTTAATAACTGACTATTATAGATAACTATATATTATAGGTTTATAACTATTGTAGATAACTAACCGTTATTCAGCTATATAACTCCACTGTCAATTCAGTTCGTCGAGGACCTAATTAATATATCTTATCGTAAATTCCCCAATACCTTTACTGGAGTTCTCTCATTCCAGTTTCTTAGTATTTATATATATATTTATTTATTTAAACAAAAGATCATCACAAACGTCATAAGAGGATATTTGAGAAAGTGAGATTTACAACTTTTATAATTCCTTTCTAGACGTACAGGTGTCTGTTTCCAAAAATAAAAAAAGGGCAAGCAATAGAAGGAGGGGGTTATGGTGGGGGGACTATCCATTTAAATTCATATAGTTAAAGCAAAACTGCTAGTATGCCACTTTATCATTAAGCACCTAATTATTTTCTTCAAATTTTTATCAGGAGCAAGTGACCTTATAAAAAGACTGAAGTTATAGACTTCCATTCATTTGATTTTAAACAAGTCGCAATGAATATACTGAGTACTGTCAGGAAATGATTGATAATGACAGGTGTAATTGACTTCCTCTACGATAATGATAGGTGTTCAATTGGTAAATTGACAATGCATTGAAAGTCCAGCTATTTATTTTCGTAATTATACCTTTTTATACAAGAAAAAACAATTATAACTTTTCAGATGCATCTATATCAAAAAAGCTTTTAACAGTTTAATTGCTGATAAACAATAGCCAGAAATCAATTTAGTCTCCTAAGTTCTTTCGCCTTGAAACTTACTGTATTAAAAGATGTTATTGTTAAATGATTTTTTTTTCATTAAGTAATATTGATTTGTTGAATTATAGTCATTATGTAATGCAGAAAAATGAAATAAATATGTATCAGCAATTAAATATTCATTTGTGAGACTTTTTGTAATTATTTCTTAATTATATAATCATTAAATTAAATTATTTTGGAAGTTGTACAATAGAAAAAGCATATTGATTTGAGTTTTTGTACATTGTTAATTCATATATTATAAACGTAAATAAATATGTATGAAAGTATCTTATTTTCACGTGTATTAAGTTTACTCATTTCCCTTATTTGATACATGATTCTACACTACTATTACTATAATTATTGTTGTTTTACAGAATTTTCAACTATATAAATTTCCGGAATAATTTTCCTTTTGTCTCAAAGTAAATTTAAATTTAAAACAAGTGATTTTTTAATAAATTGAAACTAACACATGGCTAAGGTAAAACTAGTATGCTGTGACCATCACAAAACTTTCTTCTATATCATTTTAATATATCTATGGCATTCTAATTTATAATCGCCACAATTATATAATATATAAAGCATATAGTGCAATTTTTTTTGAGTCAATACGGGGAGTTACACCGCTCAGTAAATTAAATAAAGCACAGAACAGCAGTGTCCCCTATTGCATATTAAAATTTAAAATTAGATCAACATATACATTTTTTTAATCATTAATATCAAATATATAATTTGGTGAATTTCTACGTATTAGAAAATAAGATACAGCTATAATGTTCATTGCACAAAGCATATGGCTTTATTCCGTTATCGGGTCCACAACCAAAATTAGTGATTCTGTCAATAATGTGGTTAAAAGTGTATGAGAGCTACAAGAATTGAGTTAATAATTCGATAAAACCACGCTCGAGGCTCGATAAATTGCATCAGTTGATTGTGGAACCGATTAGGAATATTTCCCTAAAGTACCTTACAAGTAAGTACCTTACTTGTAATTGTCCCTTACAAGTTAGCAGCGCCCCTTATTGTGTGATAAACGCCAAAACTGAATCAGAATCGATTTTTAGAAAAGTATTTGCGTAGTAAATTTGATGCAATTCCATCCAACATATGCCAAGATATAGACATCACAGAAATCTTGAAAAACACGCAGCATACAAGCACTCTCTGTTATGCAATACGCACAAAAATATAATCAGCACCAATTTATCTAAAGGTCTAACAAAATATGAAGTTTGATTAAAATTATATGCATTAGTTCGTGATATATAGTATAGCTATCGAGAAAATCGTGAAAAACACTGTGCATATCAGCGCTATCTGCTCAGAGATAAACACAAAAACCTAATAAATGCTTACTTATATAATGTCCAACAGAATGTCCAGTTTGATGAAATTCCGTGTATTAGTTTTTTTGATAGAGGGGCCACAAAAATTGTGTCACACTCAGAAAGAACACACATTTTTTTCAAAAATAAGTAAAGTCGTATTCAGAACATTCCAAAAAAGTGTAAATCCATCAAAAATGGAAATAGAAAATTTTCACGTTTCCAGTACTTTCTTCTTATGTATGCAAAAGGAAAAAAATACTGTATAATTAAAAATCTAAAATCTCAATTGCGATAAACGATTTCATAGTTAAAGTATAAAGATGTGTAGTGAAACGTATCTGTCACCAATGCTCTAAAGTTTCAAATTCGGATTTTTTTTCCCCTTTAAATTCATATATTGCTAGAAGTCGGTTTGAGAGTTAAAAAGTTCTTCTAGAATAAAATAAATCCAGGTATCCCACAGTCATCATTAAAAAAAAATATATATATATTTATGTATTTATTTATTTATTTTATAAGAGAAAGTTATTCGCATTTCTAAGACAAAGGAAATGAAGTTTAAAAGTTACTTTTTTTTCCTTACCAATATTTATCCAAAATTTATATAACTATTTTCAAACAAGAACATAGTACTTACTTTAAATATATAAGTTATTTTTTTCTGTATATATTAACAATCCAAATTGACACACACACACACATAAAATTATAAAGGTGCCATATATTCTGGCATATAATGCTCACCTACGATTTGCAACTGTATTTTTCTATTCGCTGTATTACTCGTATCCTCTATTTTGTAAAGAAACCTTCATGAGATATGTAGCACGAAAATACAATAAAAAGTATTAAGCCTGAGTTAATCGCCTGTGTATCTTTGTGCTGCAAACCGCCATTTTCCTTTTATAAGTTTTGAACCAAGTAAAATCAGAATCTGTGCCCCCCCCCCCTATCTTCCTCCCACCGGTATCATTTTTTCATCCGCGGCAGTTACTCTCGAATCGGCTAATGCATTCAAAATTTAGAAGAGGGAAATGGCGGCTGGCATCACAGAAATACACATGCGACTAGACTACGTAGGGTTAAAACTTGTTATAATTATTGCAAACAAAGAAATTATGATACGAAGTGAATTTTTCCAACTGAGTGAAAAAAATGCCCAGGCTAGAAGTTGACTTTTGACTTAAATTTCCAATGCTCTACCTATTGAGCTACCTTGTCTGACATCAGGCAGACACATTTCACTCAGGTAACCTTATTGTCAATAGCCTGTTGTCGACCCAGGTAGCTCAATGGGTTGAGAGTTGTCAATTTAAGTCAAAGATCTTGGGATCGACTCTCGGAATGGGCATTTTTCAACTTAGTTGGAAAAACTCAGTTAGTATGATATCTTTTCTAATCAGTATGATTGAGTTAAAAATAATAATTTACAAAGAAAATAAGCAAATGCAAAGTAAGGACATATTCTGTTGTCAAGCCTATTATCTGCCTGAATCCCTAAAAAAGGTTTGGAATCACACTCTCGTTCATCCAAATAATTTTGGCTTCTTTGCTTGTCTAGTAATATAGAAAACTCAGTTCTTATTCTTACTTTTTAAACTTTCTTTTTTATACCTGGCGTGTAACACACACCTTTGAATTTCGACCAATTTTCGTATTTTCAAAAGGGCATTATACGCTCGGATGTATGGTAATAATAATAAAAACTTCTGTATGTTATTTTTAAAATGTCTTACTTTTATCTTTATTAATAAATTGCATTTAATCATTTTAAACATTTTCTCCTCTTTGCTTCGAAATTTTTTATAGAGTTATATTAATCATGCATAGAAATTAATCCAATGCTCGTGGTTTATTTCAAGCGAAACATACGCATTTATTTTATTTCTTACACTCGTCAAATTTTCTTAATGACACCTTCCAATCACTTAAGTGTATGCATTATTATATGACAATTTTGTCAAAGTTTCAATATTTATTTTAGCAGAATATCAGTATTTTCTCATTGAGAAGTAATTGTAGAGAACATTTAATTATGCCTTTATCAGTCAATATTAATCTATTTCACTAAATAAATGAATTTCCTATTGGATTTTTATTTTTATTATTATTATTTTTATCCGCTTATATAAATTTTTTCAAAGTTGCCTGAAATGATTTCTTCTTCTTTTTTCGATTCTACACTCACTTTCAAATTTATATAAGTTTATGTGTTAAAATGATAATTAAATCTTAGTTGGATGAACTTGATTTGGCCAAGATATTAGAAAAAGTGTTAAATTTTCTATCTCCATCATAGTTTTTTTTTCTGTCTTTTTCCTTTTTAAATTATTTCTCTTTTTTAAATTTGGATAATACTAACTGTTTCTAAGGTTAATTTTTTTCTAATAATATTTAAGATGTTAAAAAATATATACTGATGATTTTCCAAAACAAAATTTTGGTATTTTGACATATTTATTACAGTAAACTTAAAATGAAATTTTACTGTAAAATAAGAATACATATTAATACTATCAACTGCATAAATTAAGGTATTTTACCAGAAAAAAAAGTTACTATTTAAAAAATATATTTAATTACTAAATAAATTTGAATCAATATTTTAAAACCAGGAAAAAAAAATTATCTCTAAAAAATTAAATATCGATAAAAATGTTAATCTATTGGTAATTGTCTGCTATTTATTAGAAGAATGTAAAGCATTTCAACGAAAGAAATAGACAAAAACTCTTGTGCTAACCTTTTTCGCCGTAATTTTTTCGGGACAGAAACACAAATTTATGTTCTACATTTCATGCGTTTGTTGCACTGTCAAAGCATTTTTAACACCACCTACTGCGAAAAGATGTTTAATGAGCTTCAAGAAAAGAAACAGAGAAAAGCAACATTCGCTCTTATTCTTGGAACCTTTTCGACTGTTTTTTTATTATTTGTTATTCTAAAAATATCTTATATAATACCGCAGATCTTGGGGGAAAAAATAGGGTAACGTTCCAGTTTTTGGAGAAAAAGTTTTGCTCACTGTTTTCAAACTCACAAAGTAATTATTGAATAGATTGTGACTTCTGGTGTTAAGGACTATTGCTCAATAATGTAATTCCACAATTAGTGTAAAAAAATTTACAGATGATGTTAGAACACAGGTACTTTTTTTTTTGTGGGGGGCCAGATTTGATTGAATATTTCAAGTTGTAGCACAAAAGGAAAACTAATGTAGCGCATTTTAGCAAATGGCGTGCATTCATTTAGCTTTGTGAAATTTAGCAAAATATATTAATAATGCATTTTTTACATTGAATTTTTACATTGAACTTTTACATTGTATTTTTGCATTGTATTTTTACATCTGATCTGCATCAGACATGTTACATTAATAAAGGAAACGACAAATAGTTACGTCTACCAATACGAATTATTGAAAATTATGGTGACTTTAGTATTATGCATGAGATGAAATCATAGAAAATTTCGGAAATAAACCCGTATGTAGAATTTTTAATCGTTTAATTGATGTTCTAGTTGATTTTCTATGAAATTTACGAGGTCAGTTTTCAAGAGGCATAAAATTGCAACACCATTTTATATATATATTCTTTTTTTTTTTTTTTTTCATGAGCATCGATTTCAAAATTTTAAGGTAATAAGGATCTCAGAATTTACTAACATTATATGTAGCAGATAAATTATTTATAGCTTTTATTTATTTACTTTTTTTTTTTTTTTTTTTTTTTTTTAAGAATATTGAGATACTTTGACTATTAATAGAGGGTTGTTCTTTTGTTTTAGAAAATACTTGAAAGAAGACTCAACTTATATCACTAATGATATTTCGTTTAATTTTTACAGTAAATTAAAAATACTTGTAATTGGGTTTCCAAATGCGTTATGTATTTTCCATATTCTTTATTTAGCCATCATCTTTCATCTTATTAAATGATAAAGTTTTTTTTTTCCTTTTTTTTTTTTTTTTTTTTTTTTTTTTTTTTTTTTTTTAAATAGTTTTCTGAATGTTTTGGAAAGTGTTTCATAATCTATGCTTCTATGCTTGACTCATGGTTTTTCTTTCTTGTTTTTATTTATTTTAAATATATTATGTATGAACCATCTTTTTGACTTAAGCATTTTAAACAAAATTGCAGGTGTCAGTTGAACTCTGTTCGACAAGTCTTAAAAATTATCTAACATGGTAACATGTTTTCTTTTAAATCATTTTTTATTGTCTTCTCATATATTTTCATTACTAGTCCAGTGTTTATTACTTATAGATATGTCGGATTTTTTGCTGAACCATCTGTTTGTTGGCTTGCCTTCTATACTGATTTACTGTTTCGACAGGTGGTTTTTCCCGTCATAATGTGTCGAAGTGTACGAGGCCACCCGATGAGTTTTTGATGAAGCCGCCAATAGATACAGACAATAGCTCGTTAAAAACATTCGCTTTCAATACGGAATGAAGTGTTTTATTTTTTTCCCTCCCTTTTCAATAATATCAAAGAGCTCAATTGTTTGGGAACTTTGGATGGTGCAAAAGACAGCCATTAAAAGGTAGCTGTCTACATACTCAGTTTCTTCCTTATAGTACTTACTATAAAGATTTCAATTTTTTTTTTCATGATAGAAAATGCTGTTGATTAAACGTACAGTGAAAGCATCTAAAAGCTTAAATAAGCAAATGCTAAGTTACCTTATTGTTTGAGTAAACAATGTAACATTTTGACAACTGAAAGAAAGGCTGGAGAGAAGACTGAATAACAGTCTTAAATAAAACTGGGTTGCCCTGAACAATTAAAATATGATTTTTATTTGAAATCTTCATGTATTTTTTAATGCTGTGTTCTTGCAAAATTTGATTTTTTTTTTTTTTTTTTTTTTTTTTTAATATATTGATCTAATAAGATAATTATAAAAAATGTGTTTATTTTTCCGAACGTTTACAAACTTTGAACTTAAATTTGGGATTAGACAATTTAGATGAATGCAATTATAAAATTTTTTGAAAAGTGCATTTAAATTTGAAAAATGCATTATTACTAAAAAGTTCATTGTAAATCGACATTCTCAGTCAAAAAAAAAAAAAAAATTACGATTGCCATGTAAAATAAATTTCTAGAGGCACGCTTTGCGCCAAACAATTTTCAGCTGTGCTGACTTCAGCACTATTTTTTAAATAATAAGCAAGTAAACAATTTTTATTTAAAAAATAAATAAATAAAAGTAGATATTTTAAAAAATGTGAAAATTTCAAATTAAAACAGAGAATTTTTAAGTAATAAAAAAATGTACGCAGGAGGATAAAAAATTAAAAATATAAGGTAAAGCCAGGAGAGATGGCGCGGTCGGAGAGATTGCACACATAGAGGTTCCGGTGGAAGGAATAGAGTGAGCGCGCAGCGACTCCAAATAGTTGCACAACAGCAGTAGTGGAGTATCTACTTGAAAGTGCAGGTTGATTGTTTTGAGCGTCTAAGATAAAGCATTGCTGTTTTGTTTTGTTTTCCCAAAGTAAGTGCTTGAATTTTCATAGCTATTCATCAGAATTTCTATACAATGTCAGTAGTACAAAATATGTTAAACTCAAACGATTTCTCATAAGCTACTAATCCAGACTAACAATGTGAACATCAACGGTTCAATTTAGTAGCGGCAATGTTTAAATAAAAGGCCGCGCAATCTCTCCTCCCGAAATTGGAGAGTTTGCGCAACTGCTACTTAAGGCTCTTCTTCAGTAAAATTTTTTCCGGATTTCTGTTCTTCGCTTGCATTTTCATTCCCCCTTTCTAAACACGCCCATGTCTTTCTTCGGCTGTCAACGCAGTAAGGGGGATTGAGGGCAGGGGAAGTCCAGTCTCATTTCATATGGGATGGATTTTGTCATGGTAAATAGAATACACGGAAAAGACCGATCGAGGAGATGGGCAGTACGCTGCAGTACGTCACCCTGTCCTTGACTTTCAAATTGTCCCTGTGTTTTTTTTTTCGCATTACTCTCTTTTTTTTTTTTCGCGATAATAAGTAATATATTTTTTTTTTTCATGTTCATATAATAATTTTGAAGGGGAATAATGTCTTAATTTAATTCTCAATTTTGTAATTAAAATAATTGGTAATGCATTGCAGAATGCACTAATTCTTCCACACATTCCAAAGGAATTTCATTTCCTAGTTTTTAACACATACTATCGTATGGAAATCAATGCTGCACGCCTGCAAAAGATCAGATAATTTTTCCATATTTCATTCAAGACTCTGTTCAGTTTACTTTAAAGAAGCAGAATTTTTAAAGAATTTAAATGTAAAACTGCTTAATTTGAAACGAAAACAAATTTTAAAATCTAAATCGGTTTTCATATAAAAATATACAGTTTTTCTACTTACTTTACTATTACTTTTACTGATAATACTGAAAAAATAACGAGAGAATGGGTTGTCAAGATAGATGAAAGAAAATAAACTTTTTCTTATGAAATTGAATGTGATCAGCAAGATAAATCCAGTCCTGAGTAAAAACAAAAGTATAATTGATGCATTCCAAAGGTATAGATAATTTTATAACTAAAATGCTTTATTAGATCTGTAGAAATATTTTTTAGAATAGAGCAAAACTTCATTAATAAAAACTTTCATTAAAAATAACTTCATTAAATAAAAATTGATTAAAGCTATCGGCAGACCATGTACCAAACTTTTGTTGGTTTACTATACTGGAAATCAAATTTCTCTCTCTTTGTAACCGGGATTTATTAAAAATCAAATATACTATTGCAGAGATCATCTGTATACTTTTTATGGCTAAGCCACAATATTATATTTTTATAGCCTCAATTTTATAAGTTTCGTGGACACAACCGAAGTTCGCTGCTACTTTTAAAGAACAAGCTCACATAATGTTTGTAAATAGTATTTTAAATTGTTTTTCAAACCATGATTAAAACCATCACGGTTAAAAGAAAGAAAAAGAGACAAAAAATAACGAAATTTCATCTGAATGGACAAAAATATATCTGTCTCTTTCTCTTTGGGCTAATCAAAGAAAAATTTTTAAGGTAATTAAAATTTGCAAACAGAATGCACCATTGTAAATGTTTAAGATAAAGTTTTTACTGATATTATTAAATGGTTTTATGAAGTTTTATGATTTAATCAAGCAAAAACACTATTCTTGTGGTAAAACTATTTAGTTGAAAATCGTTTAATGAAAATTTTAAAACAACACATTTTCCTACAATTTGTAACTTTTCGCAACTTTCTTTTCATACATTCCTTACAAAATTATTGTATAACTGTGGGGAAGGGGGGATAATGCTCTTACATGTACAACAGTAAAAATTCCATTCTGTTACGATCAAAATTCACCGAGTTATGGTACTTTAAATTTGAAAAAATTGAATAACTTTTTGAAAAATAATAGCAGCACTATCTGATCGAGATAATTGCAGTGCCTGATTTACGACAGGGCATTTGAAAGAAAAAAGTTATTTGATTAATAGGATATGCCAATATTTTATATAATTATACCTTTTACTGCTGTAAATTTATTATTAGTTGTTGCATACTTTATCATTCCAGATACATGGACTTGCATAGAGAAAGGTTTTTAGCACCACACTGTTTATTATAAAATTCAATTATAAATTCATAATTATCAAACAATTATTTAAAAGTAAATTAATGATTATCAAATTTAATTTTTTTAATTGATGTTTTAAAGAAATTATTAAACTCAACAGTGGTTATCTTAAAAAGTACTTCTTTCGATATTATATATATATTTTTTATTCAAGGCCTTTGTAAGCAACGGTGTAGGGGGGGGGGGGGGCATACGCATATGTCCCCAGGACCCCCTAAATTTGCCTCTGGATAATTGATGATTTATTTTATTTATTTATTTATTTATTTTTCGGGGGGGGGGGGGCGGCGCTTGGGGTTGAGTTGCAGACCCAACCCGCGCTGGACTGTAACTCAAATCCCCGTCCAGACCCCACAGATTCTAAATACGTACTAATTTGCTTTGTTTTAAAAGTATCACCCGATTACATAAGATTGAATGACCAGTGGTGATCTTCTGTAATCGGGTTGCCATTCATTTCCATTTAACTGAAGATTTTTCGGTTCTCAAGACTGCATTCATCACGGTCATGACAGTATTGACGCCTTATTTCGTGACTGATTAAGTAAGTTCTATCACACATTTAAAAATCAGCAAAATTGAAAATAAAACATGTCGCTGCCTCCGGACTTTTATAATAACGTCTAGAAGAAAAGTTTTATTTTCAGACGCTATAAGAAAATCATTTTAAATATGACATAATTTTTCTTATTTAATGCATTTCGCTTGTAATAATTTACTTATTTTAAAATTTTTTTTTCTCTCGTTTATTATTTACGAGTATTAATTTAATGTTACTCAGTTGAAAGTGTTTGGCAATATTATTATTTGGACTTTTTAAATATAGCATAATTTTCTCCATTTAATGTTTTTCACATGTAATAATTTAATTATTTTAAAGTTTTCTTGTATTGCATACATTTTTAAACAGACAAAATATTTGTAAATAGCAATTACATGTAAGTAAATATGAATATGAGGAAAAACTTGAACTTATATGAACAAATCTACTACTTATCACATTTATATATAACTAACAGATCAAATAAAAAACTATCTTAATAATTTAACAGTAAAATATTGCTAATTAGTTGTAGGATAATAATTTAAAACATTTTATGAAATTCTATTGAATAACAAAAATCTCATAAAGCAAAACTATATAATTAACTATTTATTATTATTAATTGTTATTTTTTTAAAAGAAAGAAAAACAAAATTTTTTTAAATATTAATTTTTTTTTAACTTAAAAAAAAAAAAAAAAAAAAAAAAAAAAAAAACATGTTTATTTTAACTTAAAAAAAAAAAAAAAAAAAAAAAAACCAAAATCCGGGTTTTTGCTATAACTCTGCCAGTAGGCGATTAAATTTTGAAATAAGATTTTGGCTTTTAAAAAATATTTAGTTTAAGAAAAAAGTTTTTGAAAGTAGGGGGTGGCTATACATTTCTTTATAGTGAAAATGAGGGGGTCAGGGTAAAAAAGTGCCAAGCCACAGTTTTTGGTGAAACAAATCTAACACTGTAATCTGTTGCCTAATATTGTAAATTACAAAATCTAACATATAATTTTTTTTCTAATGTCACTTGATGGCAGCCTTATGTGACAGGTTTCGTTTTTGCCCCAGATGTTTATGCCCCCAATGAAGATAGCTAATTTACAAAAAACGTAATAGTAATATCATGAAAGTATGCCATATTGTTACTCAGAATATCTCAAATGTTACTAAGACATTGGCGAAGAAACTTTATGTTATATATCTTGATTTGAGTATTTCATCAAATTTTCAAATTGAAATATCTCAGAAGTTCACAAATGTGGCTTGGCACCCTCTTGCCTCGATATCCTCAAATAAATTTCGAAAGTGTTACATAGGTAATCATGCTTTTAAATTTCATCATAATTTAATATATAATTTTGCGATCTGTGAGGAGAAGCCGGTTGAACGAAATCCAGGAAAGAGCAAGAGTTTAAAATTGGTGTGTCTGTGGGAAAAAGTAAAAAAAAAAAAAAAAAAAAAAACGTATTAAAAGTACCATGTCATAAATTATTAAATAGCCCGTAGCAGAGTCCTGCATCGGGTCGGGTAAGTAGATTTTACGACCCGTGGTTCCGGTCGAATTGACGCTAATTTGTGTCGTTTCGGATCGGTTTGGGGTTGACTTTAAATGTTTCGGGTTCAAGTCTAGTTGATCCGATTTTTCAATATATATATATATATATATATATATATATATATATATTCCCAAATGAAAAATAGCCCCACCAGTGGCTGAGAGGTTCTGCTCTCAAAGCTGGTAGACGGGAGGTGCTGGGTTCGATCCCAATCGCGCCCGTCGGCCTAATCGTTCGGAGTTTTCGTGGTTTTCTTCGAGCCGTGGATTTATCCATGCGTAAATACGGGTTAGGTTCCCTTAGAAAGACACCCACGAAGGGCACTCTCCCCGAGCCTATATCCCAAGTGTAGATAATTGGCCGTCAATAATCAACCCAACCCAACCCAAATGAAAAATACTAAGTAGAATATTAATGAGTGTATATATGTCTATTTTTATACAAGTAGGATAATATTGATATTAGAGGCATAACTTCAGACTACTTTTCCATTACTGTATTCCAATGTGTATTAATTTTCTTTCACTTCCGGCTCGGATCGGATAAGTTTCGGGTCAAATTGTGTTGAGTTTTGGGTTGATGATTTTTTTTTTTTTTTTTGGTTGGGTTGGGGTTGACTTGCAGAGGTCAGATGTCAGGCACAACCCTACTCGCGGTGTACTCTAGCCTGTAACTCATAATTGTATTTTTTCTTTTCTCATTAAAAAATATTCTTGCTATAAATTTTCATTATTTTATTATTAGTTAAAACATGTTTTAGCGAAATGTGAGTGTACTATGCCAGAAACCGCTTCAAAAACCTTTCGAATGATACCCCATCGTAATTTGTGTATAACTGCAATTTGTGTATAACTAAATATGCTATTTCAAATGTATGCTGCAGCATCAAGCGACAGTATACCAAGAAAATTGACACTGAATATATAACCAACATAGATTTTTACATCAATGTGGCAGAGAATTATAATAATCATGTCATAATTGGGAAGTATAAATTATAATATAACATATAAATATAATAAATAATAATTTATATTAAATTATTGTAAAATATTTATAATTATAAATATATTATAAATAATTTATAATCTGATAAA
Organism: Maratus michaelseni; assembly: GCA_963931845.1. Lineage (NCBI taxonomy): Eukaryota > Metazoa > Arthropoda > Arachnida > Araneae > Salticidae > Maratus > Maratus michaelseni. The sequence goes on from OZ007591.1 coordinate 257,490,846, forward strand.
CCCTTTATTCAAACATATTTTTTACTATGCAAGATACCTTCTCTCTGTACTTTTATCTTTATTTTAAAAAGATATTTAATTTATTACGTCAATTAAAATGTTGCCGATCTTTAAAGTTTTCAGTTGAGATTTTTTATACTTTTTAATAAAGAAGGGAATCCTATACAATAAAGATTAAACTTATATATGAATCAGTTTTAAATAAAGCCCTCGCGAAAAAAGAAAAATATATATAATCATACTTATATATATATATATATATATATATATATATTTCTCTTAGTTTGTCAAAATAATTTGATCTTCACTATATCAGACTCTGTTCTGTATTAACAATTACAAGCATACTGAAATCCCATGCGTTTCCAATATCTCACCCTTCTTCCGACCTGTGTGATGTCAAAGGTCAACTGTGGTCCTCCTCCTCCTGCCTTGATTTATAGCTTAGTGGGGGGATGAAATTTTCAACAATTTTCAGCTTATTTGTCTATTATCTAGAGTTTAAATAGACTTAAACGATTTTTTTTTTATTTATATGAATAGATGAGACCATGCACTTTATTTCAGTGTTTTCCAGTTTTTAAAACTCCAAATAGTTTTGGAGTTATTTAGTTTTATTCACATCTCGCTGACTTCTTAAGACTTTAGCAATAAATTAAAAATATATATATGTAATTTAGAAATATTTTGTCCACATAGAAAGTAAGAGACATCCTTTAAGAAGAGGATACTAAAAAAATAAGTCAAAAATATTAATTTCCTAATGAGATTTTCGACAAAAACGAATGGAATCCGCGACCATTGGTTTAACATGGCAGGGGGAAATTTCAAATTTTACTGATGCAGAGCCTTAAGAGAGATGGCGCATTGTTCCCATTTGTTTCCATGTTAGGAGAGATTACGCAGCTTATTGGTAAATTTGCATAAAAAAATGAAAAATGAAAATGGACTAATCTTAAGTTAAACGTGTTATCAAACAACTTAATGTTATTTTGTAATCTTATCTGGACTTGCTTTTTCTGATTCTTTAATTTTTTTCCTTTTATTAAAAATGTTTAATCGTTTTTAAAATTATTTCCTTTTTCTGATTCTTTAGTGGTTAGGTTGAAATATTCACTCCTAATACAATAATATTTGTTCACAAAAAACCTTACAACAATGTCATTTAAGTGTAATTATTATTGTTAACTATTTAATTGTAGTTATTATTAGTAACAATCTCTCCTATCCATGTGCGCAATCACACCAACCCTGTTGGGACAGATTGCGCAAAATAACTTTTTTGGTTTTACTACAACTGTTCTATTAAATTGCAACATAACAACAAAATAGCAATGGAAATACATAAAAAAACAAATGAAGTAAAAATTATTCATGGATAGTTTAGCAAAAAATTAATATTTATATTTTTTATTGTTTTTCTTTAGAATTGTGCGCAGACTCTCTTAGCTTTACCTTATATCTTCATTGATTGCATTTGTTAACAACCGCACGATTTTTGCTTTAATGTCATTTTTTTTTTTTTTAACTAGCAATGGTACTGTCGCAAAACATATATAAAATAAGTTTATAATTTTTTTTATATTTAACACAGACTATTACAGACTCAATTTAAGGCCTGTATTGAAGGAGAACTGAATTTATTTGTATTTTACACTGGCCTCCAAAAGTTAAGGTATAAACATTTTATTGGCGCTCACTATTAAAAGAATGAAAATAAAGGCAAAAAAAATTGTTTATATGAATAAGTATAAGTAAATTCAATAAAACCTTCTGAAAAAATTATACATCCATCTCAATTATTTTAATGTATTGGGTACTTATATGTTTGTCAGCAGGAACTGCGAATATCCCACTTTGGGAATTTGTGTGAAATTTTTTTTATGGTTGATGATCTTGAATTGTTGGTACTAAAATTGTGTTGTCCGCGTCTAGAAGAGATGTCGTTTACTTGATTCGTTAAGATGGCGGGCAATCTGATGGATGGAAATGGGGTTATCACAAGCTGGTGCTGCCAGACGTCTTAATGTGTCTCGTAGTGTAGTCCAAATGCTTTGAATCCAAAAATTCAGTATCAAGAAGACTTGTTCCAGACCGTTCATGGGTTACAATCTCTGTACAAGCTCTCTTTCTAGCTCTTTTGGCCCGAAGGTGGAGCATCACTACTGTGGCTCAGCCGCTCAGCTCATTTCAGATCATCGTAAAACAACAGGGATGACAATACCTGCGATTATGATGTATAGACGTCTTCACAATTAAAAATTCTATGCAAGACGACCATTTGTGTGTGGCCCTCTTAATCGACAACACAGAAGTGCCCGTTTATGTTGGCCAAGAGAACACGTTACCTGGAACACACAACAATGGGCTTCCGTACTGTTCACAGATGAGTCCCGGTTTTCTTTAGAGATTGATTCAGTTCGTGTGCTGATCTGGAGAGAACAAGGCATCAGATTTTACCTATGTAACATTGTTGAAAGACACAGTTATGGAGGAGGTGGAATCATGGTTTCGGCGGGAATCTATTGAAACCTATTCTCCCAGTGTATAATCCCAGTTCCTTCAGTGACAGAACGAAATAAGAGAAACCAGCCCGATGCACACAGGTCAATCCAAAAACCAGATGAAGAAAGACCTAAGTGACCTAAGAAGAAAGACCTAAGTGACGTCGACGACACGAGCCTGACCTTTTAAACTTTTGAACCTTTTGAACTTTCAGCTAAAGCCCGGATATCTGAGGCTCGCAATATGAGAAATTCTAAGTACTACAGACTGTTTAATTCAGTGCAACTTTTATTTCCTCATCTGAGAGAATGTATCTCTTAATCGCTCTTAAAGCGAATACAAATTTACATCTTTTAACATGTAAATTAATCATATTAGTATTTTATATTAAAATAATTTAATCTGTAAGACAAGTGTCGCATCCCTATTCACACGAATATGAAACACTGATCATTATTTACCTTTCTTCCAAGTTATAGAAAATACAAAGATTAAAAATGTACAAACAGTGATCAAATGCACCAAACGGATATAATACACAATGGATTAACCTGCCAGCAGCTGAATAAGAAAAGGTAAGAAGATTTTACCTTATATAATAAATATTGTGCTCTTTTTTTATGACTAAAGATAGAAAAATGAAAATATTGAATTAACTACCTCTACTTAAAATTTAAGGATTATATATTAAGTGACCTTTAACTGAATGTTAGAAGATCCAATAATATATGATTTACAACAGAATCTTTCTTTTGGTCACAGTAACTTCCATGTGTGCCATGGAAGAATTTTGACTGCTGTGAAATATTGGGACGAGATCCTTGCTATGTTTGTCATACTGTATGGTGATGCTATTGGTGATGAATTAATCTGAATGATTGATAATGCCTGATCAAATTGAGCTTGAGTTGTTGATGAATATCTAGAGAATCAAGGTTTGGAGCGAATGGAATGGCCAGTACAATCATCGGACCTTGATCCTATAGAGCATCTTTGGGACTATCTCTGCAGACAGGTGGCTGCCGTAAGTCCTCCTCCGAAGTCATTAAATGAGCTGGAACAAGCGTTGCTCCATGTATGGGAGTTGTTTCCGTTTCTGGTGTCCAACAATTTAATTGACAGTATGGAAAGTTGATGCACAAATTCATTATAAGTAGTGCCGGACACATGCCTTATTAAAATCCGTTTATTTATTTTTTCTTCACAAAAAACTACCATTTTTTTTTTTTTTATCAAACAGTAGATATTTGCAAAAAATGCAATGTTTTATTTGTAAATCATGCTTGATACTAAATTTAAGTAAAATTCGATAAATAACTGTTTCAAGTACAATTCCTCTAAATTTCATGTTTTAATCTTATTTTGTTTTTAAATTAGACACAAAAGACTGGTTGTACCTTAACTTTTGGAGGAAAGTGTATTTTACTGACTTATAGATCATGTTGTTTATGAAAAGTATTTTTTCTTTACTTTTTACTTTTTGGGGGGGATGGGTAGATATATGGATAATAATATAATATGATATAATCCTAAAAATATAATATAAAATAATTTCAATAAGTTATTTTATATTTTGGGGATAATTGGTGGTAAATATATGAATTTATCGCTGCATCTTTTTAGAATTACTTAATGTTTTAACTTGGTATGCTTAGCTAAATCTTTCATTTATAACATTGCTTATAATGAAAAGCCAAAAGCATTTACTTTTATTTATTTTTAAATCCTATTGTGATAAAGGGAAAACTTGTTACTTTAAATTATAACGCAATAATGAATCTCGCCAAAAACGTTAAAGGAAAATCCCCCAATAAAATACGAACCGCGATTTTACAATTTATAAGCTTTAAAAAAAAAAACCTATCCGGTTTTCGGCTAACATTTTTCTTCTCTCTTGTTAGCAGCAATGAAGCTGCACATTTTCAGCTTGTAAATGATACCAACACATGAAATGAAACTGTCTCGCAGTAAGATGAAAAAACGTCAATCTTTCCTAAACCCCAACCTCACTATCTGGGGAAATCGTTTTTACATAAAAGTGCTTGCGGTGGCGGAATATGCATCCATTTTCACTAAATGTCTTCAATTTCAGGAACCATTCTGGCAAACAAAATTGACTTTTCAGCCATCCCACTGGCAATCAGAAGGCGATCTCTATATTTTTCTAGCCTTTTTTCCCCTGAAAATTCAGGTTGTTTTCCTTTAATCCTGGCAGGCGATCGGTGTTGGCGATTAATCCCAATCTACTGTGACACTTTTCATCTGTTGGCCTCGCGACTTCATTAGCATATGGAATGAACCCTGAGGAGGAAGGGTTGCCACAGAAATATCTGAATACGCCAAAGTACAGAAAAATGTTCTGTTGCTATTCGCAATTCTGTAAGGTTCTCTGTTTCTAACGATAGAAAGATATTTGTGCAGCAAAAAATAAAATATTTAGAGAGAAATAAACATTTTTCAATATATGAATAGGCGATCACAAAAACTAAGTAAATCCAAATTTTTAAGATTTTTCAGGAATCAATAAAAATTGTATTACACACAAATGTTAGATATTTTAAGATATTTCTTAAATCGTAAAATATATTAGTTGATTATCAGATTTTTTTTAGGATAATTATTGAACTTGAAAAAATCTTTACAAACCTTTGGACCTATGTTGTTTTTGGAATCAACAGGATTTAGTGCTCTACAAATGATTTAAAAAAATATATTAATAATACTTTTTATTAGGTATTTGATAAAACAGACGTAAATAATTTACGTCTGCATCTTAATTTTTAAATATTCGCGCAAATTCACACAGCAAAACTTCATGCGAGGAGTATTTTCTGCGCCATGCATTTCTAAATTTCTGGGAAAACAAATTAATTTTTTATAAGATTAGATTTTAATCAAATACATTTACCATGTAAAAAATATTATAAATAACCCATTAACACACGCATATAAGTATGTATATTTTCGAACAATGCGCATTTGTAACATGCATTTTAAAATTTGTAACATCGAATAGTGTACAGAATACATCATATTATATCGTGAATAATTAAGTGTTAAGGATCGACATAAAGTGCATATAGGTGCCAAATATCACATATTCTGAATACCACTTATTTCCGAATAGTCCGAAATCACAGAATTCTGCGGTTAAAAAGTGCGAAGATTACTGTTTGAAAAGAATGGTATTTAAAATCTGTAATATTTGGCACTTATTCATGAAGGCGCGCAGATTATAACTTCAATTCTAATTGATACTAGAGAAAAAAGGATACATTTTTTGATTCTTGAAATGCTATTTATAAAGTAATATATGATTTATTTTGTCATAACTGAATGTCTAGATATTACGAATATTATAGTTCAACGTAATCATTGAAATTTTAATAGAAACACCATAATTGTTCTACATAATTATGTTGAGCTTGTAAAAAGGTGAACAAACAAATTTTCCTTACTTTTGAATTAGTAGTTACTGAAATAAATGAAATAAATTACTAAAAACTGAAAAAATTGTGATAAAGAGAAACATTGATTATTTAGGTATACACAGAGTAAATTGTGCATTTCACTTAAAAAAAAAAAAAAAGTGATATTTAGTAAAATCCCAAACATAGCGCATATTCATATTTTAAATTAAACTTCTTGAAGTGTTCATTACAATAGTCCTCCGTTATATCGCCGATTCAGGTATACCGCTTTTTTCCGTGTGGTTCCGAAGAAAGTAATCTGTACCTAAACCCCTACATTATAATATGTGCCATTTACAGTAAGTGTAATTTTCTATCGTTACTTTTATTATAAGAAAATTTCAGTTAACGCATAAAGTGACGTTTTGGACACAGTGTAAAAAAAGTTACTTGTCGGCTACCACCTCTCTTACATTTTATAATCCCTTTAGTTACATCACACATATATCCACCTCTTTTCTTGTTTCCATCATACTCGATATAATTAAAGACTACTGTATTAATTAATAATGAAATTATTACAAACTAATAAATATAAATACGAGATTACGTTTTTGGTCATTAAAATTATTTGTCCGCAAATTAGTGTAAAAAGATAGCAAGAGTAACGAAGGTATTTTTTTAAAATTAATATACACCATTATGAAATAGAAAGGCTTAAAAACTACCATAACCACATGTATTTGAAAATAATTTAAGCTAAACTATATGGACATGCATGCGAAAAGAAAGCCACATTAAAGCATTTCCTCTATTCTTTTTATTCTTTATTTTTCTTTTTTTTCATTGTTTAATATTTCATAACCAATAGAAACATTTTTAATAATTTCTGTATTTATGTTTCTATGTTCTTATGTTTTATGTTTTTATTGTTTCTGAAAATTTGGAGTGTATAAAGTATTAAAACTTGCAATTTTTCTTACATGATATAATATTTTGTTATATATCGCCCTTATTAATATCTTTATTATTATTATTATTACTATTTAATAATTGCTGGTAGAAACTATTATTCTCTTGCTCTAAATTTCGTGTTGTCCTATTCTCGTCTTATGTTTATGAACATATACACCACGTGATATGAGGTGAGAAACCTTTTTTTGTCCTCCGAAAATAAAACATAGGTTACAGTTTTGGGAGCAATTATTTGCGCGCTTAATCCCTTGAGTGTATATCTGCATTCTGTCCCACCTGATGAAAGAAGCATGTACTAATTAATATATCACTAAACTATAGTCTTGCCAACTGGTGTTTTTTCCCCTCCTTCTAGACAAAGAAAAATCCTCATCTCGTCGTTTTATTCATCTAATGTATCTACCAGTGTAACTATATTGCTGATTGTGTTTTTGGTTTGTTTAATATTTGTACAATGCAGTAATTCTTCAGATTAAAATGCTATTATGCTGAATTCATTGCCTAAAAACCTATCAACAATAACGTTTTGAATTTTATTAGCTGTTAAAGAAATAACGAGCATTTTTTCTGAGGCATAATATCTGTGAACTGAACCAGGAGATCTAAATTAGAACTAGAAGATAAAAAACTACGTTTATTTTTTTATTGACACTACATACAAGTTACCCTTTTCTCTTTTATTTAATTAAATTAATTTTAAAATGCTTCTAAGCCGCAATAGTATAATTAATTAAATTCCCTCTTTTGATTTACGCTAAAATAATTTTGTCTGAGTTTTCTAACTGTTTCGCCTCGATGTAATTCTTTTTAATGTTGTAAATATTAGTATATCGAATTACTGTAGAATTGTTACACATATTAATATCAGATTAGTATTTTCTTGTGATAAACATTACTCACATTATTTAAATAATAATAATAATTTCTTTATCTTTCTTATTAGAATGTTGCACTTTTCAAATTGATTAATAGTGGAAAGAGGTCGAAAGAATATGTTAAAGACTAAAATTGTGATAAAACAAAGTTCATATATTTGAATGAACTATATTTATAAATGATATAAACGTGATATTCCATCAACCCTCTAAACAAGATCCACTAATGCCATTAACTGTATTTATTCCGTAATTGAAACAACTTTAGTAATTAGTGATTATAGGCATTCTGTTTCATTTGTTGTGATGAAAGTATGCGTTAATATAACGTTATTCACACAGTATGCTCACGCAAAACTATAAAAATAATAATTTAGGAAACCTCCATAGGAATTACAATGTATATATATATATAATAGTATTTTGCTTTATTATGTATTATGATTATGATAAAGAAAACAAACTGACCAACGAAATCGCTCGCTGTGCTTCTAAAGGTATTTAACAGAAGCATGGGATTCTGCTAGCGCCCCACAGTAGTTCAGTGTTCAGTTTAAATATTTAGCTCGGAAAAAATAAAGAATTTTTTTATTATTATTTTCCACTTACTATATGGGTTTTTCATTAAAATATCATCAAAGTATCATAATATATACACATTTTCTCAAAGTAAAAATGTATGCAAACAAACTTTGTCAAACAATATCAGATGTGTCATTCAGTTAGAAGTTTACTGCTAGCTGAATGTTATTCATTTTGTTGCTCTTTTCACAATTAATAATTATGAAAATTATTTTATTCTGGTGAATTGTTTATTAAAATATGTTTTTAAAATATGTTGTAATTATTAAATTTATAAGTAATTTTGTTTATAGTGCATTTTGGTTGACATCTTAGGAATTCCATATTTGGCATTTATATTGACGTAAAAAGGGCATTTATGACGTAAGATTATACGTAATTACGTATTAGTGACGTAAAAAATTGCCCGTATTTCCACATACTGATATTAATATTGATATTAATATTATTCTTTAGAGTTTAACAAGGTATATTTAAAAAAATGTAATGTGACATTGTTACCAGGAGAATAAATGAATCAATTTGAAGACTATGCAAAATAAACTTCGTTTTTTTTTTCTTTTTTCAAAAATGGCTGAATTAAAATCTGTTAACTCGATGTTACTTGATTATTTAAGCTAACAAAGGTCTCTTTCATTACCTTAAATTGTCTTCAGATCCAATTATGTTGCAAATTTACCGAAAAGATATTTTACGTACAAAATAGAAGAAAAAAAACTACTCTCAATAATTTGTTTGCGGTCAAACTGTGCGCCGTTCGAAAAATGCTGTCTCAATATGAAATTAATTATAAAACTTGTGAAGAAAAGTGTTTATACAAATTTGTTTTAAATAATTTCATAAAAATTGTCAGAATCTTTCGTACGCAAAACTAAAACTTTTCCTTATTTGCGAAAGTAGAGATTAATAAATAAAAAGCTTGATCCATTGAAAATACTGACATGATTTCGCCAAAAGGGTGATAACGATGCCAAGCGTAGATAAAAAGGATGCTGTGTCTCATCCATTGTATTCCTTCGGATTTCCCCGCGGGATCTGCGAGCTGTGAAAGAGTCAGTCTGTTCGGCAGTCAAAGCAGGGCAAAAGGGGTGATGAATGCTACACCAGCACGATGGATCGGGTGGATTATCGCCAGGCTTTCCGCCCTGTCCGGCCGCCCGCAAATAAATGAATCTCTTCCTCTAATATTCTTCCTGTCTCTCTGAATATTTCAGTGAACGGTTTGTCTTGTGCCATATACTGAGACAATCGACAAAAGGCGTTAGTAGAACTTTTCAAATGATTTTCGCTGCACGAAAACTTTTGTGCAGGAGAAACTTTTATTGGTTAAGAGAAACGTGCTATATAAAGAGACAAATGCATCCGTAGGTACAAAATTGAGAAATATGTAGGCTTCGTAATTAATGCATTGCCTAAAATTTTCGTTAGAGAAATGGAAGTGAAATGAAAGGATTTTCTAAAGGAGATTCCTTTCAATGATTTAAGTTTACCGTTAAAAGAGAACATTTTTAGACTATTTCATTTGAAATAAATTATTCTATATCCATTTAAAAGCAGCACTCTATTTAAAATAATGTCACAATAGAAACACTGAAATTGTATAACTAAATAACTAACTAAACTAAATATAAGTAAAAAAAAAATAGTTTCATATACCCCATGGAAGACAATTTTAAAAACATATCAATATAAAAAGCAATACAGAAAATTAATAATTAAAAAATATTAAATGTTTAAAATATTTTTACCAGCATTTTTCAAAAAAGGAAAAAATCGAAAAAGTAATTTTTTTTTTTTTCGTTTGGGAGACTCTACCCCCTCCCCTGAACTTCCCGTTTAAGATAAGTTTTTAACACGAAATTGTATTTCCCCGGGGGCTCCGTCACCCTGCAAAAAATTCTTGGTTATTTTTTTTCTGCTATTTCTTAATTATTTTAAGCCACTTGTGATGAATAAATTTGACTATTTTTTTTTTTCAAAATCACCAGAGAAAAAATTAGTTAATTAAATTTTCAATTGCAGGGAAAGGTAATGGCTCTTTTCAGTCCCCCGTCCTCTCCCCTCCCATGCTAGTGCTTATAATGTGCCATATACTGATGCAATCGACAAAAGGCATTAGTAAAACTTTTCAAATGATTTTGTCTGCACGAAAACTTTTGCGCAGAAATTTTGTTTATCGGTTAATATAAAAATTTAAACGTTAGAGGAAAATTGAGAAATATATATACTCGTAATTAATGCATTGCCTGAAATTTGCGATAGAGAAGTGGAAATGCTTGCAATTGAAATGAAAGGATTTTCTAATGGAAGTTCGTTTCAATGATTTGGGTTAATTGTTAAAAGAGAAAAAATTACACCATTTAATTTTAAATAGTTTATTATATATCCATTTAAAAATATACCCTATTTGAAATAATTTTAAAACACTCACACACATTGAAGTTTCATAGAAATATAAATAAATGACACAAAAAATATTGCATCCAGTTTTATATAAACTAGCAATATATTATAATATTTCCAGTTATGTATAATAATATAGTAAACAAACAAACAACATAGTCTCAGAACTTGAAAATAACCAGCATTAAAACTGATACTATTTAAAACAATAAAAAATTAACATAAACTGAAGCATACAAACTAGTTACCAGGACCAAAATTGGCGAAAATGTATTAACATAGTCTTCTAGTGTATTTTCAAAAATCTGTTATAAAATATAGTCAGATAATCAAGAAAACTGGAGTAACCCCAGACATAATATGTTGCTTCCATTAAAATGTATACATTTATCAAAATATTGATGCCAAAACTTTCTATTTTTTGAAGAAAAAGAAAAACATTCATGTTAATAAGTTTTCAGATTTGACTCTTAATTGTGACGACATTATGAGTATCCAAATGTTCTAATATTTTATAAATTACTTACACTTTTAAGTATTTATTTTAAATTCCTAAAATATTTTTCTGTATCGCAAAACAGATATTCACGATTACACTTTTTACTAAATAAGCATTCAAAGTGATCGAAAATGTTTTAAAGCTAAAATAAATAAATCAATAAATCTATATTAATAAAAGAAAAAAGTTTGTGTGAGCGCATGTCCGCACCATAGACATATAATATAAATCCCTCCTCTATGGTGCGCGCACGTGATGGCTAATGAATCTATTGCAAGTAGAGGTCTGCAAACTTGGTTCCGGGTGGACGAAGACTAATCCGAATGCAGTTGGCTCTCAGATGATCAATTTTTAATGATTGTTATTTTATATTAAACGAAAAAATTCACGTATTTTCTCGAGTTTTCAAGTTCGCCGACGGTTTTGATCCACGCATATAAACAATTTAAATTAATCGTTTGGTTCAATATGGTAAATTTTGTCCTCTTTTCAATAAAGTTTATTCGGAATTCGTACAGTAATTCTTGAAGTTTTCACGATTTTTTAAGTTTGCATTTCGCCGAAAATGAGGACTTTGTTTTTTATGAACCGATTTCTATTTGATACCTTAGCCATCCAATGTTATATTTTATATCCCTGTATGGAGACGAACACCGGGAATCGTTTAAAAAATTTAAAAATATTAATAATTTGAATTTATACGATTTTTTAAAAAGGAAATAAGAAAATGAGAAAATTCTGTTGATGGCAATGAAGTTCCCAGGAGATTTCTTGCGGTGGATTGCCACAGTAATTTTCTATCGTCAAAAATCCTGTTATTATGATGACGAAGTTCTTCCGTAAGTAAGAGTAAAGTGGTTTCGTTATGTGGCTGACCTTACGGTACCTGAAATTTTCCGGTTACTTGTCTTTAATCCCTTGCGAAGACATTTTTAATTCTTTATTTTTGCAAAGTTGGGGCTGGCTACCGGGCTTATTTTTTTTCTCGGTAGACTCGGACCGGTCGGGACCCGAGCAAAGATAATATGTAATAAATAAAAGTATACATGGAAAAGTATACATAAAAGGATACATGTAATAAATAAAAGTATAAATTTAGCTCTAATGTTTAACACTGTTACCAGGGCTTCCCAAATGGTCCGCTTTTTGAATACCGGTATTTTCTTAGAACATTTTTATTTTTAGATTTTTCTTGAAAATTTTGTAGTAACCACTTTCGGAAGTAAATTTTTGCGGACATGTGTTAGAAACCTACCATGAAATTTTCTCTTAAATAATATTTGGTATTCAGTTGGCGGACCATTCGGGAGCCCTGTGTTACGCATTTACGAAATATGAATAAGTCATATAATTTTTTAAGTTTTAATTTGTTTCATGAATAACAATGTCAATATTGTTTTAAAAATAGCATACTTAAAAAATACATGTTTTGAAACTTAAAAATTGGCTACATTCAGTCGAAAATTGCCGATCAGTGAACCCGTTGCCACACCTTTAGGTTGATGAACTGTACGCAATGATAAATAAAGCAAGAAACTGGATCGTATGAATTTGGGTAAAGCTGTGTAACATTTTCTTTTACAAAATTAGTTTTTTTTTTTTTTTTAAATATATATTTAGAAATTCTATATAATTGTTTTTGATTAATAATTTAATTCTTCTGGAACTTGTAATATTTTTATTTTGTGTTTTTTTTCTAATTTATAGATAAAACCCTAACACATTCTCTTTTATAACACTATGAAGATTGAAAAAAAAAGTATAAAAAGTTTTGCGGGCTAATTTGATCCAAGGAACTTAAATAGATAACGTTAATATTTCTCTTTAGTCAGCTATTATGTCATTGTACAACAACTATCAGTTCTATCACAATAAGAACAAGCATCATAGATGTATAAAAAAAATATCAGAAATAGTTTTCTAAGAAAAATGTATTTTTTAATCACATACAAAACATTTTTTTAGACTGAATGTGAGCAAAAGCAAACAGCGAAGATAATGAAAGTAATTCAAATTATGAGATTAAATCTGGCTGTTTGAACGAAAACGTAAGTGGATTTTGGGTTCATCCTTTATGCAACTGATTTTGACCCATTATTTTAAATTATTTAGGGCAATTGATATTTTTTATGATGCTCCGTATGCATGATTCAAAAAAGCATGATGAAGCGAACGTGACATTTGCATCTTTTCTAAACTCCCTTGAAGTGAGTTCATCAATCACACTTTTCGTAAATCACCTGTAAGAGGAAGATCAATTTTGCAGTGGTCTTAGGGGGGGGGGGGGGGGGAATCAAAATTTTTCGAAATCGCTTATGTTCGTAGGCGATATAAACCTATATCATACACTATCTCAGGTCGCTTATACTTTTTTTTTTTCTTCTGGTGATCGAAAATAAATTTGCTAAAGGTTAAAGTTTGGATTTTTTTTTTTTTCTAAATTGCACTCTGATGAGAGGTACTAAGAAATTTTGTAATATTTCTACATTGATGGATTTGGGAGCTGATGTATGATGCTGATGTATTGAAATTGTTCTTAATTTACGCATAAACTAAAATAAGTCTTACGGTGTGTTGGAGTTTTATGACAGGTTTCACGTCATTCTGTATGCAGTGTTGGGTTTTTCATTATATTTTATAAAGCTAATTTTAACAAAGTTAATTCCTTGAAAATTAGTTGTTTTAAACATTTTCTTCTTTATTTTGAAACCTTCTCCCTTCAAATTTTCGTCAAACTTTTGTTTTTATTTAAGTTAGTTGAGTGATATTTTATATTTATATAAAGGCCATTTAATAATCTAACTGCCGATGACGTATGCACCACATTTAGATTATTTTCCGTAAATTTGTAGACCTCGTTGTTGTCTTGCATCTAACTTTGTATATTTTTTTACTGATTTACACTTATTACTGGTAAAAAATTATAGCTTAAAGTTGGGAGACGTGTTATACAAATCCTGTAGGTTTATATCGGTTACGTGTAAATGAGAACATCTTTCTTTTTCCAATTTAATTTATATTTTGAATTCAAATAGAAAAAAAATCCACAGTTTCACACCTAACAAAGCTATATTAGTTTTTATTCAGAGTTAAATTAAATAATATAAATAATGAGTATTTTATGGAAAATCAAAAGCAATTGCTCTAAATTTCCCAGATAAACTACAGAAATGAAAATTTGCAAATCTTGAAACATTTAAGTTAGCTTTTGACTTATAATTAATGCAAGTTTCAAATAATTGCCAAGACTTCATATAACTTTTCATACGCATCGAAACAGTCATACACTCTACTGTAAGTATTTTCCCCTCTAGAAACTTTGAAATTTTCTAACATGAGAGTATGGTATTTAATTTATTAAAATTGCTCTGTTATGATCATAGGCGGTCAATGACAGTTGGATGAAGAGGCAAGTGTGCCTCATTTATCATGGCAAATAATTATCTTTGCAAAAGTTAATTCCTGCTTGAATCCCGAAATATATTGTTCTTAGAGGCTTCACGAGGTAAGTCATCCCCCTCTCGATGTTCCCTTTGTGTTTCGACTTTTGCAGATGACTGCACAGGTATTTATCTTCCACGTCATAACTGATCTTCAACAAAATAAGTCACCGAGATTAAGAGGTAATTCCAAAAACCTCACTGTGTGATTATGTAATTGTCGTTCCTTATTTAAACAGAGTGATACTCGTTGTAATTTAAGTTTGTAGCAAGTTCAAACGAATAATTCATACATTTAAGTGCAGTATTACGATCTCTACTTTATATAAGAGTTAGAGAATTTATTGGCTTTATCGATTTTAATTGAAATTTATTTCGAAAATGTACGATAAGGGAAAAAAATGGAATTGTGAATTTTTTTCTTGATTTAAAATAGGAGCATAAAGGTAGTAGTTGAAAATTGTTACTTTTCAACTATCACAGCTAAATCATTTAACATTACTTTCCATTTGAGAAAAATTTTCTGTTTTATCAGTATAAATCCTATTGCCTTCAAAGTAAATACATTTTCAAGGAAGCATATTTGATATGCATGTTCCTGAAAAGATCGAAATGTTAATTTTTATATTATGAAGTCACTGTTTTTATAGATAACCTTGAAATGATTTGTGGAAAATAGTTTTCTTTGTATTTTATAAGTTTTGAATTTCTTTTACCTCTGTTTTTCTATGAATCTGCTTCGAGAAATTTCATTATGAAACTTTCTCCCTGATTATTACACTGTACCTGAGGAAAAAGTAACTGTTTATTAACACACTATATCGCTAACTGAAAAAAAAAATTATAAAACAAGTTTCAGTCCTTCACGATTCTCTCCACGTTTGCTACTCTTTAAAGACCACATCAAGTATCTTGACTGTCAAACAAGTTATTTAATATTGCCATAATAAGGACATTGGTGGCGCAATGTTGTCTTAAGTCGCTCGTTACGGGAAGCAATATACAGCCTGAACACGTCGAGTCGATTTCTTTTCGTTTATATATTTTTTTCCCTCTATTTCTTTTCCATAACTTAACATTCAGTACCAAAGATGGAAAATAATTTAGCATACGGCGACGCGTCAAGATTTTTTTTTCCCTGCCGTGTTCCCCCCCGTGTGTCCGATAGGCATTGAAATGGCTTAAAACCGAGCCCTCTGGCATTTGAATGATCATGGTAAAAAATAATAAGAAAAAATAGTCTTCTAAGATGTTTAACTTCCGCAAAAAGGCCTTCGGAAAAGAAATGAGCCTCACTGGCTACATTCGAAAGTTTATCTGATTGGCATAAATCTTGCTTTTTCATTACTCTTGCGGAGTGAAGCAGGAGTACATATATCGAATGCTTTGAGTATCGGGGATCGTCATCAAATGGAAAATGTTTTGGACTGTTTCGCGTTTTGATGGCTTATTTTTAATAGCAGGGTTTGTGATTGAAAATGGGAAAAGTTTTAGATTCTAAATATATAGCCTGTTATTATTATTTTCTATGGGCACCGGCAGAACGAAATACACGGAAGAACAGGATTTTAGAACAGATGTGTCTGTGGTCCGCAAACATGGTTGCGTTTATCAAAATGGGTACCATAAACATGAAATAAGATAGACTAAGAAGTTTTTGTCAGAATACTTAGTGAAAGATAGTTTTCAAAACATATCAACATAAAAAGCAATACATAAATTTAACAATTTAAAAAAATTAAATATTTAAAATTAAGTTTCTACAAGCATTTTTCATAAAGGAGAATCCGAACAGTAGTTTATTTTTAGTCAAGAGGGCAGAACGCCCAACCTCCTATTTACGATAAGTTTTAAACACATGAACGTAAAAATAAATCTATAAATCGACTTTCATGGAGAGTTCTGTGGGGCAGAACCGCCTCCCCCCCCCCCTCCTCCCTTGCGTCCGACAAAAAATCTTTAGTTGTTTTTCTGTTACTGCTTAATTATTTTTAAGTTACTTGTGGAGAATAAATTGTAATATTAATTGTAAACGCCTCAGATGAAAAGGACATTTAGCTAATTAAATTTCAAAATCCAGTTAAGAAAGTCATAGATCTGCTCCCCTTGTCGGATCTTATGTCATTTCTCCCTTTTTAAAACTTTTAACTGCAAATGTAAACGGTTATAGAAGGGACCAATCAAGCCAAAAAGGTGTTCAGTGCCTGGTATGCATTGTCTTCTCCTTCATACACTGTCACAAAAAATTAAACTTTTCCTACGTATTAGAATATTAGATATGAAAACAGAAATACACATTTTAATAAATATATTTTGTGTTTTTAATCTTACCTTACTCTGAAAGTTCAAATATAGGTTGATCCCTTTGATAAATACCACTTTAATCCTTTGTAAAGCGTTGAAACATTTGTATGCTAAAATATTGTGGATATCTGTAATTTTTTAATCTTTGTGACTGTTTATTTCTTTATTAGCTTTTAGTTTTATCCATAATTTATTTTAAATCAATTTAATTTTAATATCAATGATTTATTTATGTTGGATTGATTGACAAAGATTGATTATAATCAGTACAATGTCAAACTAGATTTAAAATAACAACTTAATGAAAAATTGTTACCAAATTTGGGGCGGAGGTGGAGGGGCCACAGTTGGCCCATGTTTTAATCAGGACTTAGATAAAGATATTTTTCATAATTAGGTGTAACAATGAATGAGTAAAGCATGCTTGTTGTCCCATACTTAATAGCAACAATTAATAAAGAAATAAGTTTAAGATAAACAAGTTTCAAATGCAATAAAAATAATAGAGGTATAATTGTTCTTTTTAACGATATCGCATAATTCAAAACAATTAGTGTAACGTACTTTGCATATAAAAACTAATAAGAAAATATATATATATACAAATAATCACAAAGAAACACAGATAACTATGATAATTTAGCACGCAGTTTTGCAGATTAAAAGGGTTATTTATTAAAGGAAATCAAGGATTCATTAAAAAAACTCTCTTTTTCGCTGGGGAAAAAAAAGGGGGGGGGAGGAGACGGAGCTAAGGAAAAGTTAGAAGCAGGATTAATTTACTGGTGCTTTTCTGCGACCAAAATTACTATTCTAGTATAGTGTATATATCAATTTGTGCATACACGTCTGTGGGACTGTTACACAAAAAAAAATTACATTATATTATTGTGGGAAAAATCACTTAGTTGCGTAGTAAGACAAAGCACTGCAGTGCATATAGCTAAAATCTTGGACAACATCTAGAATTTTGAAATTATTTTCAACTAAAATAAGCCTTTTTATTCACCTCCCCCCCCCTCTTGGATAGATATAAATCTCTGTACCTGATATGCTTAATATAATACATTTATTTATTTAATTTAAGAAATTTTCAAGTAAAATACTCTGTAAAAACTTTGAACAGTTTAATCGACTGATTTGCATACGCATCAGTATAACTCATTGAGAAGTCAGTGGTATAGCTCTCTCCATATCCAGGTCGAGTGTTAAATAAATACTCGAAGGACGATAGGTGAACTCTCATCAACTGCCAGGTTACGCAAAGGCCCAGGTCGTAACCCTCTTTTGCATGTGTAACAAAGATAGTAAAGATATCTATGGTCTGAGTTTAATTTATTTCAAACATAAAAGAATATGGTTGTAAAACAGGCGCTATTATGTTGGCTAATAGCAAAATTTATGATCATGTTATTGCAAAAGTATTATTATTTTCTTAAACAAGTTTCAAACCTTCTACAGTGTTTATTATCTTTATATAAATATTTTACCGTGATTTTATAACTGCTGATGGGTGTGACTTTCCTCATAATTTCTATGAGTTTAACACATTTTCAAAAAAATTAAATGTTTGCATGTGTGGTCAAGGTTGCTGTACAAATGTTTACTAATGATTCACAGAACAGGTATTAATAAATATTTATTTTGATTATTTATAAGAAAAAATTTTTAATATTCGTATAAATTATAAATTGTTATACATATATATTCCTAAAAGCGCTTAATAAAGAAAAAATGTGCATTGATGATGCATTTTTAAATATTGCTTTTTTTACTAGCTTTTTTGTTGGTTTATATAAAACGCTGTAAATAAATAAATGAATAAATGAAAGGAAAGGGAATGTTTAAAAGAATAACGTACAGAAAATTTTATATACAATTTATATGTTGTAATTAGTTTTGGATACTTTGAACTAATAAATAATATCGCGTTAAGATAAAAGAAAAAAAAATCTGCAACTTTTGTTTTCTCTGGGGAGGAACGAGGCACAAAAGATTCGAAATATAACTTTTTAACTTTCTTGGCTAAAAATATAGGTTAATGTTTTTAAAATGAAATGAGAAACCGCGTAAATGTAGTAATTAGATCAAATAATACAATCCTTTTTATTTTACAGTGTCTGTGGTTGTCTAAAAGAGCACTAAAAATGTTATCCATCTATTTAAAGCTAACCTGCTATTTCGTTTTCCATGCAAAAATCGCTTTTATACGCATGCGCGAGCATTCGGCCAATCAGCTGAGGGCCGTTACTATCCAGAAACAGAACTCTCTTAAAATTTTGTTCAATACGCGTGCGTCGACATTCAGCCAATAAGCTGAGGGCTGTTACTATGCAGAAGCAGATTCGGACTGACGACAAAACATATCGCTATCTACAAGGCTTAATGCAGCTGATCTGTGTTTTGAAGGTATTTATTTTATTTATTATATAATTTGTATAAATAACTAGGTGTCGAAACTGAATTTAGGCTCATTTAATGTTATATCTAGGTATCGATTTCGATTCTAGCGTTTCGTCAAATCCAAATCAATCTAGATGGAAATCGCTTTTTTCCTTCTGTTTCTATAGTACAGCAAATAATTCACGGAATTCTTATTATACATACATGATGCTTCACACTTCACTAAATGTTTTCATTAATCTTGAATGTTTTGATTTGCAATATAATAAAAATATACAATAAATCTAGAGACACTAAATTTTAAGAACTTTTATAAGCCCAGCATTTTTTTAAAAGCTGCGAAATTAATCTGAGATGTCTAAAATAATCTGCAGCGCCTGCTGCCGTTTATATGAAACTCATAATTTGTCACAAATAGGTAATTTTATTGATTTCGTGCTTTGCCCATGAATGCGAAAAAAAAAACTATTTTTAACTTCAGGTGAAATGATTGAGGTTATTTCGGTTTTTCTTTTGTATATAAAAAATGCTATATATAAAAAAAACCTGGCCATTAATCACATTGTTTTTTGTACATATAAAGACGTTTACTTATTCTTTGTAATTATTTTTTATTGAGGGGTTTTAGGGCGAAATAATATACTTCATAGATAGAACCAGTTCCACTAATCATTAATATTTACTTAATCCTATGACCGCCGAGCAAATGGGCAAATTTGTGATGTTTTTTTCTGTTACATTTTTAATATACAATAAATCTAGAGACACACTAAATTTTAACAACTTTTATAAGCCCAGCATTTCTTTTTGAGCTGCGAAATTAATCTGCAATGTCTAAAATAATCTGCAGCACTTGCTGCTGTGCTGCACTGTTTTTGCTACCAGGTTAATATTTAAGAAATATTTACATTGTATTGTTTGTATGTATACAAATCTTGAATGTTTTGATTTATTACATTCATTTTATACCAGATTGCATGTCCGCTCTTGGGCGATTCACATGAAACTCATAATTTGTCACAAATTGGCGATTTTATTGATTTCTTTTTTTGCCCATGAATGCGAAAAAAAAAAAAAAACTTTTTGACTTCAGGTGAAATAAATGAGATTATTTCGGTTTTTCTTTTGTATATAAAAAATATTATAGTATATAAAAAAAACCCGGCCATTAATCACATTGTTTTTTGTATATTTAAAGACGATTACTTATTCTTTGTAATTATTTTTTTGTTGGGGGTTTTTGGGCGAAATAATATACTTCATAGATAGAACCAGTTCTGCTGATCATTAATATTTACTTAATTATCTGACCGCCGAGCAAATGGGCAAATTTGTAATATTTTTTCTGTTATTTTTTTTTTATATAAAAAAAAGATGAATTTTCAAACTTTGTATAAAAAACTTAATTACGTATATGAGTATATTCCTTGACAGTATTAATCATTAATTGATATTTTAAAACTGCATCATATTTGTAGAATTATATAAATTTAAACAATGCGTCTATTGCAGTGAAACCTGAGCATAGTGAACGGATATATCAGTTCACGACGGTGAGAAGGTTAATGTTTTATACAAGATTTGTATACATACAAACAATATAATGGGTACTTTTCCATTATATGGACACCATGCCAAAATGTATGCTAATGCATAATGTATGCTTGGCGACAATGATGTCCATATATCTGAAAAGTACCATATAATGTAAATATATCGTAAATATTAAGAGTTTGCTAAGATATTGAAGCATTCGTGATGTGTTAGATGTATGCTTTTATCAAAACAATTATAATTTGTAAGTATGAGTTAAAAAAAACAAAGAAATCCCAATTTTCTTGCATATTATGAATTTCATTGTAGTAATCTGAACACCGTATGAATAAATAATAAACGGACTATAAGAGTTCCAATTTTGTATTATGTTAATTATTTTCTGTACTATACAAACAAAAGGACAGAGCTCAAAAAATGCAATTTCCATTTGGATCGATTTGGCAAAATATTAAATGAGCCTAAATTCATTTTTAACGTTAAAATTAAAATCGACACCTAGATATTTATACACAATACAACAAATAAAATAAATACATTCAAAACTCTTTTGATCATCACATCAGCATGCAAGACAATTTTTTTACCGGAGACTGACGAATTTTACGATTTTACCGCAAACGATTGTTGAATTTTGCAGTTTATCGACTATTGATTAACGAATTTCATGATTTCTTCCATGAACGTTTGACGAATTGCTCAAAAAAATTAAGAATATCGTCAAATTGTCCCGGGTAAAAAAAATTTCAATATTGTCAAATGCCTTCAAGAAAAAATTCGCAAAATAGATATAATGATTATGAACCATGATTTTTCTGGTATTCGGCAAGATTCATGTTTTTTCAGCAATTCTTTGATGAAATTAGTGTTTTTTCAGCGATCCTTTGAAGAATTTCGCATTTTTCTCGCGATCCTTAACGAAATTTGCATATTCCAGCGATTGTTTGATAAAATACATTTTATTCCGCAATTTTTAGACTAAATTTAGCAAAAAAGCGTGATCTTTTGGTGAAATTTCCTTTTTTGCGATTCTTTGACAAAATTTGCTTATCTTTCGTGATCCTTTTGCATAATTCATGTTTTTTCTGTGGTCTTTTAACGAAAGTCATGTTTTCCCATGATCCTTTGATGAAATTAGTGTTTTTTCCTCAATCATTTGAAGAAATCTGTGATTTTTTCCCCCGGCGAAGATTGGTTAGATGTTTTTAGTCTGCAGGTGCCCTAAAAAGTCTGTGACGCCTGTTGCTGCATCGCACACATTCTTCCATGGGGCATCAAACGAAGGGAATTCATCCTAAAGAATCAATGTTTCATTCCTGACATTTCTGGAAAGAAACAACGTTCAACTCATTGGCTGAATTGTAAAGGGCGAAATGTGTCAAACATTAGCGGAAAGAAAGTGCGCAATTTGTTTGTTCATGGAAAAAATCGTGAAATTCGTTAATTGATAAATTGCAAAATTCATCAATCGATAGCGGAAAAATCGCAAAATTCATTAATCGACAGTGGAAAAATCGCAAAATTCATCAACTGGTTTCTAAGGTAAAAACTTTTCGAATATCGTCGAATGGCTTCGAGAAAAAAAATTACAATCCGTCAATTTCAGGGAAAAAATCGTGAAATTTGCCAAATGGTTTCGAAATTTGTCGAGTGACAGCAGAGAAAAAAATCTTTTTCCATTCAATCACCGCAATTGGTGAGTGTGACTATTATGTTTGACCAGTGGTGGCAATAAAATCCATTGTCAAATTTTCAGTATTACTCGCTGTTTGGCAAGTGCTAATTTTGTCCTATATTTTCAAAACCCTTTTGATCATCACATCAGTGTGCAGGACAATTTTTTTTATAGGAGACCATTTGATGAATTTCGTGATTTTTCCGTTATCGATTGACCAATTTTACTGCTATCGATTGTTGAATTTTATAATTTATCAACTATTGATTAGCAAATTTCATGATTTTTTCCATGAACGTCTGACGAATTACGCACAAAAAATTAAGAATATCGTTAAATTGTCTTGGGTAAAAAAAAAATTAATATTGTCAAATGCCAAGTTGCAAGTTGAAGAAACGCCTATGACCTCTTTTTCATGTTATGCATCTCTGGGGGTCCATCCCCCCCACTCCCCCCCCCCAAGTGGGACACTTATCTAAATTTTGCACACACCCCTCATGTGATATATTGCTGGAAAAGTCTTTGACCGCTTATTCATGTTATGCATCTCCGGGGTCCATCCTGCCAATTCCCCCCCCCAAGGGGGGGCACTTTTCTAAATTTTGTTGACACCCCTCATGTCATATATTGTTGGAAAGGACTGTGACTGCTTAATCATATTATGCATCTCCGATGTCCATACCCCACTTTGCCCCCCCCCAAGGGGTACTTTTCTAAATTTTGTTGACACCCCTCATGTCATATATTGTTGGAAAGGTCTGTGACCGCTTAATCATATTATACATCTCTGATGTCCATCTCCCCACTTTGCCCCCCCAAGGGGGCAATTTTCTAAATTTTGCAGACAACCCTCATGTTATATATCATTGGAAAGGTCTGTGACCACTTTATCATATTATGCATCTCCGATGTCCATCCCCCCTCTTTGCCCCCCCAAGGGGTACTTTCTAAATTTTGCGCAAAACCTCATGTTATGTATCATTGGAAAGGTCTGTGACCACTTAATCATATTATGCATCTCCCATGTCCATCCCCCCTCTTTGCCCCCCCCCCCCCAAGGGGTACTTTCTAAATTTTGCACACAACCCTCATGTTATATATCATTGGAAAGGTATGTGACCACTTAATCATATTATGCATCTCCCATGTCCATCCCCCCTCTTTGCCCCCCCCAAGGGGTCCTTTCTAAATTTTGCATACAACCTCATGTTATATATCATTGGAAAGGTCTGTGACCACTTAATCATATTATGCATCTTCCATGTCAATCCCCCCTCTTTGCCCCCCCAAGGGGTACTTTTGTTAATTTTGCACACACCCCTCATGTGATATATCGATGGAAAGGTCTGTGACCGCTTAATCATATTATGTTCCCCACTATGAAATTTGTCAAGTTAAAGCAACTAAAAATTTTATTTTTATGGTACTATCAAGTTGTTTGCCGTCAAATTTTGACGGGTTCCATCTAGTATCCATTTATGTCAGAACATATTTTTCAAAGATTCGTCATATTTACATTGATATATCTAAATATTTTTGGAAGATAAAGTTCAGAGACTTCTTAAAATTATTTTTAATTCTATATTGATAAAATTGTCGCCTTGAGTTTTTTTTTTTTTTTTTTTTTTTTTTTTTTTTTTTTTTGAAAATGGGATTATCTTATATTTCTTTTAAATGCTTTTAGTAAAAAGTGACAAAAATTCACCTTTTTGTACCTTTAAAAAAATAGGCTTTTTAATAAATGTTTTTGTAAACCTTAAAAAGATAAATGAATTTAATTTAATTTATTTTATATATATATATATATATATATATATATATATAATATATATATATTTTATTGTTGAAAAAAAACGTAACTTTATAAGCTTTAAAATAAGTATAAAATAAATATATTTTAATTTTCAAAAATTAAATTTTAGCTTTTTAAAGGATTTACATTTCAAAACAATATCTAATATACATTTCAAGTAAAAAAAAAAAAAAAAGAGAGAGAGACTAAGATGAGACACCACGAGATGCAATACTCCACGAGAAAATGGTAGTTGGTTAAAGATATACAAAGTTGCAGTCGACATCAACAATCACGGCGAAGAGGTGAGGCAATGAAAAGAGTCCACAAGAGTTTCTTCCATAAAGACCAACCAATTTCCAGACAAATCTTTTATTTAGAATGAGAGCGATGCCGTAACAATTCCCACGGGTATAAACTTATCGCCCTCAGGCTTCACAATGGCTCACTACATGGTGTAATAGATTTTAAATAGCTGATATGAAAATTCTACGAAAGTACAACACCAGATACATATTTGTTTATACTTCCAAATACGTCAAAAATCCTCCTTTCCGAAGGATGCTAGCGAGTTTTGTTCACGGAGCGTAGAGATACCGAAAGACGACGTCACGTGCGCACAAACCAATGAGTAAGAGGCGACCTCCAGCCCAGCGAATGAGGCGAGAGGGAGAAGCTCTAACACGAAAGAGTTCCTTCCCTGGCCGCGTATCAATTTTGAAGTGAAAATTACCCAGCGTGCGAAAAGAGCATGGAATAATAATAATAAAAAGAAAATGGCTTTTTAAAAAACATTCGAAATGAGAAAGCGTCTCGGACTTTTGTAGATTGGGGAGCTGATAAAAGCTATGAATGAACTTAAAATTTTAGATTAAGATTTGGAATAAGGTAATTATTAATATACGGGTATTTACTTTTAAAAGGACATTAAATAGGAATAAATATTATTAAGAATTAAGGAAATACTGATTATGTCAGAAATTAGATTAATTTAAAGGACTAATGCGAAATAAATGTGAAGGATTTGCGAAGGAAATAATTTTATATATATATATATATATACAGAGCCGTAACTAGCCATTCCTGGGCCCTGTGCAAGAATTCGTATTTGGGCCCCTTAATTAATTAGGTTTGGAAAAATGAAAAAAAAATACGTCACAATAAAAATTTTTATTAAGTTTTATTTTAATTGTACTTTTCTGGCTTTCATTTCGGCAAATTCGTTAATAACATCATCATAATTAATATTTTTAACTATATTGTATTCTATTGAAATAATAGACAGATTGGATAAACGTTCTTGTCCGATAGTTGATCGTAAATAATTTTTTATTAATTTCAGCTTGCTAAAACTTCGCTCGCACGAAGCAATAGAAATGGGAAGAGTTAAAAATATTCGAAGGGCGACACTGATATTTGGGTAAAATTCAATTAAACCAAAATCATGAAGAGTCTGTAGAATATCAAGCGGAGATGCAGTTTGTATGTTTTGTATAAGAGCCGTTACTTCAAACTTAAAACTTTCAATTTCACATGTGAAGTCGCACTTTTTTAAATCTTTGCTGTACTTAATAGCGAGATCTGCAGCCGATTTTTTTAAGTCAGCGACACTCATATGTTGTAAAGACGAGCCATACCGAAAGCAAAAATAATCACAGATGGTTCTCATTTTTTTCATAACGCAAATCTATCTGAGACAACAGAGTGTCAAGAACACTGTACAGTTGTATTTTAAATAACTCTTCAGCTGTTAATTTACTTCCTTCATCTGATGTTTCATCTATTTCCATTTTCTTCACTCTTCTTTTCCTTTTATTAAGAAATTCCTTCTCTATATCCATTTTTTCAGCCAAACTTTGTGCTTCCTGGATATTTTGTTTAAAACCTGTATCTCGAAGCCCTTGTAATGTACTACGTAAACCAGCAATTAGTTTTGTTCCAATATCTATTGACAAATCTTTCTGTTGTAATGCTTTGTTTGTTCGATCGATGCATTGTAGAATTTTATTCCATATAGAAAGTGTACAGATAAACCTATAATTAATTTGCAGAATCAAACTTTGTGCATTCGATACAGCTTCCGTATTCGAAAAATCGTTTGTAATCATTGGAAGTCCTTCCATTACTTCAGGTAATTGTAAATACAGCGCTTTTATTGCTCTGGCCTTTGATGACCATCTTGTATCAGAAAAACTTTTAAGTGATATTTTTAAGCACTTCATTAAAGTTTCCCAACGAATTGTTGAGGACGAGAAAAAATTAAACAACCTCTGCACAGTACCAAAAAAAAAAGCAATCATTTCTGGAGTTGTAGATGCACCGTGGGCATTGGCTAAATTTAGATTATGAGCTGCACAAGGTACAAATATTGCTAAATCATTAATTTCCAAAATACGTGCACTTACTCCCTTATACTTGCCAGCCATATTGGCACCATTGTCAAATCCTTGCCCTCTGCAATCCTGAATGTGTAATTTATCAACATTTAGTTTATTCAAAATTTCAGATGATAAACCTTCTCCCGTTTTTTCATGAGATTGAATAAAGTTTATGAAGCTTTCTTCAATCATTACCTTCCCTTTACAGTCAACATGGACATATCTTATAATCTGACTCATTTGCTCTTTTCTTGAAACATCAGGAGTGCAGTCGAATAAAATTGTGTAGTACTTTGCCTTCTTAATTCTGCAGATGATTTCATTTCTAGTTTTGTCCCCAACTAATTTTATTATTTCATTTTGAATAGTGCGTGAGAAATAAGACACTGAACCCTTTTTATGTGTTTCAATATGTTCCTTTAAAGTAGTATTATAATGGCTAGCAAATTCAATCAAATTTTAAAAAATGCCACAGTTTGGATCTCCAATAATTTCATTTGAACCTCTAAGAGCAAAATTATATTTGGCACAGAATAGAATAGCATCCAATATTATTTTCAATATTTCACGCCATATCATTTTATCCTTGTTAATGGAATTAATAAGTATTACAAGTATACATAATCATCAAGTGCATTTCCTGATTTTATATTCTTTTCCATTACTTTCCATTTCACATACGAAATTCGATGTTCCGGAGAATTTTTGGTGTCGGGGAATAACCGGATGAAGATGCCTCCAATCATAAAACGAATTCAGCGTACATGTTGCTTAGGTTTTTTTTTTGCGTATTTTGATTTTCGGAATCAATGCTTAATTCTGAAGTCTGTCGATAAAAGAAGGGGGAGGGGGGGTGGGGTTGTCCTGTAATTTAGATTTCTTTTTTCTTCAGTGGTTATCGTTCAATTTTTTCGAAATTTTTAGGAATTAAAAATATGATGTTCCCTTAACCATTTTATGAAACAATATGCATATTTAATAGTGAAAACGTAAGCCAAATCCAACGAAATATCCCACTTTTTTCGTCGATTTTTTCTTAGCTTTTATTAATTTTTTTTTTAAATATTTGTGTTCTCCCGAATGTTTCAAAATTTTTGTAGTAGCTGTAAATCGAGTCTGCCGAGATGCTGTAAAAATATTGTGTCGAAATAGGGACGTTTATTTGCTTGTAATGTAGAAAAAATATCGCTTCCGAGAGGTAAAGTGACCTGCGCGGTCGTGAATTTTTGAAAATAGTTAAAATTTTCCTATTTTTGAAAACCGATTGCACTGACGATTAGAAGAAAGTATCGGCATTAAGGCATATTTTTTGCTTATCGGTGCCCCTAAAATTGCGACCTGGGAGGTGGGGGGGGGGGGGGTGTGGAGCGTTGAAATATTATGGGAAATGTTTACTGCGAAAACGACTCTTTTTTGCAAACATTTTTCAAAAGGCTAACAACGATATTTTTTCGAACTAATTGCAGAATTTGAGACGTAAAGGTACTAATTTTAAGACTGTATCTTACATATTTCAAATGGTTTGGTTAAAGGAAGTTAAAATAAAACGGAAAAAAAAACCGGCATTTGGTAAAAACATAAGCGAAAACACAAGTATACGTTACTGTATTCAAACAATAACCTAGCATAAGTTTGGCAGGTACGTAGGTAAGTTGAAAATATCAGTTCTATATTAATTCGAATGTTCATGTTGATAAGCAGAGACATCTAGGATCTAAATAACACAAAACTTCGTCAAATCGCGCAGTAGAAAGGCAGAAATTTCTTTTTCAATTAAAAAATATAATTTCTTATGCACATCATTTTGCCCCCTCCCCTTTCAGATGGGCCCTGTGCGGCTGCACCTGTTGCACCTGCCTAGTTACGGCACTGTATATATATATGGTTAAATTTTACATTAAGTTTATATATATATATATATATATATATACAGAGGAGTTCTCTGATTTCAAAAACTTTACTGAGCAACTTGTTGCTGTGCTCTGTTTATATCGAGATGATAACTTCAAAAGGCAGTATACACAAATCTTGGTAAACAGAGATATGCAGGTTGTATATTATGTTTTCTATTATTAGAATATTACTTAATATAAAAGAAATTTTTCATGGAAATGTTCAAATAAAATTCTTTAGTATTCAACGTCAAAAAATAAAATACTGTCTTTTCATCTGACTGCAAAAATGAATGATTTCGAGTGGGTAAAATGCTGAGATTTACATGCTGTGTAGCATGGTTTTTTAAAGTCTTTATAAAATATAGTATAAGTATTCTAACGGTCGATCCAAAGTGTTAAAATTCTATTCTTAACTCGTCAGTTTAAATTTTTTTAAATTAAATTATGTATATATTTTAGAAGTATTTTGTGAACTAAAAAAGAAAGAACACGTCGAAAAATGGAGTTAAAAATATTAATTTTCTGAGGAGATATGTGAGAAATATTAATGCATATATGTTCACAGGTTTAATATTGGATAGGGGAATTGGAGACATGACTGATAAATACCTTAAACACACTGGATTTAATAGCCGATCAACAGTTGATCTAGCGTTGCCTAACTTCAAGTTGACAAGACTGGGCCTTGGAAAATTAATTCGGAAGATGAGGCCCATTTCGCATGGGCATTTATTTGAAATTTCAGCATCTCCAAACTGACGAATTAAAGTTGAATCAGTTGCTCTTCAAGTTCAACATTCTTTTTTTATTATTATTCGCTATTCATTTTGTCTTCTTGCAACTTCCTGAACTCAAATGACTTTATATGGAAAGAAAGCAGTGTTTGACTTTCTATAAGACTTTCCATTCCATATCACAATCCACCTTTTTGGAGCATACTGTTGCCACAGAAACTATCTTCTCTGTATCATTAAACAGCGTCTATCTTGTTTGTGCAATTACAAGTTTTGTAATTGTCTGTTATGTTTTTCTACCAGACCGACTTGATAATGGCCGTGTTTCTTCAAATTTCTAAAACATTGTTTTTTAATTTATTTACTGATAGCCTGTTTTTGAACACATTATGTTGGATTTTAAACTTGCAAAATGTTAAGGTGAAATAATATTACAAGTAAAGTATGCAACGTAAGAAGCATATAAATCAGTGTTGATAAACTGCAGACCTGTCTTAATTTTTTCATATATTTATAGTCCAAATTACCCGCTCAGTCATGACCAGTAAAATATGGAGAATGTCAAATTTCTCCTTATTGGCAACTTTTGGAATTATAATGTTGCTTTGTGCATTCCTTCGCCCCATGTCTTTATTAGTCATCCTTCCAAAGTTTGTAAAATTTCGGTTGTTAGTCGGATAGTGTTATTGTTGAATTGCATAATGGATGAAATATGCCTTTAAAAATTAATATGTTTTAAAAATAGTAACTTTTCAAATAGGGATGTAGATGGCTTAAGCTAACCATGTTAAATAAATTATATACATATATATATATATATTGGAAAAATGTATTTGTGTAAATTTTCGGCACGTATGCTTTTTTATTTATTTATTTTTTTTGTAGCCTTTGTTTTGCTGTTCTATTATGTTGCTGTTTATATTTTGTATTAAATATGTTAGGCAAGTATTAGTATTAGTTTTTTTTAATAAATCACCACAAAGATACAAAGCCATAAATCTTGGAGGTATGCTTTCATGTGTGATTACTCTTTGTTAGATCTAGCTACGCAACAGTATATTTTTGATGGAATTAATTCCAGATATGCGATTTGTATTATGCAGATATGAAAATATAATATTTTTAAACGATCTTTTTTCCTCGAAAGATTTTGACAGGATTATAGTTATTTCGAAACGACTGCATAGATGGTCACAGATATTTTTACTGATAATTTAGCACTACATGCTTTAGCATGTTGTTCATGTTGTTGATGTCGTGCATGTTGTTCATCCTGTGTACAAGTATCAAAAATGCTTTTACGAAGCTATTTATTTTAATTAGCTATATGTCATAAAAATACTTGTGATTTAAAGAAATTCAGTATGAATTTTAAACTTCTTGGCTTTTCATTTTTTATTTCCAAAATAACTTCGAAAATATTTTAAAATGTATTTGTAACGTATTAAATAAAGATATCTTAAATATAGTGTCCAGTTATATATAATATTTTTGTAACATTTAGTTATTTTTTTAATAGTTTACAGATTTTTAGCTATTCATTAATGAAAATTATATTGCAAAGTTGAAGTTTGGGCACAAAAGAATTTCTTTTTTAAACATTCAATGTATTGAACATTTTAATTTATCAATTGCAGTTATTACGCAAGAGATTACAGATTCTAAAATCTTTTTTTTAAATGTTTTATCTTCATTCTCTTAAGACTTCAAAGTTCAATTTTTTCAGCTTTCATCCAGCTTAAATGTGAGGAAAAACAACAGCAAAGAGGGAAGCAACGGGGCATTATAATAAAGTAAAACTTTCTTATATTAAGAGATTGAAAATGTAATTAATTAATTTGCTAAATTTTGATTTTGTAAAACCAATTTATGTGTAATAACATTGAGAAATAGGTTTCTAGGCATTTATTTAAAAAAAAAAATAGAAAGATTCGATTACGAGTATAATCACTTTAACTCTTTGATATTATGTTCAGAAAGATAGATTATAATCACTTTAACTCTTTGGTATTAAGTTACTGTTTAAGAAAATAATGGGTTTGATTAAGCACATGCGTTCTTTCATTAATCTTAACAAAAAAAAATCTTTAAAGTTTCTTTCTTAGTCAGTGAATGGCTTTTTGCCAGTACTAATTACATAGACAAGACCACAACTATATAATATGCATGAGTAATCGTCTACAGACTTAATTTTATAGACTTTTATCAAATAATTTAATATCCATATTAATGTAAATTATTAGCCTCTGGCAAGGAAGTTGTCAGTTACTCTAAAAGTATTAATTTTATGAAATTAGTTTCGATATTGAATTAGACTAGAGCGAAGTTCCGCTTATAAATATGAAAATATTTATAAGTTGAAACTTATGAAAATAAATTTATAAACAAATATTTTT
Source organism: Maratus michaelseni (assembly GCA_963931845.1). NCBI lineage: Eukaryota > Metazoa > Arthropoda > Arachnida > Araneae > Salticidae > Maratus > Maratus michaelseni. Next base: position 257,522,666 of record OZ007591.1, read on the forward strand.
TTTAATTGAAAAACTTTAGACTTTTCAATTTTATTATGTAGAAGATAGTAAAACTGCTAGAAGTTAAATAAGAATGAATCAGAAAACGTTGAACAATTGAGGAGTGTTTAGAAAAATGTGTGTATGGTATTGAGAACAATATTTTTATACGCTTTCATCATCATGCAAGAAAAGCAGATCGGTTTAAGCCATTGTGTATATGAGCGTAACCGTTTTTCTTCTTTTCTTTAAGCAATTTTAATTTAAAAAATATCCAGTCAAATAAAATTATTACTATTTATTTTTTAATTTATTTTATATATAAAATCTTTACAGTAAGATATCGTATATATAAGTATATTAATAATGTTTTAATTCGGTATTTTAATTAATGTAACATTAAAAAAGAACGAGCAGTCAGTCATATATATAATGATATGAATAATATAGTAATATATCCCCAAATATATAGGAATATGTCAGAAATTGATTGTCGTCTTCACCCAAAATTCGTCAGATGCCAGTTACTTTGAAAGTTGTGAATGAATACACTTTTGCTTCAAGTTATTCAAAAAGTTGTTTACACTCTAAAAGCGACATTTTCTTAACTGAGCAAAAAATACTCAAATCTGAGTATGTCGCATAGTCAAAATAAGGCTCCGAATCAAAATTACTCAAGTTTGAAACATGTATATACTCCTTTCTGAAAACATGCACACATTCAAGAATAAAACATCATGTGCTCATATTTGAGTATGTCCATGTTTCAAAAATGAGTATGAACTGACTTCTTATGTGCTCATTTTTGAGTATTTCCATGTTTCAAAAATGAGTTTGAACTGATTCTACATTGAGTAGCGCATGGCTACTTTACTATACCTACTATACCACTACTTTTATGAATATAGCAACAGCCGTTCCGAAGTTAAGAGGGTGGCAAGGGACTTTAGTGGGCATACTGTATTTATAAAACGAATAGCTAAAATACTTATGTAAGCTTCAGTCGTGCAATATTTTGAAATAATTCTTAATATCTTTGTTTTTTCATGGTAACAATATGAGGGGATAAAATTGTCGCGCCTTACAAATTTCTGAATTCGGTAACATAGCAGACACATATGAAGCAAAAATTGTTTTTAGATAGAAGTGCACTGCTGGTTATCGTATCTAAAACTTAATTAAACTAGTAGACATTCCAAATAAAATTTTGAATTAATAATTTATACATTTACAAAATGAAATTACTTAGGTCGTCTTTGGTGCAAATAATAGTTGATTACCCCTATACATTAAAGAAAATAATTTGCTACATAGTTTTAGTATAGATGATTGTAAAATAAATAGTAGTACAAATAAAACATGGGCGATTTACGTCAAATGTCAATATACTTCTTTTAGAGATCAATAAATTCGTGTAGTGTATCTGTCTTGTTATTTGATAAAATAACACTGTCGAAAGACTGATTCAAAAAAACCTCCATTTTTTTTTTAAATCGCAAAATTGTTTAAATAGATCTAAAAAGACATCCTAATGAATGAATTCTTACATTTTTTGTCTTTGCCCTGGCATGGGAAAATAGAATTTTATAGAGCAGTAGATGAAATCATGAATGCATTGTTGAAGTCTTTTTGTTTTCACTGGATCAATCAAGCATCATTTATAAGATCATCATTCACAGTGACAATTCTTATTTTAGTTTTTGTTTCTAATTAAAAAAAAAAAAAAAAAAAAAAAACACTATTTGAAACAAGTAGACAAAGATTAAGTAGTAAAATATTGTTCTTGAAGAAAGGGAACCTTTTTTGTGATTTCATTCAGAGTTAAGGTAATTAACATTCAGGGTTCGGTGATATATATCAGTGGATATATATCTTGATATATATCAGTGGATATATATCTTGATATATATCAGTGGATATATATCTTGATATATATCATGATATATATCCGATATTTATTTTCAAAATATCATGAAATTTGATATTTTGGATATTTTTACATAATTTATATTTATTTTCAAAATATTGCATATAATATTTTTGATATATTCAGTCCAAACAAGTGTAAAGAAATCTTTTAACTCTTATTGGTTGTGTCGTTCTGTTGATAAAATAATTTTTGTCCTTATAGTGGCTTTTTAGCTCCCCCCTCCAACCAAAAGAAAAAAAATTAAAAAAATCCAATCTTTATGTTTGAAACTGAATTTTTTAAAGTAGAATCAATAATTATGTGGGACAATATTTACTTAGAAAAGCCACTGAAAGATAAAACTATCTAATTTAGATAAACTTGCTTCATTAGAAATAATTTTTTCGCGTTTTGGTTTTGTTCAGTTAAGCAGACCAAGCTTACTATATCTATGTTCAAAATTTTCAATAAAATCAAATTATTTTGTTGTATAAAACATAAATTTTCTGAAACCTTGATTACTAAATCTTAATAGTTTTTTTTTTTTTTTTTGTGAGTGTAAAAAGCAAATTGTGTCAATTTTCAATTAGTTTACTTTAAATTTTGTTAAGTAAGTAAAAAAAAAATTGAAAAATACATTTAGACTATTGTTTTATTAAGTTTTCATGCTAAATGACACATGTTTTAATATCTAACTTATATTAACTCTGAAAATATTTATAATCATCAATAAGTTGACTATTTTGAAAATATCGGATATATATAAAAAATATCGGATATATATCAAAATATCGGATATTTTTGATATTTTCGAAAATATCATGGTATTTACGAACCCTGTTAACATTGGATGAAGTCCATACAAATCACGAAATGACATTTTGAATTAGGCCAAAGATTGAGAAACATTTTAGTAATTTATCTAGTTAACCAAGGGACTAATATTTTTATCGTTCATTTAAAACTGAAAGCTTTTCTAATTATGTAATTAAAATTAAAATTCAACATTATACTGGTTTTAGGTATATTTTTTTCATATTAATTCCTTTTTTGCATGAATTATTCTTCAAAAGTTTGGGGGTCGGGCGGGGGAAGCTGAAAATTAAAAAAAAAAAGGGCTAGGGTCTGTCTAGGTTGAGAAAAAATATATAGAAATAACATCACTTATTATCTCCTAACATATATGTAATTTAAAGGGGGTATTCTTAAAAGGACATCATTTTATTCATACTTGATATGTTTATAGACCTTTATTTGTTTCTTGTATGTAGTGAAAAGATTAAAATAGTTTAATAAAAAAAACTTGACTTATTATTCAGGAAAATGTAGTGATTAGAAAGATTTTTTTGGTCACAAATATTACTACAGTGTGTTATGTCATTAACTAAACTTAATATTGTTGAATGCTGGTTCACATCAGGTTGGTAATTTAGTCAAGTGGCACGTAATTCAATGATTAAACTTGTATGAATCGAAAATTTTAACATAATTTAATCGAATCAAGAAACTCGCCCCCCCCCTTTTTTTTTTTTTTTTTTGCTGTGGATGTTAATGTATAATGTATCATATACAGTTTTTTCAGCTAATTGATAGTTTCAAATTTAGTGATGGCTAAATCATTCACTGATCAAATAAATATTAGCATAATGAGAATTGCCTTTCATGCACAGTAACATGTTTACTGACTTCAACATAAGAATCTTGTTATAATTCTGTTTCTATATCTGGAAAATTGATTAGACATTCTATCTCTGAGATGAAAACGCTTTATTGTTCTTTAAACTATATTTATCTTCAATCCATTTAAGGATTATAGTTATTATAAAACAATCCAAATAAATAAATAAATATATATATATTTCTCATTAAGACGTTGTTTAACCCTTTAACGGGCGGTGTCCACAAAAAAGGGCACCTAATTTTAATTCCAAAACTGACAAACGGCACCAAGGATATTTAATTAAAATTTTCCTTTTATTAAGTACCGGAAAATAAGCAAGTTTTTATTTTCTAATGAATTCGTTTGTAAATTCTGGTGTCAGGCCATTATTTCATCAATTTACAAACAGACTAAGTCCGCGCCGGAAAGGGTTAAAATGTTTTACATGATGTACTGGCATTTTAATATGTGTTTTTAAGTTATATATCTGTTTGTTCGCAAGGAGACAAGGAAGGGCATAAAATACGGGGTTTTATTTGAAAATTATGTAAAATTGTAATGCTGTGTTACAGTTTGCAATATTTTCACACACTTTCTTTTATTTCTGCTTTTTTTTTTTTTTTTGTTTTTTTTTTTTTTTTCCCAAATCTTTATAATTTGGATCGTACATTAAAATATATAAAGCTATACTAACTTAGCTATTTAATGTTCGTCTTTTCGATATTAACTATAGAGTCAGGTAAAGTTATTCTAAAAGTTCCCTCGGTGCTTAAAACGGGAGTTAATTACTTGGATGAATAACTTAGCACCAGGAAGTTTTATAAATGAGAATGCTAAAAATAAAAGAAATTATCCACTCATTAGTGAAAGAAATCTTTTATGTGTGGAAAGAATGTCAGCATTTTTTTTTTCTTATCCTAATAAGTCTATTTGATTAACTGCATTCCATTCCTTTCAGCATCAGCATTTATTTGATGAAACCAATTTACTTCAATTCCTAAAATCCTTTCTCACGCATATCATCAAATTCTCTGTAATGCCACTGTTCACGTGCTATACACCAATAATCAACTACTTTGGGATTCTTTTTTTGCATTCCTATGTCATCCTTAGTTATGCAGCCGGCATAAACAATAGGAGGCTGAAGATAGGAAACGACGGATTTATTGCAGATCAGGCATCAAAATACGAGCAACTGCCTACCAATTAATCTGGAGTCCTCGCGTATTTATGATCAGACCGTTATCGGCCCCTAAATCATTGCCGGGTGGAATGCCTAATAAGTCACCAATATCTGATGATTGTACATCGAATGAGGGGGAAGGAAAGAAGAAAAAAGATCTAGCTCAAACTCGAAGGCGTAGTTGGATTTGAGGTTTATTGACAACAACTAAAAATGATTTAAATGACATAAGTTTTATTTATTTACTTAATTTAACTTTTTATGGGAAGTTATGGTGTCGTTGGGGCTATTTCGCTGCGCTGTCTGCTTTTTTCAATAGGCTGACTGCTGCGTAACATCTTGATCTGGTAGATAATCTGATTATCTTGTGACATTGAGAAACGAAGTCGGGGTTGTAACTAGGGGTTTCACTAGGAGGAGGGAATGTAGAAAAATATATCTATACTAGCTGTTACCCGTGACTTCGTTCACGCAACATTAAAATAATAATAAATACATTAATTAAGCAAAATATTTCACTCCCGATAATTAAAAACGTTAATAATTAACTAACTCTTTTTCACATTTCATAGGAGTTACTTACGGTATTTTTTGTTATAGGGACCTTGACATAACTCAGTCTTAAAAAAGTGAAATTTCGTGCCAAATAATCGCGAAAATGAAATTGCAACCAATGCAAAAAGGAGGGCCAAATAAAATCGTGGAAATAGACGAATTGGGTAAAAACAAATGTGATTTTTACCTGATAAACAATTTTACTTTTAACGCCTTTGTGAAACGTTTTAACATCCATCCTTCAAAAAAAAAAACATTAATTGGAAATAGTATATAATTTTTCTTTAAATTCAATTCTGCCTCCTTGGTTTAATGTTCAGCTGAAACAAATCTTGTTTTCTAAATGACAGTATTTTGTGATATGTGATTTTTATATATGACAGGCAATTTTTGTTCTCCCGAATAAATTGATTCATGAAGTTTGGATATGTGATAATATGTTTTTATTTTTCGGATAATTTACTGAAATCAAGATTTTGTTTTCACCATCTATTCAAAGTGAAAATAAATTCTGTTTTTCAGTTTTAATGAGAAAATGGTGTAAAAAATATACTGATCTGTTTTATTTCTCCTTTTTCATACACAAATAGGGAGTATGTTACTTTCCGTTTTTAGAGAAATTTCATTAAAATTTACAAAAAAAAAAGAAAGAAAAATCTTGGTATCTAATTAATTTTTTTTAATTCTGAGAGTTAAGTCTTCGGATCAATGATAACCGGTATTAAATAAATCGCGTTGCGTTCGATAGTCTAGGAGTAGTTTCGAAATATAAACACACGGTTAGATTTTAGTATAATAGATTCGTATTCATTTTCCTTTTCTTAAAATTATGATGTGATTTTTAACAGAAAACTCTCATCTGTATATAATGGATACTCATGCCTTATAACCAGTGTAGACAAAAGAAACATTTAAATTTTTCGTTATAAATATGGCGTGAAACTCATCTACTTTATACGCTTACTGATCCTTGTATTATTAATGCAAGGAATCGATTCACATTCCTTTTAAAACATATCGGAAAATTCCCGTTTTATTTCAAATATATATTTCCCCAGAGAAATCCCTTTTTAATGACATAATACTTGTTAATTTTCTTTTCCAAGCAATTAATTTCAATACTGGCATAGGGGAAATTATGTTATTTTAACGAAATAATATTAAATCTTTAGGTTTTATCAACAAAAATGGAACTATTAACATTCGTCATTTTTTTTTAGGTAATCGAAGTATTTCTTTTAGTTTTAAGAATGAAAATATCTATTTCTTGCTATTCATGACATCATTTTCGACATGGATAATATTGCGGAGCATATTATTGACATTTGCTAACCATTTTCTTTTGAAATTTCTTTTTACTTTTTTAAAATTTAAATAAAAAATACGGCATAGTTATATTAGCCGTGCGCAGACGGTAAAACGCCACGTATTATTACCATACAAAAGAAAGAAAAAAAAAGAAAAAAAGTGATGAAAAAAAACCTAACATAATTTTATTTCACCAATCAAAGCATTTCAATGTATGACGTCATATTAGCCTTTTTCCTATGGTTACGCATATTGAAACGTTGTATTATCAAAAACTAAAAAAAATACGTTTTATTTCTAATAATATTATTTAATCTTTTTAATTCTTTAATTTTTTTATTTCATTTTCATTTTTCACGTGAAAAGTTTTCAATTGAATCTAAATTGTAGAGTAAAAATTATTATTCCGGGATTTTAATTAGGTTTGGCAACGATAAAGTATTAGCAACGGTAAAGTAAATTTAACCATTTTAAAATATTATACGAAAAATGTCCATTTATTCTCTATGAAAATAACGAAATTTGGAATTATTAAGAAAAATATTTGAATAAAATTAACAAAAACCAGGCTATGTTCATTTGAGGGTTATAATCCACCTATATGCAAAAACACAGGATCATTAAATGCTTCATTTTGACGCTGGCTTCAGCCTAACATTTGCACACAATCAGATTTATAATATTATTAGGATAATGAAATTCATCTGATGATACGAATCAACAAAAAAATTGTAATTTATGATTGTAATAAGACCAGAATCAGCTGAATACTCACTATTTTTTACTACACTAAAATATAACACAAGTAAAATGCATAATTTTTCTTCATGTTATATCACTTTTTATTACAGCCTCATGCAGGTTGGATAAGTATAAACATAATCTGATCAAGTACATAATGATGGTACAATAGCTATTGTTTTGCATCTTTAATATTTACTAATTAATTAACTATAATAAATAAAATATAACAATGAAATAAGTGAAATGTTTATTTCATAGTTGCTAAGTTTTGTATACAGTAATTTTAGAAATAGTTCCCTTTTTCGTTAATAGATGACGCTGTCAGAATTAAAAGCGTTCAAATAAACGTGAAAATTTCATCAAAGATGTCTCAGTGTTCATTTTGAATTTATTTAACTATTCAAACCTGTATAAAATGCTTGTATTTTGAAATTTTGAAATTAATTTGAGCTTCTCTACAATTTGATAAAGCGCAGTGTAATCTATTGACAAAGATTTAAACTATTTTTTAAATTACTCAATGCAAAATGTATGAACTATCTGACAAGAAAGTCACTTATTTTGTATTTATATTTATTATAGTAAAATGAATTATTGAATATGAAACACCCTTTTAGATTGAACCGTAACGTATAAATAAAAATTACAGTAAATTGAAAAATGCTTCACTTTTAAAATGTCGTGCATAAAATGTTTGAAAAATCATTTTTATATTAAAATACGAGAGATATTCTAAAATTTCACAATTTTTTTTTTTAGCTTTATTCCATCTTTTAATTTGAATGTTTAATTTGTTTTTAAATGCTTAAATAATTTTAAAGGTTTAATTAAAAAGGAAAAAAAAAGAAGATTTCGAGATCATAGCCATAAATTTTTAATTTCCAGACCCTGTTATAATCGTAATATCCAATTACATAATTATTATTATCTTTATTCATATTTTTCTAAGATGATTTTTTCACTTGTTAATTACTGTTCAGTACTTCAAAATGTAAAAAATAATTTTCAAGTTTTTGACAAATTTTCAAGTGAAGTATAAATGAGACAATTATTTCAAATAAGCAATGAATAAATATGTATTGATATTTTCATATGGTTAATAATAATAATAATAATAATAGTAATAATAATAATAATAATAATAATAAACTTCATTTTTCGTAGGTAAACACATTTTTGCTATTTCTCATATATAATTATTTATTGCATTGAAATAATCAGATTAATCCTAATTTGATGATTTGTAATATATGCAATAGTGCATATTGAAGAAATAATTTTCAGCTGAAACAAAATTAATGCATTCGAGATATAGCAGTTTCGCATGTTTTAATATGACAATGAATTTTCATAAAGTATTAGAGGTGTTTGATGAAAGCAGCTCAATATTGAATTACAACTTATGAGTTTTGTATTACAAAAATATCGGTTTAAATTTTTCATTCCCGTTTATTAAGTAATTTTAAGATTTAAAATGTCTCAAATTAAAAGTCGAATACTAACTGTTTTAATTATCTTAGTAAGTTCAATTTTACGTTGTACAGCATTTAAAACCATACATGTATTATTACTTTACAATAAGAACATCTTATTTTTTGAACCTTTTAATCTCTATATTTTTGAAGACAAGAAATTAAATTTCTTACATAATGTTTAAATTTTATTGTTAATTCTAATATGACAGAAGTCTCCACCCTTTTAACAAAATGTTTCAAAATTAAATTTACCCTTTCTTAAAAAAAAGTAAAAAAAAATTGCCTTAAATATATATATATATATATATATATATATATATATATATTGTTAACTAAGTTTGAAAATGATTAAATTTTCAAATTTGAAAACGATAAATATATTCGTTTATCAGCCTGTATTCTGCTTTACCAATTTGTAAGTAAGATCTCTTTATTCTGCAAATTTATCAAATGCGATTTTTTTTTCAATGGAACAATGACAACAAAAACTCAAAATTAGAATTCACCATTTAGTTTGTCAATGAAGGTGAAGCCTACACCAGCTATAATTAGATTATAAGAAACATTGTCCCAGAGAGAAATGGCCGACTTGATGCATGAATATATCTTCGAAGGTCACCTGTAGCTGAATCTTTCCGACTTTAATCACCTCGATTAGCAATTATCACAAAAGATTTACTTGTATCTACCAACTATAAATACATCTCTCTCCAGACTTGATTGCAAAAAAGCCAAGGATCTAATTTGGCGTGGATTCATTCCGGCTTTTAGCCAGCTATCAAAGACTAGATATAACTTACTCACCCTCTTTACACAAGAGAAAATGTGATCGATTCGTGGGAAAAAAAAAACGGATTCTTATATTTCATTTTTTTGCTTGTGTACAATAACGTAAGTTTGTTATACATGTGAGATCCCAGTTTCGTTATTTCAAGTATTGTAAATTCAAGTGATCTGCTATGATTGAACAACTACGCATTGCTAACAAGTGATCAGACGAATCATTCGATACGAAAGGAGATGGGTATTGATTTTTGACCCCGCAATAAGTGATTTTCTTCTTCTTTTGCTAAAATCTATAATTACTGCCTGTTTGATAGATTTTTGTTTTAAAATTGTTTAAATTTGTTATACAAGATCAGAAGCACGTGTTTACTTCTATCATTCTCACAGAAAAGGCATTAGCTAAAAAACAAAATTGTTTTAAACTGTTGAATTTATGGAAAGTAATTTTTTGAAAACAATGCGCATCAGGATTTCAATACTTATCTAATTTCTCTTTGTGTTTGAGACCTCCTTATACTGCACACAATGTTTGATAAATGGTTGAAAAAATAGACAATATCAGTAAAAATGGATATGCCAAGTCCACGGAGGAGACAAAAACTAAGTTTTGAATTTTTAAGTACTTAAGTTTTCAGGTTGCTAGAATTTTGCATTTCTTTTATTAAATGCAATGTAAAACACGCTGTCTAAAATTTGTATTATAATTATAAATTACCTTTTTCTCATCTTATTTATGATGGCTACGAAGTATACTCTGAGAACTTTGCCAAACTCCAAATGGAACTAATAAATCGGAAAAAATTCAATAGCTTCAAAACAGAACAAAGAGTTATATGTAAAAAAACAAAATGGATTTCTTTCTCCCAGACTACCTAATGATGATTTGGCATGTACTGTCATCTATAGTACTTTTTTTTTTTTAGTTATTTTCAATTTCCACGGAGGGAGACTATTTTGATTAGGGATAAAGTTTATAAATTAATTCCTTAGTAAAAATAAAACCATTATACTGATTAAAAGATTAAAGTTGAATATTAAAATTATTTTGCCAGAAATGTATTTAATAGCTTACTTACAACTTAAATATTCATATGAATAAAATATTAGAAAATTTGCTACATTTCCTAATATTTATGCCTTTGTGACCGTAAAAAGAACCTTTTCGTGAGAATGACCCACTTAGCAAGTTTTAATACATTTCCATTGCACCAATTCGATATTTTTTTTTCATATGAAGCACTTATAATATCAGCGTGGTTTTTACATGACTTTTACCTTATTTTCCATATATTAACATAAAAAAGAACGAAAAATTATCCATCAAACATAGACTATGAAACACTTTCGAACACTATCACAATATTATTAAGAAATTTCATTTTTTCGCACTTTTAAATGGCATACCTAAATAAGCAATTAAAAATACACATAAATCAGTAAAAATGAATACTGTCCATTTATGGTAATGAGTGCGAATTCTCTCGTGTGGGCCTGTATACAATTTACAGAATTTATACACACCGCCTAATACACTAAACATTAGATAAGTTTAAAAATGCATACCGCAGCGGAAAACGCACTTCCGGCAATTATCGATCTTAGCAATTATTGATCACCCAGTAACCAAATTCATTTGTGCGACCCTATAAATGAACGATAAATGATTTTCACTCCATATTCTACAGAAATAATGTTTTATAACACCTCATAAGTTCATATCAATTTCATTATATTTAAAGTATCATAACATTATCATGACGATATTTCCGTAGATCATAATGTAATGGAATTATTTTGTGCGTCTATATAAACTAATTATAATTGCTACTTGTTTTATACTCCTGAGAAAACATGTTGTAATCCATATTAGTGATGCATATGAATTTCATTATGTTTGAAATATCTTACCATCTATAAAATGCACCACAAACGACTTTTCCTCATAGACCATAATGTAACGGAATTCTTTGGTGTGTCCATGTAAACGAACTATAAATGCTATTACACTTCATTTTCTACAGAAAACCTCAATAACATATAAATATTGTACTAGACAATCCGAATATATCTGCAAGAGTTAGAGTATACGGGCAGATGGCCAGACAAACCGAATTCATAAACACTTTCAACTATGTTGTAAAATGTTAATAAAAACCGAGATGGTGTTTAGTGTTTCATATCGAAAGAAAAAAAAATTGATATACTTGAAATACATTAACATTTTCTAAATAAACCTAAGTTTCTGATCTTGTATAACACTAGCAATCTTCAGACAAAAATCAATCAGATAGGCAGTTTAAATATAAATTCTAAATTATATTAAAATATTGAAAACACCGTAAAGAAATGAAAAATAAATTGACTCTATTGAGTGTGTGTGTGTGGGGGGGGGAGTGGGGGTGTAGACAAAACCAATGCTTATCTGCCCATCTCGTTTGATAACTAAAAAATATACTAGTAAGATTTTATGTTTATTTTACTAATTTAAATATTGTTTAATACATCGTGGAAGATTAATCGGTAAATAGTAAGTACATTAAATACGTCGGTTGATTTTAATGCAATAAATTAAGTTGAAACAATTATTTGAGCCAATAGCTATTTTTAATAACTAACCTATATTTTACGAAGTCCTCTATTTAATGAAGTTTTGGTTGGGATTAGCGACTTCGCTAAATAGAGGTTCTGTTGTATATATAATAATTTTTGCTACGATCAATTGACCTTTTTGTTTTATTTAACTTTTATCATATTGCTATAAATGCTTTATACAAGTTATTTCATTCTGATTGCTCCAGTTTCTCAAATTTGTATACCTTGATCTAACCAACTGATTTACTTTCTGCCTAATGCCATTATGTTTGTTAGTGGTTTACTCACAATTTATTTAAATAATATATACGCCAGGTTATTCAAAAGAGAATGCAGTGACGATTATCTCTTAAACCGCTGATGATAGACACATACTTCCAATTACAAAAACTATACAAATCAAGTTTATCTTTCAGATGTGGCATTTGTTTTAAAAGAACTGCTTTATTGAATTATAAAATTAAATTTTTATACGGCCCCCTTTTCATATAGCTTCTATTTAGAAAAAATGTTGCCTTGCGTCTAAGAAAAACATTAAAAAAAATTACGACCAAAAACTTACTGAGTTATGATACTTTTTTTTTTCATTATTTTCCAGCACTAAAAACGGTTTTGTTGTTTGTGCTAGAAAACACTGAAAATTTCGTTAAAAAAAAGAATTATAATATCGGTAAATTGTTGAGATTTCGATAAAAATACAGTTGCGTAAACAAATTTCATTAAGATCCGTATTGTTTTATTTTATCATGTATTATGTTACGACAAAAGATTTCGTACTATTTGACCAAATAATATAACTTTACGTTGTCATTTTCGAAGGAACTGTGAACATGATTTGACATTTGATAAATTTTAATATGTTTTATAATAAGATATTAATTAAAATACATAAAGGGTGTCTGTCCCATTAATAGATGTACAAACTTTAAGAGCTGGTGGAGCACACTACAACAATTATTGTATAGGAAACCAGAGTCACAGTCACAATCTACTCATTCAGTCAAAATTACAGGGTGCTTCACTTCAATCTGAGCTCGGATTTTTGGTATAAATTTAACAATAATGAAGATATTTTAACAATATTTACAACATAATTAACTTGCTGTGTGTAAAATGTGAGGAAATCATAAAAAGTGCTAGAGGTGCACAGTAACTCGTTCGGTTCACCGTATGTAATGTCAATTTACATTCCAAAAGTGATATATCGCTGGCTGGATGCGGATGATAGTCACCACATTTCTTGTGGTGATTTTGTCTCATTTAAGGTGGCGGAAGTGGCAACTATCTGCATCCAACCAGTACTAAATTAGACAATCCACTTTTTGAAATACGAATGACATTACATACGGTGCTCCAACCGAATTATTGTGTATTTCTACCACTTTTCGAGATTTCATCGCATTTTGCACACATCAAGTTAGTTTTTTTTGTAAATATCGTTAAAATATCTTCATTATTGTTAAAGTTATGACCAAAAATCCGGGCTCAGATTGAAGTGAACCCCCCTGTAATTTTGACTGAATGAGTAGATTGTGACCCTGCTTTCTTATGCAACACTTGTTTGTTGTAGTGTGCTCTACCACATGTTAAAGTTTGTACCATTAATGGGACACCCTGTATACATTAATTACTTTTAAGAGAAAAATTAATTAAATTAAGCAATAAATTAAATTATGAATATAAGGTATGTATCGATAGTATTCAATCTTGTTACATAGCGAATGACTTCCAATTCCAAGACTTATGACAAAGAACAGATGCTCTTCGAGCAATTTATGAGCATCTTAGAATTCCACATGGTAGTACTAAACAGATGGGAGGAATTAAATGCCTGTTTAAAACGAGGCTATATATCGAAATTTTATCTATACTCGAGACCCAAGTGATTTTTGTTTTATCTAAAGTATTTTCACTTTGAAATCCAAGCCATTTCTCTAATGTGAATGAAGTAGAGTCAAAGTTCATGCTTAAGTTGTGTTTTTCCGATTATCATCACACAATGACAAAAGAAGAGGTTTCGTTAGTTATGGTTTTTTTTTTCTACATCTAAGAATAAATGTCAAAAATTAAAATGTTTAAGCTTCTAAAATATGTATTTTGAAATCTAAGTAAAAGAAAAAAAAAAAAAAAACTTGAAAAGAACGATAACGTGGTCATTGAAAATGTAAATTTTATAATGCTACAAAGTATATAGTGCGTATATATTTTTGTTGGAAGAGGGTGGGGAGATAATAGGGATAAACAATTAATAATAATGTAAAGAAATAATATTGAATTATATTTTCAAACAAATATTAAAAAGTCAAATATTTAATACAAATTATATAAATGCTATTTCTATATTATTGTTTAATTTTTTCAATCCATTAAAAAAATGTTTTCTGTAATAATAAGTAAATATTCTCAACAAATTTAAGAATCAATTTTCGTTTAATGGCAATTATTTCCGAAAGAAACAATTTCAAATGCGACAATATGCAAAAAGGTTGGAAAATCCTGAAAAATCACTCATTTTATTTTATTATTTTGTTTTATTTTATTTTACATTTTCGAGATCTTTCATGTCTGATCCGCAAGTGTGTTACATATCATATATTATTAAGACAGAAAAAAGTAATTTCATAAACATTTGGCAGAAACTATGGCTTTTTAAGGGTCTTTTAAGGGTAACCAAAATTTAAAAAATACGTACTAAGACAAATGCGTTGGAAGATTTCGTTCGATATTGCAAATACTTGTCAGGTAAAAACAGTTGTATCTCATTCTCTAATAAGAGTGTGTTGATGAACTTTTGTAGAGTATGCGGGCTGTTTTAATACAAAAGTTTAAACTTTGATGTATTCATGAAATGTTGAAATTTTTGAAGTAATCACTTAAAACCGACAAATTATATATATATATATATATTTTAGATGATTAGAAAAAAAATTAAAGCAACAATTTTCAGCAACAGATTGCTAATATTAATTTTTATTTATTTATTTATTTATCATATATTCTAATACGAGCAAATCTTGTGTATGTGTGTGTAGTTATATATGCAAATTTTATCTTAAAAAAGGCTCTAACGATTTTGACGAAATTTGTATTCTATCATTTTGGGGCACCAGAAAACTATTGGGCTAGGTCACATGTTCGAGAAAATTCGATTAGTGGGTCATTTTGGTTCATCATGGGTCAGGGTCAAGTTAATTGAATCTAAAAATCGGTTCAAACGATTTTGACTAAATTTTACATCCTACCATTATTGGGCACGAGAAGACTATTGGGCTGTGTCGCATGTTCGAAAACTTAAAAAAAAAATGAGCGGGTCATTTTTGGGTCAACGCGGGTCAAGGTAATTTTATCTAAAAAACGGCTCTAGCGATTTTGATTAAATTTTGTATTCAACGAGTTTCGGGAACGAAAAAATCATTGGGCTAGGTCACATATCCGAGAAAATTCGATTAGTAGGTCATTTTTGGGTCACTGTGGGTCAAGCTAATTTTATCTAAAAAACGACTCAGACTATTTCGATTAAATTTTGCATCCTATGGTTTTCGGGCACGAGAAGACTGCTGGGCTAGGTCACATGTTCGAGAAAATTCGATTTGTGGGTCATTTTGTTCATGGGTCATTATGGATTAAGCTATTTTTATCTTAAAAACGGATCAGAGGATTCGAACTAAATTTAGTATGCTACGGTTTTAGGGAACGAGAAGACTATTGGGCTAGGTCACATGTTCGAGAAATTTTGATCAGTGGGTCATTTTGGTCATGGGTCATGATATTTGAACTCAAAGCTAATTTTGACAGAGCATAGCTCAGTCTTCCCTTCTCATTTTTTAAGAAAAACACAAAAAGTTCACTTAAGGAAATAAACTTGCAACTTATTCCATGGTTATTTTTTCAGATAAAGAATAAAATTTATTTATTTAATATGTGAAAAATTAATTGTATTTTCTTTTATTTGTGCTTTTTTTAATTTTAGTTTTTATAAGATATTAATTTTTAGCACTTTCCAACCTAGTTGAAAAGTGCTTATGACTTCGGTTTGTCTGGCCGTCTGGCCGTATGGCCGTCTGGCCGTCTGTCCGTGCTCTAACTCCCGTAAATATGCTCGGATTGCTCTGCAATTTTTATATGTTATTGTCGTTATCTATGGCACGTTCCCTATTTCAACTGAAGTGTGTAGCACTTATAGTTTTCTTACAGGGACACTCAAAAGAATTCCGTTACATTGCTGTCTATGGGGAAAAATCATTTGCGGTTTATTTTAAAAATGTTTCACTATTGTAAACGCATTGGAATTTATATAGATCACTAAGATGCATTAGAAGAAGCTTAATATGGAATAGTAGGTGTATAGCACTTAGAGTTACTTTACAGGGACAGTCAAAATAATTCCGTTACATTACGTCTATGGAGAAAAATCGTCTGCGGCTTATTTAAATAATGTTCCACTATTTTAAACGCATTGAAGTTTACATATATTACTAAGGTGCATTACAAGAGGCTTACTACAGAATAGTGTGTGTATAGCAGTCATCGTTCATTTACAGGGGCACACAAAAGAATTCTCTACTGTCGGTTAACAATAATTGCTGGAAGTGCGTTTTAAGTTACTGAACGCGATTTTAATCTTAACTAGCTTTTTGTCTATTACGTGGTGTGTATAAATTCTGTAGATCCTATACAGGGCAGCACAAAAGTTCGCGAACACATTTCCGTTTATTGACAGAAACTCCAGAAGGAGAATTTAAACTGTGCTACGCGTTTCCTAACTAAACTAAAATTTAGCATCCTATGTATATATACAAATCTATAGATCATATACAGGGCTACATAAAAGTATTCGGATATTTTTCCGAGTATTGTATATATTGAAAATTCCTGAAATTACGTTTTTAAATATGTTATGCGTTTTCCAAATTGTTTACTTAGATGTCATCTTTCAGCTTATTAAACGGTAATGATTTGTAAAATTATTTTAGAAGCGTTGGAAAGTGCTACATAATCTATGCTTGACGCATGATTTTTCGTTCTTGTTTTAATTAAAGAATGCAAAACTTGTAATTGTTTGAATGTTACTCTATATTTAAACAAACTCTGTATAACTTCTTACAGAAGGCAAACTATGCAATTTTGGCATTTTAATTGCATCTGTGCTGAAATTTTACGAATATACTACACTGTAAAAAAAGACACAAATGTCTGTTAATCTACAAAAATATAGTATAATTACGAACGGAAATATACAATAACCTTTTTCGAGTTACTAACGATTCAGAAAAGTGTTCTTTATCATTAGAAACCTCACAAACTAATATATTTTCGAGATTTAAAGAATCATTTATAAAAACAAAACTTCTTTTGCTGTCACTAATTTTTGGAAACGTTTCAGAGTAGTTTTCATAGTGTTTTCATCAGTTTTCTTAAATCGAAATATCGATTTTTAGGATGCTATTAATTCTCAATTAAACATTTTCAGCTGCGAAATTGAACTCATAATAGAAGTAACAAAATAGTATTAATGTTAATTTGAATTTAAAGAATTATTTATAAAAACAAAGTTTCTTTTGCTGTCATACTAATTTTTGGAAACGTTTCAAAGTAGTTTTCATACTGTTTTAATCAGTTTTCTTAAATCGGAATATCAGTTTTTAGGATGCTATTAATTCTCAATTAAACATTTTCAGCTGCGAAATTGAACTCATAATAGAAGTAACAAAATAGTATTAATGTTAATTTGAATTTAAAGAATTATTTATAAAAACAAAGTTTCTTTTGCTGTCATACTAATTTTTAGAAACGTTTCAAAGTAGTTTTCATACTGTTTTAATCAGTTTTCTTCAATCGGAATATCGGTTTTTGGGATGCTATTAATTCTCAATTAAACATTTTCAGCTGCGAAATTGAACTCATAATAGAAGTAACAAAATAGTATTAATGTTAATTTGAATTTAAAGAATTATTTATAAAAACAAAGTTTCTTTTGCTGTCATACTAATTTTTGGAAACGTTTCCGAGTAGTTTTCATACTGTTTTCATCAGTTTTCTTAAATCGGAATATCGGTTTTTAGGATGCTATTAATTCTCAATTAAACATTTTCAGCTGTGAAATTGAACTCATAATAGAAGTAACAAAATAGTATTAATGTTAATTTGAATTTAAAGAATTATTTATAAAAACAAAGTTTCTTTTGCTGTCATACTAATTTTTGAAAACGTTTCCGAGTAGTTTTCATACTGTTTTCATCAGTTTTCTTAAATCGGAATATCGATTTTTAGGATGCTATCAATTCTCAATTAAACATTTTCAGCTGCGTAATTGAATTTATAATTGAAGTAACAAAATAGTATTAATGTTAATTTGAATGACATTAATTTATCACGCTTGTCTGTAAAATATGATTGTTCAATTTTAAAATGTTTACTTGAGAACTGATATTATCCGAAAAACCGATATTTCGGGTTGAGAAACTTGATTAATACACTATAAAAACTATACTCGGAAACGTTTCCGAAAATCAGTGGCAACAACAAAAACTTTGTTTTTATAAATGCTTCTTTAAATCTCAAAAATATGTTGATTTCCGATGTTTCTAACGATCAAGGGCGCTTTTTGGAATAGGTAGCAACTCGGAAGAGGGTATTGTGTTTCTTCGTTCCTGGTTTATTTTCCTAGATTAAGAAACATCTGTCACTTTTACAGTGTATGTGATATGGCTGTTATTTTTTAATTATAGTTATATTTTTGTTATGTCAATACATTTGTCTAGATTAAAAACGTCAATAAAATCTCAAAGATTTTATTTATTTATTATTATTATTATTATTATTTTATTTTTTTATTTATATATATATATATTTTTTTTAAAAACAGAAACAAGTTTAAAATATGTAATTTAATCGGATGCTTATAATGCTTTAACACCTTAGCGGTCGTGCCCGTGATATTCCCGGGCTGTGTAGGGTACTTTTCAAAAATTCAGATTGCTTGGTTCCCACCAGTTTTTTTAAAACAGTGCAATTGGCTTTATTCTGTCATTATTTTATCCGTTATTAAATAAGGTGAATTTTTCTACTTAAAAAAAGTGCGGACAATCAAACAATCTGAATTTTAAAAAAAGTAGCCTACACTTATCGGGCACGACCGTTAAGGTGTTAAAGTGCTCCATACCTTATGAGTGAATATATATACGTATTATTTCTTCTATGTTTTAAGTCACGTCGTACTTTTATTAAAGTCGTTATTGAATACTGATGTTTATACCTAACAGCTGAATATCTTTTTTTCATCACACAAGGGGGAAATAATCAATTTTTGCCTCTTTTTTTTTTTCCACCATTCAAATAGTGAATGAGATCCAAATGACCTTTCTAAAGCCAGTTAATTTAATTTTAGTTCAATTCTTCTTCATTCCGTTCAGGAACTGAGATGTCGAAATGTGGAGAGGAAAAAAAATCAGCTACTTTTACCAGCTCAGAAAAATGGATTCGTAATTGGATGAGCAATGGAGTTACATATCATATTACTATTACGACTTTGACGTAATCGGTAATCAATAACAATTTCTGGCTATAATCAATATTAAGTTCTTATAAGATAAAAAATATTCGTACAAAGTTTTGTTTACTTTGAAAACATCTCATGTTTGATAGAAAGGAAATTTAAAAAAGAAACTAAATGTACGGAGTGAACAGAGAAAAAGTTTGTGTAGTGTGTATGACTCAAATTTAGTTCTATGCAGAGCTAATCTTTAGTGAAAACTTTTTAGTGAATCATATCAAAATAACATAATTCAAATGAAGCTAATTTGATCAAATGTAATACGTATTTTGTTTGTTTAAATTGAATTAACACACATACTTTTATAGTGTATTAAGAAAAGTATGTCTGTAATTTTATTTGATGCAGTATATAAAAAAATAATGAGTATGATTTAAAATTGGTTCGTTGTATAGAATTTTAAAGAATATTGGAAGAACAGTCGAAATTATTCTGCCTTTTCTCAGTTGGGTCACGCCAAAAAAATATTAAAAATAATAATTATTTCGTATCAATAATAATAAATATTTTTATAATTTAAATCAACATGTATTTTTATATTATATTTAGAAAATGTATGTTTGCAATTTTATTTGATTAAATGTAAAAACTATTTTATTTTCTTAACATGGATAAAATAGCTGATTGTTAAAGTGTTTGTAAAAAATATTACAATTAATCAATAACATTTATTTGGATAAGAATTATGAAAGTTCAGATAAAAAAATTTGCATTTTTTAAGTAGATTGTAATTTTATAAATATGTTGTGAAAAAGCGATTGATATTGATTCAATAAGCATTGTGCACAAGAATTTCTGCAAATTTGATTTCTCCATTAATCTTAGTTAAATTATTAGGGGCATATGCCGATCTAATACCCGTTAAATTAAGATAATTTTTTTAGACTGACGCTGCGAAGTTTATTATCTAGTAGCGATAGTTATTAAACTATCAATTATAAGAAAAAAAAATGTGAAATTTTGAATTGTTTTTATCACGTTTTCGCATGCATTATGTATTTCAAATTATCAGAAATTTTAGTTTTTTTTTCTTTTCGTAAAGTTGGTTTGATAATATTCCCTTTTCACATTATATAGCCTCTTAATGATTTTTCATACATTTCTGTTGTCAGAAATAAAATAGCGATTTCAAATTCAAAAATTTAGATAATGCAATTGAATTTTAATAATCCCATCTTTTTCATAAAAAATTTGCTGAGCGATAACTATTTTTAAAATTAACTTATTAGACAAAAATACTCGCATATCTTCTAAAAGCTTAAATTCGAACTTGTAGCAATGACTTCTTCGATGTGAAACAAAAAAAGAAATATTTTCTTTTGTGTGGTAGAAGTATTTTTCAAAAGGATTTTACAGTGACTATATCTGCTAAAATTTAAAATACTTCAAGTTATAAATTCATATCTACCAACGTTCCGGTTTTTAAAGTCAAATAAAAATACTTTGTACCAGAAATTTTTTTTAAATAAATGAAATAAAATAAATACCATGTACTAATACACTTTATTAAATAAATAAATCATATATTTTTTTCTGGTTCTATATAATGTTTTTTCGCTTAAAATAAACCAGAAGGTTGCAGTTATGTAAACTAATCCATTCCTACTTATCTTAATTAAATAAATAGAAAATTAAAAAAAAAAAAAAAGCAAGCATATTCTATACATAAATTATACAAACAAAATAATAAAAATAAATAAATAAAAGATTGTTAATTAAAGTTTCATTAAATTATCGCATTTTACACATATAGATTTTTTTTTTAATGTCCGAATACAATAATTTAATTTAAGAAGATAACATATAAAATAAATACAATGTGAGAACAAACATATTTCTGCAACATTCATGGAAAAAGATACAAATTCTGATACAAAACATTCTGTTCCAAATTATTTACAAATTAGTAGACGTACAGATAAAAACTCTGAAAAAACTCTTAGTAAAAGCTGATGAAACTTAAACGTATTCTCATTTTCAGATAGAAATATCATCAACATGAACAACATACCATTTTCGTCTCATTGGGTTTCTCTTTTCCAGATAACCGTACGACCGTAGTTCTTGTTGCCACTCACTCTTATTTAGCCTCCCTTTCGTCTAATTTAATTTCTTCTTTTGCATTTTTATCTAATCATCATTTCTCTTACAAGCCCGCTATTACAACAAATACCGCTTTGGCTGATCTTGTTATCGTAGTGGTTTATTTTTCTTCTTCTGTTTGTGTTATTTGCGAAAACTTCTAATTTTTTTTTATCGCCAGATCCTTATTTAAACATATAGGATGAAAGCATTACGATCAAATTGATAATACATTTACACAACCTTGGTTTTTATTAAAAAACTTATTCTTATTTTTATTTAATTATCCTTTCTGTTACGCAGATACTAACACAAAATTTCTTTTTTCAACTAGAGGTGTTTATAAGCCAATGAGCAAAATCACATTAACCCCTTTAGAAGCTATTCTTGTTTTATTCATTTGTTTTATTTATTTATTTATTTATTTACATGCATGAATTATTTTCTAACGATTTAATAAACTTCTATAAATAAATAAATTGATTAACCTATTTAAAATAAAAGTACAAAATAAAAATCAAATTCTCAAATTCACACCTCTAGACACACAGAGACAAACTTACACGCATGTGTATGTATTATTTTCCAACGATTCAATACACTTCTACAAATAAATAAATTGATTAATTAATATAAAATAAAAGTACAGAATAAAAATCAAATTCTTAAATTCACTCATATAGACACATACACACACGCTCGCATACATATGTGTTATTTTCAAACGATTCAATATATTTCTACAAATAAATATTTTGATTAATTAATATTAAATTGAAAGTACAGAACAAAAATTAATTTCTCAGTTTACTCATATAGGCACATACACACACACATGTGTGTTATTTTCCAATGATTCAATTCACTTCTACAAATAAATATTTTCATTAATTAATATAAAATTAAAAGTAGAGAATAAAAATCAAATTCTCGAATTCACTCATATAGGTACATATAGACACACGCATGCATGAGTATGTATTAATTTCCAACGATTTAATACACTTCTACAAATAAATAAATTGATTAATTAATATAAAATAAAAGTACAAAATAAAAATAAAATTCTCAAATTCACTCATATAGACACATACAAACACACATACGCACGCGTGCATGTTTATGCATATACTAGTACGCATGACATTAGCTTTGATGCACAGATTTTGATTCTTATTTCTGTTTTGATTTATTTTTGTTGGAAGAGGGGAAAGGGAAGATATGAAGATGTATCCTACCTAAGTTATTCCATACAAGTTTTTTTCTACAATAAACTCCATGTGATTGTTCATTCTTAGCTCTAGCTTTCCAAAAATACTTAGAATAGACCAAAAATGTAGTATGTTTTTGAGGTAAAATATTGCATGTTTCTTAATGGTTTGCGTAGCTTATGTAAAAAACTCTTTTTGAAAGGACAACATTATATAATGTAAATACATTGTCTTCTATGATTGGTTAAAGGTTCAGTTACATTGAAAATGTTTATTTTCTTTAGCTTAAAAATATAAATTTTTTGAAAATATTTTCTTGAAAAATTAAATCTCTGAAATCTTCTAATAGGAATCTTCTTAACAGTTATACTTACAGATTTTAAAGGTTCGTTTTAATTTAATCTTAATAATAAAATACACTAAAAATGAAATAATATTCTATGTAAATCTAATTTAGTACTGCACAAGACTAATATATAAATTAAATAAAAATTGGAAGTCATCTACATTTTTTTCCCCATAAAATCTGAAATTACAAAGAGAGAGATTATACATTTTTTTTTTTTTAATCTTAGCTCTAAGTTTATTTCATTCAAAGATTTTGAAAAAAGTTGTAAACATTTATGTTAAATTCTATGCTTATGAGGGAAGAAAAAAAAAGTTAAAAAAAATACTGTTTTTGAAATACCATTAATATTCTGAATGAAAGAATATATAATTTTTCTAAAAAATAAAATAAAATAAAATGTATAAATAAATAAATAAAATTAAGTCTTTACAATATTCCTTTTAAAACGCTTTTATTCTACATTCAAGTGAAAAAACTCCTACGAATTAGCCCTTATGAAAAATGTTTTTCTCTTCCTGCAACGTTTTTCTTTATTTTGATTAATTTTTTTAAAGACAAAAAGAAAATATCATGCTGAACTATAGCTATGAGGTTAAGCACTTTTTTTTATATTATAATATAAAAACTTAATTAAGAATTTAGAAACTTAATTCAGAAATTAAACAATGTTATATTACCAAATGTTCTTATAATGGAGTTTTGAAATGATAATAATAATAATAATAATGTAGTATTAGTGACAGAGTAACTATTATTTTCAATTATTGTAAAAACATTATTGTGATGAAAAATTATGAAGCACTTCCACTGTGGAACATTCCTGAATTTACATGTAATGCATTTATAAGATTTTTTAAAATTAAAATTAATCCATGACCTATGAATTAAAATTAGAATAAAACGTACCTTCTATTTAAGATATATCATGTTTTTCTTGTTATACCGTTATAATTATTTTTTTAATTTTTATTCCAAAAAACATATTTTGGATGCCCTGCCAGAGAATAGAAGAAATCCCGATCATAGGGAAAATGTACGCATTGCATTCTGATCCCTAAAAAGCGGCGAAGAACAATTACAATCAATGGAAAAAATGAAAAATAGCGGCCAACGTATATATTTTTAAAAACAAAAATTAAAATGTGTTTGATAAAATTTTAATCACTCTGGTATTTAAATGAAATCTGCAATAACGCATTCTTTGTACTTTTTTATTTTTATTTTATTACTGCTATAATTTTGAATTAAGATTGTGTTTTTATTACTGTTACAAAATTTCTAAATAACAAAGTTAATACGTTGTCGATCATTCTCACCTTTTTATCTCATTATATTTACAACATTATTAAAAAGTTTGTACATAAAAAAAAAAAAAAAAGTATTGTTGTATAGCCTTAAATAAAAGAGTTTATCAATCTTTTCAATCGATTTCTTATTATTGTTTAATTTATATTCTGTCAATTATCTTCTGTATTGATAGTTATACTATTTTCAAAGAGTTTTATTATATATATATATATATATATATATATATATATATATAATAAATAATTATATATAATAAATAATTATATATATATATAAATTTTCTTGAATTTTATTTTGCTGTAATAAATAAATAAGTAAATACGCCAAACCTTCTGACGCTTACGTAATTCCTATTTTATCGATGTCTATAATCTAACAGTTATTTTCTTCCGGTAATTCTTCTGCACGAGGTGACACATTGTATCTGTTACAAAGAACATGTCTTAATGTAACAACTTGTTTTAAAATGTGTCGTAATATAAAATTAATTTAATTTATATTTATGATAATCTCCGTCACGTATACTTCTGAATTGGGTCAATTTAACTATTCACATTCTGTATGATGAAAAGATAAACTGTTCTATCCTCGATAATTTTTCCCCCACAACGATGGACATAAACAACTAACTTATCGTGATTGTAGTATATGAAATAAAAATTAGTTTAAAACTAACTTTTTATTTCAATATTGCCTGATAACAAATATGGTGACAAATGTGTTCATTCAATAGTGTTATGACCAATTTCAGCTTAATTAATAAACTTAGAATTTACTGAATACTTTATGAATATTTGATTTAGAATATTTGCACGTGCTTATTTTATATATATATATATAATGAATCAATTTTTATCAAATCTCATAACTCATTATATCCTTATGGTCTTAATTCTAAATTATTTAATCGTACAAACCTTGTTTATACTAATACTACTAAACATGAACATTACAGTAGCACTTATGCTATATTAAATCATACAGCAAATACAAAAACTACACGTACAAAAAGGGGTAAAAATTGTAATAGTTCACAGTATATCTCTAGTAATGATATTGAACGGCAATTATCTAATTTGGAATATGAATTCAATAATTCTTACAAATGGCTTGATATTAGGAAAAATATTTTTTCGATCAAAAAGAAAAATCTTAACAAGTATTATAAAGTTTTTTTATCATTAAATCTATCGCCACATTTTAGTGATGTTTATTTTGATCTTTTATTATTTAGAATTAATCAACTTAATGTAAAAATTTCAAAAAACACTTACAAAAAAACTAACAACACTCTACTTATAATTACTTTTTCCAATATTGTACTTAATAAAATAAATATACACAATGTAATTAATAACATTGAGAACAAATTCCCCATAAAAAATTTTACAATACATAAATCATACAAATACAACGTTACATTAGGACGTAGGATTTTCAATTACAATAAATTTGCAAAATTTCTAACATCAATTGATAAACCTCCTTGCTTATGTAATAATCCTAATTATAGCAATTATGTAGATAAGGTACATGGTCACATTATTACAGGGGATATTAATATTGTAGAGAATGATTACTTGCGTAATCTTATCACTAATGGGACTAAATTTCGATTACCTTCATGTTATACAATTTTTTCTATTTTAAAACAATTTAATCTGGATCTTGACCTTTTTATTTATAAAATATCAATAGATTATAATAAACCTCTTGAATTTTTTAATGAATGGAAATTAAATGTTTTAAGTAATTTAAATGCTGAACTTCATAGGAATTTAGACATATATAATTTTAATTTTAAACAACTAAATAGTGAAATAACGAATTTACAAAACAAATTTATTATTACATATGTTGATAAATCACCAAACAATTATGCTTTCATCTGCAAATATTATTATTCGCAGTTAATAACTAAAGCTATAAATACAAATTTAAACTTAAAAATAACTAATCTAGATAAAATCATTAATAATCGACATATATTTCAATTTTATAAATTACTAAAAATTAAAAACTATAACTTTAATTATCCATACATAGTTGTTATACCTAAATTCCACAAAACTCCTTTAAAATTTAGAACTGTAACAATCGGTTGTAATACTTATAACAATAATGCAAGCAAATTTTTATTAAGTATTCTCACTAAATTGTTTGAACTTACAAAACAAAAAGATAATTTGTATAGCATAAAAAATAGTTTTCAACTTGTCATTAATATTAAAAATTTAAATAACATAAAATACATGAAGACGTTTGATTTTAATGACTTATTTAATAACATTGATATTAACGATATGTTCAAGATAGTAAATTTATTATATAAGGAATACAAGGATTCTATTAAATTAAAAAATAAAATTTCGTTAAATTACTTTAAAACATTAACTAAATTTATTCTCCATTATAATTATATTGTTTTTAATGATACTATATATATACAAAGCTGTGGACTCCCTCAAGGTGGCATTGTTTCTTCAATTCTTGCAGAATTGTATTTATATTATTATGAACGTAACTCTAATATTGCTAATTGTAAAATATACCGTTATATAGATGACATTATTGTCTTCTATTTTAATAGTAATTCAAATTATTTATTACCTATAAAATATCATAAAAATTTAACTTATAGTTTCAATGTTATGGCAAATAATGAAATTAATTTTCTTGATCTTAAGATAATTCTTAAAGATAATAAACTTTTGTTTGACATTTATGACAAGCGAAATGATTTTACTTTTAAGGTTAACTTATTTACTAACTATTTGTCATGTATACATAAATCAGTATTTGTAAATATTTTACTAAATTTCGCACATAGAATTAATAATCTTTGTTCAAATAACTTTAAAAATCAAAATTTAAAACATATCCTTCAAATTGCACAAGTTTATGGATATCCTTACTATTTAGTTAAATCAATTTTACACATATAAATATAGATTTAATTTGGGTTAAATGTCTGTATTTTTTTTTTTTTGTTAAAATCTCCTTGATAAAAATGATAATCAACTTTTGATTGTTGATATATTTGGCTAAACTATGAATCCTATTGTGTGCGTTGCTGCATAGGATTATCCTAGTTTAATGTCATTCATATTTTAAAATTTAACGTTAATTTTAAACTTTTGACTGTTGATATATTTCGCTAAATTATAACTCATATTAAGAGCATGTGCTGCATAGGATCATCTTAGTTAAAAGTCATTCATAAATTAAAATTTACATGTGGGCAAATTCTATAGTTGTTGTTATGATTATATGGAGTTAATATTATTGGGGTTGTAACAAAAGTTAAAATTATCAAGGATGTTACAATGGGTTAATCAATACAATATAATATTAATATGTTAAACGTATTTAATTTTAGTAAATATTAAATATTTATTAAATATAGTACACTAATAAACATATCTCTTAGTTTTATATTATTTATTTTATTTTATTATTAGATCATTTAATTTAATTAATATTTATGTTTTTTATATATTTTTTTCATGGTAGATATTATTTAAATAGCTGGATTTAAATTATAATAAGTGCATTACCATATTGAATAATCTATGTTATTTCTAAGTATAATACTAATTTATAAAATGAAAGCATCATATGGATTCTACATTAATGTTTGGGTTAAATTAAGATATATTTTAAATGGGTTAGTTAAAATATAAATTATATTATACTAAAAATATAAATTATATTATACTAGTAACTCTTATTCTCTATATATATCATTAATATTAACTAGTAAAATTAATATATTTACACTACATTACAGCTGCATATAAGTAATTATACATACAATATTAAAGTTTTAGTAGAATATCTGTACACCAGTTGTCAGCAGCAATGTATTTGATAGTATGCTAAAATAGTCTAATATTTTTACAATAGATAGCAGTAGTATAGCTTATTTAAAATATTAAAACTTGGAAATTTAGTATGGAGGTAATAATATCTATGAAATACTTTCAAATTATCAAGTAATATTATATATTTTAATTTATTAAATTAAAATTAAAATAAAATAATTAATGGTTTTTATTTATATGTATATCATAATTTTTTTTTCTACATTTTTTAAAATGTTGTAATCTATTTAGTTAAATAAAAATAACTGTAACTGTAGGTTACAATTTATGATATGAAGGATTCTCTATTTAACTGTGAATTTAACCTCTTCTTTTGGATACAACTTTGTACATGTGCTCACAATATACTAAATATCTTGGGATATTATTAATATAAGTAATATATATATATTTTAATTCTTTTTCACACTCCTTTTCAAATTGTATGTATAATTTATAATATTCCATTGTAAAGGTCTTGTTATTCAATATTGTTTCAGCGATTGTTCGGGCAAGATATGGCACTATATTTAGCAAAAGCTGGTGTCATATACAGAAAACAATCGTTCTTTGCTTATAAATGTGATTTTCTTGCCCTTGAAAAAGTAAATTACTTTATAAGCTTTTATTTGTGTATATACTCGTGTGGTTTATATTTCATTCCTTATTTTCTATTTATTTAATTTTTTTTTCTTCTTCTTAATTTGAATTAATAATGTTACTTTTATTAGGACTACAATTTTAATTTGTAAATTGACAGGGCTCTTTGGTATCGGGATTTCAGTGTATGTGGTCAGTTTCTTATGTTTCAATGGTTAAATTTTACTTAAAGTTATATATATATATATATATATATACACACACAAAAATTATTAAATATTAATACAGCATTACTCATCACCTATTTTTATTCTATTTTTTAAAATTTTTTGTTGATTATCAGAAGATTGAGCATTGATACCAATGTACTACGTTTTATTTTTAATTTTACTCTAAATTATGCCACCTTTAAATCTATGTTAAAAAATAAGATACGGTATCGTCTTCATATATAGAAGTTGTACTAAACTTTGATTTTTTCAATAGGAACACCTAATTTTGACATCGTACTTGGTTTGTGCGGCAAATTTTTACTTTGAATAAATGAGAAGCGATTCGGTGAAGTAGTTTTGGAATTACGGTTTGAATTAAGTTTTGAACTCTTATTGTCAAATTCATTTTTAATATGTCACAAGACAAACTACAATTCGGTAGTCTTTTAAGTCTAATAAAAAATACTTGACGTAATGAGAACCAATTTTGCAGTTGTATATATTTAAAATTTCTAGATTTCGATTTCTGATAAAAAATTTTATAGGTTACATTTAATTTTTTATCCGAAATTTAATTAAAAAAAATGTACGTATTTTGAAATTAATATTCGAATATATATATAAATTGTAATCTATGAATGTTTTAACATAAAACGATTTCTAGAAGCTTCATATATTCTAATCGAAAATTTAATCTCATTCCACTAAATGGTTTTTAAGTCGTTATGCTAAAAAACTACAGCTTGTTTTGTAAATATATATTAAAATAAATTTAACATTAGCAGTTCAAAACTTCGAATTGCCCTAATTCTTAAACTACTTCACCGAATAACGTCCCATTTTGATATCCTAAAGTACAATTTGCCAAAAAAAAAAACTAATATAATGTAAGTATTAAAAATTTCAGAGAGATACAAATTCCATATGAAGACGACCCCCTTAGCTTATTTTTAACATGCATTTAAAGAAGACATAATTTTCAGTCGAATGGCTATTTTCATTTTTTTCTTGGGTAATTTAGTGATTATTATGTGTTTTAGAAGGCAAATAAACTTTGCCTAAGGGTGTTGGTCAGCGAGATCTCAAAATCCCCTCGCTAATGTTAAACCTGTGGGCGCGTAATGTATTCATATTTTTTAAGTATCTCCTCTGGAATATAATGTTTTAAATTCTTTTTTCTGTGTACTGTTCTTAAAGGATGTTTGTCTCTCTTTTTAACACTTTCCAACCTAGTTGAAATGTGTTTATGACTTCGGTTTGTCTGCCGTCTGGCCGTGCTCTAATTAGCTTAAATATACTCGGATTGCTCTGAAATTTTTGTGTTATTGTCGTTTACTACAGCATGTTCCCTATTGCAAATGAAGTGTGTAGTACTTATAGTTTTCTTACAGGGACAGTCAAAAGTATTCCGTTACATGACAGTCCATGGGAAATAATCGCTTCAAGTGCATTTTGATGAAACTACGCCATTTGAAACAAATGATGAAATTGGTGAAACATGATGAAATTGATATATAGTAATTATGAATAGCATTAAAACATGCTTTTTGTAGAATATGTTGTGCAAAGCATTTATTATTCATTTACAGGGCCAAATAAAAAATTCTGTTACACATTGATCTACGGGGAAAAACCGTTTGCAGTGTAATTTAATGATGTTTCACTAATTTCAAAGATAATGAGAATTGTATGTATTACAGGTGCACTATAAATGGCTCACTTAAAATTATGGTGTGCATTGCGTTTATCGTTTATTTACAGGGACACACAAAAGGTATCGGCTACAGTATACATGATGCAATAATTACAGTCTAATGTGTGATAAGTGCGTTTACAAGTTTGGTTTTGCGTAATTAAGTTTAACTAAATTTTTTCATATTACGTGGTGTGTATAAATTCAGTTGATCATATACAGGGCTACACAAGGGAATTCGTAAGTATTACAGACTAGGGGAGTGAATTGCTTAAGAGTAGTTTTTAATTGTGTTAACCATTTTCCTGCTCAACTATATTTAGTAGATAGAAGTATGTGATATAAATAAACTCATATACAGGGCTACGCAAAGAACAAAATACATTGTCGTTTACGGTTGGTAATTGCTGGAAGTGAGTCTTAAGTTGCCTTACGTGTTTTTTTACCTGAATTAAATATTAGCTTAATATGTGGTGTGTACAAAAGTGTTTAGATAATATATAGTGCTGTACAAAAGATTTCGAGTGCAGCTCCATCGATTGGCGAAAATTGTCAAATGTGAATTTTCTAAATGAACTAAATTTTATCATGTTATGTATTATGTATCCAAATCTACAGGTCATATACAGGGTTGCACAAAATAATTCGACTACTTATTTTACAATGGAAGGTAATTTTGAAAACTGTATTTTTCAATGTGGTATATGTTTCTAAACTGTTTACTTACGTATCTTCTTTTACCTTATTTAACCTTGAAGTTTCGTTACAGTTTTCTGGATGTGTTGGAAAGTGTTTCATAATATGCTTGACGCATGATTTTTCGTTCTTGTTATTAGGTGTCAAAGTATTTCTAAAATTGCTGAATGAGAATTTTCAACTGTGTTATGTTTTTCTTAATTGAACAAAATTTTTGTATACTATGTAGTATATATATACAAATCTATAGATAATATACAGGGATTCGCAAAAGAATTCGGATATTTCTCGACAATAGATGGTAATTACTGAAATTGGGTTTTCCAATATGTTATGCGTTTTCCAAATTATTTACTTAGAACTCATCTTTTAACTTATTAAACGGTGGAGATTTGTTACAGTATTCTGGATGTGTTGGGAAGTGTTTCATAATCTATGTTTGATGCATGATTTTTCTTCTTCTTCTTCTTCTCCTTCTTCTTCTTCTTCTTTTTTTCTCATTTGAAAAAAAATGCAGAAGTTTTCGCAATTCTAATGAAATTAGAAAATAAAATTCAATCAATTAAATCAAAGGACAGACTATTTTAGATAATGTTTGTTTCATTTGGAATTTCTTATATATTTTAATATATTTTTAAATAAGTTTCAATATCATGAGGATTAAAAAATGAATATATCCAATTTAACAATATTAATAAAGTAATTCAATTGTACCGTTACCAAGTTTAAAGCATCACAATCGTCTGGTCCCCAAGAGTGACGCTTTAATCAGATTTCACTCCGACTCCGACGCCGATCCAGAATTTCATTTAGAAAGTGTGTGTGTGTGTGTGGGGGGGGGGGGGGGGGGGGGTATGCCTTTTTTTTCAGGGGGAGTAACATCTGCAAATTTTATAGCTTAAATTTGTCCACAACTTGAACTCACTGTTATGACACATTAACAAATTGATTTTCAGTCGTGAATGCATGCAGTTTGCAGGTATGTTAGTAAATGTCTACAAATTTGCAAGTTCTATTCAGATACTAAGAAATCGATGATGTAAGTTTTTAAATTGATCAATCGGGACTCGACAGAGATGAAAAGATGATCATGAAGGAGCAATTAGTTATAATGGAAGTTGGATAACATATATAAGAAAATGAAAAAAAGTTGTTTGATATTTTTTGGCGCATAAAGAGTAATGTCTGAAAATTTAATGCATTTCCGTTTTGAATGACTCCGTCTGTGTCAGAAATACTTGAGTTTTTGAGCAGGATTAAAAAAAAACCATCCTTAACATGTATTTACATTAAAAAATGCATTTTGTATAGAAACATTCTTCATTCAAAGGGAGGATGTCATGACACCCCCCCCCCCGCCCCCCAATGACCTTATATTTGGATCCATACTTGGTTTCACAGTAAATATAAATAATTTTCTTACTTTTCCCCTTCCATAAAAACAATATTATCTGAGTAGCGTTACAGAATGACAAAACTTTTTTATCTGCGTTTATGTTCTTATTGCTGGAAAAGTGGACTTACAGGCATGTGTGCCTATTTGATTTACAGTAAAAATATAAAAAAAAAAATAGGACACTTAGCTATTTCGGCGGCGGATTTCGTGGTCTTTCAGTGAAGATTTGTAAGATCAAAACAGTTATACATTCAAAAAACTAAGTATCTAATGTTTTTTCGATAATGCCGTATGACATTGTAATAATTAATATCAAGCTGAATTTGCAAAGCAGTTAGCAAACGTAGTTTTCTCATTAAGCAAGAA
This sequence comes from Maratus michaelseni, assembly GCA_963931845.1. Classification (NCBI taxonomy): domain Eukaryota; kingdom Metazoa; phylum Arthropoda; class Arachnida; order Araneae; family Salticidae; genus Maratus; species Maratus michaelseni. The sequence goes on from OZ007591.1 coordinate 257,556,185, forward strand.
GTCATAACTTGTTGGCAAGTTGTTAGCGAGACTAGTAAACAACGCTCTGAGTATTAAAACTGATATTCGGCTTATTTAATTCTAATGATTTTTATTACTTTAAGTTCTAACTAGTTGGTGTAATTTTTCTGAAAAAAAAAAAAAAAAGCCTCTATTTCAAGATAATCTTTTTCATTTGGTCAAGTTTCATATAAAACAATTACTAGATTGACAAATGAAAGTATATTAGAAAGATGTAGTAATAAAACAAAATACATGAAAGGCCTTAAAAAGATCAGAGAGGGGAAATTATTACAAGTATTACAAGACTAAAACAACACAAAATGTATATTTCTATGCTAATGACTTGAAGGATATGATATGCTTTAAGTAACACTGCAAAACTTTTCGTTAAGCCTTTATTTCCCAAAGTTTTAAAACTGATTTTTTTTTTTTTTTTTTTTTTAAGTTTAATCAAATTTACAAAGCTTCAGCTAATTTCTTTTATAAGATACGAGCATGAAATTTCATAAAAACTTAGTCTAATTTATTCTGTTAAATAATTTTCAGAATGTTTTCAATAATTTTTTTTAAAAATATTATTTGGATTTTTAAAATGCATATTTTAAATAATATTTTTTTTCTTTATAAGTTATGAAAAATGTATTTATTAGTTATATAAATTCCACGGGCGAGACAACATTAAATATTTTTGAACACTTATTATGCTAATAGAGCAGTTAGATGATGAATGATGTCAATAAAATAAGCTTAAGATTTAAAATTTTTAACAAAGGAAATAAATTTTCAATTAATATTGTACTATTTGTTCGATAAAGAACTTTTTCAAGAAATATTTAAAAGTATATATATATATATATGGGTTAGTCTACAAAATAACGTTGCTTTTTCGGAACAATGTAGATAATTTTTGACACAATACTTTTTTAAACATGTTTTATTATTTTTTCATAATATAACATATTTAAAACATATTTATAATAAAAAATTAATGATTTATTATTATTATTATTATTATTATTTTGATGAAAGGGAGGTATACATGTTATTCCGTTACCTTTTATGTCTCATTTTTTCCTATTAACATCTTCACTTATTTTTTAAATGTGGTAAATATATTATTCATTAAATAATTTATTTTTCCTCTGAAAATATACATAATTTTCTTCTTTATATGTAAATTAAATTTTATTTTGAAAAAAAATCGTCTTTCGTGTATCATTAATTACAAAAAAATGATCTGCAATAATTTCCAAAATATACGTAGTAGCGTTTGTCGCTAATAAAAATATTCAAGGGCAAGCATATTGACTAAAGGGATGCCTTTGAATTCCAGGTGTTAAACGTGGATATGCACATTGTTATTTGTCATTAATTCTGAAGTATTCCTTCTGAAATAGAAATGGTCGTGAATTTTATGTATCCCAGTTCTTGATTTACAAGATAAGCAAAATTTTTTTAATGAAAATCAGTTTTTAATTCATATATGTAAAGTTTTTTTTATTTTTTATTTTTTTAGATTTTTAATTCAAGTTTTATACCCTACATCCTAAATAAGCCTTGCATTTTTCATTTTGCTGCCACTGAGTTTCGGAAGCGTTTCCAAGTACTTTTTATTTTGTATTAATCATTTTTCTCAAACCGGGATATAGGTTTTTACAATGCTATCAATTCTCAAGTAAACATTTTCAGCTGCGTAACTGAATTTATTTAATGCAAAAGCAACAAGATAATGTTAATTTTAATGTTAATGTTGTTAATTTATCATGTTTTTCTGTAAAATATGTTTACTGAACATGAAAATGCTTCCGGAAGAATGGATAGAATTTGAAAAACCGATATTCTGGTTTGACAAACCGGTTTTTCAACCCGGAATATGAATATATTCCGCGTTGGAAAAACGGATTAATACAAAAAAGCACTCGGAAACGTTTACAAAAATCAGTGGCAGCAAAAGAAACTTTGTTTTTATAAATGCCTTTTTAAATCCGGAAAATATATTGTTTCTTTGAGATTTCTAAAGACAAAGAGCGCTTTTCGGAATCGTTAGTAACTGGGAGAGGTTATTACATATTTGCGGTCGTGGTTATATCATACTTTCCTAGATTAAGAAACTGTATTTTTTACAGTGTACAATATTATTAAGGATATTAACTCTTAGACTCTTATAAAATAAAATAAACATCAAATAATGAAAAGAAAGAACGACCGCCTGCGTAAATCCTAAAAGAGATCGAAGGATGAACGGTAGATATTAGATAACATATCACTGAAAAAAAAAAAAAAAAGTTGATTTTACAGTATAATACTGGCATCACAGCTGTTAGTATTATACCCTAAAATTAACAGTAATAAACAGTAAAATAAGCAGTAATACACTGCCGCGCATGCATATAATTTTCTTATTTTACTGTTTATTACTGTTAATTTTACGGTATAATACTGACAGCTGGGATGCCAGTATTATACTGTAAAATCAACTATATATATATATATTATTTGTGGTATTTAGGCATTTGGGACTTGATAACTCTGTCTAAATTCCACAAATTTCATTCATTCAATTTCATTCATTCAATTATTAATTTAATTTCTTCTTCTTTTAAATAAGTATTTGATATCTATATTCAGTGTTGGGGATCACTTTCGTTGTCAATAAATTATTACTTACTAAATCATAATTTCATAGTTTCTGTTGGTGTTTCGGTAATGTTTCATTAATGGTTATATATATATATATTGTTAAATTATTCAAATTTTTATTCTCAAAAACTAACATTTTCCGTAGAATGACCCACATACGTGTGTATACTGGACTTTCTTCAATATCTATTTACATTCATTTCAGAATCTGATTGGGTGAGAAGAAAACAGAGAAAGGTCCGATTACCAAATTAAATTATTTACCCAAGGATAAATAATTTAGTTCTTTTTTACCCATTTAGAGTATCACAAATCTATATAACGGATATTTAAAAAATTATCCACTTTTATATATATTATATAATAATAATTATATATATCGCAAGAATTTTATTATATCTTACATCTTCTATGCAACAATTCTTTTTGGATTTTTTAAAAATCTTTTTTATTTATTTTTACGAAACCTTGTATTTTGATACATTGCCCCAAATGTTTAAACTGGATGTTTCTAAGAGCTGTGGCATATGTTTCCTGATATCTTCTTCATACTCGAAAATATAATAAAAGTTCTTTGTTTTACTTATTATTAATTTTTCTAAACAATTTAACTTACTTCTAAGAACTCATCAAAAGTTTCAGTTTATTTTTAAAGTTGTTTGGTGAAATGTCTCCATTAGACATTGAAAACATCGTGATTTACATTTTTTTTTCAGTCTTGTCTAATGTTTGCTCTGTCTTCTTTCGATATTCTTTTGTGAATGCCACTTCATATATATATATTTTTTTCAAAGTATCAAGTCAAAGATATGCTAATTATCAAAATCCACACTTTCTAAAGGTGTGATAGGTATTTTATTCTCAAAAATATGCCCTTAAAATGTACGAGGGTGACTTGGCCAAAGATAATTGATGTAGTTATTTTTACTCATTTCAGAATATCATAGATATACGATATTTATAGTTTATAAATATCGATAACTTTGATATGTAAGAAATTGAAAATACCAAATGTTTCATTATACCTTATTTTAAAACTTTATTGAATACGTTTTTCACTATAAATTTTTTTTTTTATATTTTCTTTTATATTTAAATGTTTATTATTTTTCGCTGCATCTTATATTGTGATGTGCTAAACCAATATTTTGAATTGGATATTTCTGAGAACTTATTGTCTAATATTTTGTGTATATAATAAAATTACAGTAAGTGAAACTCATTATTTTATTTTGCTTATAATTATCTTTCATTTTAACTTACTTCTAAGATCTTTCGAGTTATTTTTATAAACTTGTTTGGTGAAACCTCCATTAGATATTAAAAACCTCATGGTTTACTTTTTTTTCAGTTTTATCTCAAATTCTCACTGCCTGCTGCTATGATATTCTTTCGTCAATGCCTTTTCGTATATATATATTTTTTTTTACAGACATATAATTCAACGCTTGAGAATCAGATTAAAGACATGCTATCAAAATTCACCACTTTCTAAAGGCTCGATCACTATTTCACTGCCAAAGACATACCGTTGACATGTTCGGGGATGACTTGACACAAAGATAAACGATATAGTTCTTTTTACTGATTTAGAATATCATATTCTTTAACATATATATTTTATAAATATCTATGTCTTCGATATGTATGATATTGTATATATCAAACATTTCATTATACTCTATTTTAAAACAGTATTGAATAAGATTTTTAGCATTGATTTTTTTTCTTACCTCCTCATATATTTTTATTAATTGTTACTGCGCCTTATATTTTGATTTGTTATTCCAATTTTTTAAATCGGATATTTTTGAAAGCTACGGCATTACCTAATATTTTCTGTGTGCTATGAAAACACAATAAGTGAAACTCATTATATTATTTTACTACCATATTAATTCACTTCTAGGAATTATTCAAGCTTCGTTTATTTTTAAACTTGTTTGGTGAAAGCTCCCTTAGAGATTAAAAACACCGTGTTTTACATTCTTTTTTCTTTACAGTCTTGTCTAAAGTTTGCTCCGTCTGCTTATAATATTCTTTCGTGAATGCCTCTTCATATTTTCTTTTCAGACGCATAATTCAGCGCTTGAGTATCGGGTCAAAGACACGCTATCGAAATCCACACTTTCTAAAGCCTGTCTTATTTGTGACAGATTCTAAAGGCTGGATAGCTATTTTACTGCCAAAGACATGCCGTTAAAATGTGCGGGGGTGACTTGACCTCACCTGTTTCTTATATATAATCGGTTGCGCTTTCGTTGTAATACTTACGACGGCAGGGAGCATCACAGAAAAAGCCTGTTTACCTGGTCGGTCTTTTTCTAAGAAAATCTTGTGTAAACATAGTTGCGCATACACTCCTTGTCTGGCTTTTTTACTCAGTGTCTGCAATACTCGTGCCAGAGCTATACAAAAAGCACCCCACTGTGTAGCACCAGCTAAATTATCTCCTTTTTTATGGACTCTTATTATCCAAAGATGTTTTTAATGCCTTTTTACCTTTTCTTATAAAGGTGTGTAAATATTTTAGAAATTCTGAGCGATTCAATAATACTGTTTAAAGTTATGACTGGGGAATTTGAATACAGGATACGAAATGGTGCATATCATTGCTTATTTCTGCAGACCATTTAGATGTTAATACTCTAGGGCAAAATGTGAAATGTGGTGAGATATTGATGAATCATCTTTCTTATACAAATGTTTTTTTTATTTAAAAAATGGCAAGCTGTGTTTGCGAAGTTTGAACTCTGAGTTAGTAATAATTCTTTTTCTAACTTAGTATGTTCCAATGGTTTTAATTAGTTTGTTTTTTTATGAATAGCACGATTAAAGACGCATACAAAAAATATATATATATTTCAAAATAATCTTCATTTCCAATGGTTCCACATGAAATCGTTATTATATAGAGAAAACGAAAAGCATTTTGAAATGACGAATTTATGAATAAAAGAAAAATGTTTCTTTCATTCTAACATCATTTTAAACTTTACGAAAAAGTAGCATCTCACTGTATAGCATTAGCTAAATTATCTCCCTTTTTTATGGGCTCTTACTATTCAAACATGTTTTTTTATACTTTTTTTTATTCATTTCTTATAAAGGTGAGTAAATATTTTAGAAATTCTGTAGTACTAATTACGAGTTAGAAACTCGTTTAGTTTGTTCATTTGTACTATGTCTATGTTCATTTTCCCTCCTCCTAAGATTCTCTGTGCTTGTTCCTTTTTTTTATGCTGTCAATAACCGCTACAAAAATCACTAAACATTTAGTTTATTTTCCATAAATAAAGAAAGCAAATTCAAGATTATTTGCTCTTTTCTTACAACTCGACATAAAAGCTAATCTTTGCACTTTCAGTTTAAAATAAACGTAGATTTATCAAGGTCTATAGAATCTTTCAGTTAGATCTTCAGTAGCACTTCCACTGACCCGCAACTCACAATATTTTTCACTATCAACTGTGTCAGACAAGTCACCTTAAAAGAATTACATATTTTATTACAATTTCTAATGTCCATCCTCTGGTGCAATTTCTCAGACATTAAAGTAGTCTTAAAAAAAAAAAAAAAAAAAAGAAAAAAGAAAAAAAAGAAAGAGGATTGTTTACCCAAAAGTCTAATATAAGCGAAAACAGTTACACTGCTCACATCACCAGTTTTACACATTTTGCAAACTTTTCATATTTAACCAGCTTTAACATCAGAAATTGCAAGAATTTTGTAAAATACAGTATATTGTATCTTTATCCGATGAGCTTTTCATATGATGATGCTTAATTTCAAATACATGAATCTATAACAATAATAATAATAATGAAAAAAATATATATAGATAAGAGTTTTATTATAAATGAATCGTGAAACATTACTGTTTTACAAACACATAAATTTATTTGATATTAGTCGAAATCTGGTTCAGAAATTTCATTCCAATTTTGATAATATCTTTCAAAACAAAATACGGGAAACGTAAACAAATTTAAACAAATGTTGATCTGTTATTTAGCCAGACATTTCCAAACATCATTTCAGTGTTTATACTCGAGTAGGTTTTGTGACTGAGCAAACAGAGAGCCCGGATTGTTGCAACGCAATTGTTTCCGGCATAAGGTCAGCTTTCAGTCAATCATTAAGTCCGGCTCATTTATCAACAGCCTTCATTCATACCCTTTCTTGCTCCACAAAAAGCATCAAAACTCTCGAAGAATATGCAAGAGCTAGAAATAAAAAAAAAAGAGAGAGAGAGAGGGAATTTAGAATCTTTCGAAAGGTTCTAATTTTCTTCACGACCGATTCCTCCCGCTTCTCCCTCGAGAATTTATCGGATTCGAAGTGAAAAGGGGGGAGGGCAGGGTTAAGATTTTACAGAAAACTGGGGGAGGATATAAATAAATAAATAAATAAGAATGGGAAAAATGGGGGTTCTGCTGCCATGAAAAATGGCGCCGAACAGCTATTTGCCCGAGTTCCACTTCATTTGCATGCTGATTTGTTAGTAGAGACCCATTGGCTCAGGATAATCTCTCATCTATCACTGTCAGGATCTTAGCTTCTATATTGTTATTAATATCAGCGGATGAAAATCCTTCGTGGCGCCATCACCCCTTTCTGTTTTTTTCTTTCTTTCTTCCGCGGAACTAGCGGTACATCCTGTCACATGCAGGAAATGACAGTAAATTAAGGAGACCAGACCACCGCTGATCGACTGGAAAGCTAAAAGAACGAGAGATGAACAAAAGCATGAAGAAAAAATAGAACACCGAAAAAGAATCTACCCTCTTATGATGGGTGGGGGAGTAAATATATATCTCTAAGAAGATGAAGTGGAGGCAGAAATAAAAAAAAGAAGAAGAAGAAATAAATGCACACATTCTCAGTAATTTCTGTTTGTTAATGTCCCCCCACAGTAATTTCTTAAGCTTGGATTTCTTCCGCCCCATATTTGGGCAAAAGTTTGTTTTATTTATTCGAAAAGGGTTGATTCCGAACAGAGATCTCCAGCCACAACCGATTTTGAAATGGAGTGATATGACGTTACAGAAGGAGTGGGGAAGTGTTGTCTTGTGCATGATCGCTCCTACCCCCAATCATTTAGTCTTAAAATGCGGGACGATGTTTCTCCAAATACCCGTCTATCAAGCTAATGTATAAAATGCCTAAGATAAAGTTCTTCCATTCTTTCAAGACAATCAATATATGCATAATAATTTATGATAAAAGGCTTCCCAAACATTTGTATTTACAAAAACAGCGATGTTCTGTATTATTTATACTCTCTGGAGAACTACATCTTGTAAAAAGTATTAGACATTAAACTTTCTGTCGATTACGTATTATGCAGAAACATTGTTTGTGCTATCTCTGATAATATTGATAGAGAACTGCACCATGTAAAAAGTATTAGATATTAAATTTTCTGTGGATTACGCACTATGCAGAAATCATTGTTTGTGCTAACTGTGATAATAAAGATTTTATATTTTTTTAGCTGATCCGCCCGGCGTTTCCCGGTTCCGTAAAAAAATAGTACGAAATGGGAAAACCCTCTAAAAATAACCGTTCCTTTGCTAACCATTTCGTCTGTTGGAAGTAAATAGAGAGGCGGATCCCGAAGCGGAAGTAAATTCAATACGACTCCCTCAAATGGCTGGATCATTTGATTCACGGCGGGTTAGTTTTTGGCCAGAATTAAGAAAAGTTACCGTCCGATTTTCACAAAATTTGCATTTTCGGAATCAGAAAACTAAACTACGTATATACTCTGAGTTTCGAATGTATACCTCCAATAGTTTTCTTAATATTAGAAGATAAGTGAAAATGAGAATATTTCGTTGTCTGGGATTATCAAATCGGAACTTTTTTTTTTCACTTTTGATACTAATAGCTATTTGTGGCGCAAACGTCGGAAAATGTTTTAGTTCCACCTTCCATCGTCAGGAGGCGCTTTCTGTTCTAAACCAATTTCCGACGCGTGTCCCAACTGCCTACGACACCGTATAGCAAGAGTGCTGCACACAAGCAACAAAATCTTTTAGTTCCACTTTCCACCACCACTGGCACATTTTATTCTAAACAAACCTCTTTCCGAGCGAAACCCCGCACGTGTCCCCGCTGCTTACGGCACCGTATAGCAGGAATACCGCGCACGCGTGGAAAATATTTTAGTTCCGCTTTTCACCGCTAGGGGATGCCAAATCCCTATCTTAATTAATTATCTATATCTTAATTGGTTCGTTTTAAGTTGAACGAACCAAATGATGTTGCAATCGGGCCCATAGCACCAGAGGAAATTAATCCCCACCCGAAGATTAATAATCAGAAATGGTGGTAATAAAGAACTGAAAGGATTATATCGAAGTTTATTTAGCACCTGGGGAACCTGGGAAGAATGTTAGAAAATATGTCGTGTGAAACGGGCCAATATTTTAAAAGTTCTGATTTGGGGGGCTGGGAGGGAGGGGGAGTTTCGATCAGAGCATTAACGTGTTATTTAAATTACGGCCGGACCCCTCAAAATTAAATGAAAGGTCTTTAACATTAACAATTATCGTTAACTTTTGAAACAAAAACAAAATGACGATTTTTTTTTCACTTTGAAATTTACGCAAATTTCATCTTTTACCAATTTTCTATTAATATATATATATATATATATATATATATATATATATATATATATATATATATAAACCGATTTTTTCCAAAAATCGGATTTTATAAAATAGATTTTTTTTTGTTAATTTTAAATCCCTACCCGAAATAGTTTTAAAAATTTGAATTTTACCTTCTAATTTCCCACTTTACTTATCGGAAAGTAAATGGATAAATGGACCCCATTGCGGAAGTAAATTCAATACGACCTCCTCAGTAGATAATAATTGGGGGTTCTGCGCCAGCGGCGTACGCGGCGTATGCTCAAGGTCGAAGGAAGGTCACTGGAAGTGCCAGGTGTGGACACCGGAAGTGGCAGGTGTTGATAACAAACATGTTTAGACAGGAAATGATCCCGGAAGTAAGACAGGAAGTAAGACCGGAAGGGATTAGGAGATAAGGACAGGATGAGACGTATTTTTTCTAAAAAGGGTTTTAATCACATTCTTTCTTGAAGGGAAAATTTTTCTACACCAGATGTGCTGATGTCTCAAGGTTAGCGGAAGGGACAGGTGATGATAAAAGACATGTTTATACAGGAAGTGATTCCGTAAGTAAGGCCGGAAGGGATTAGGAGATAACGTTAGGATGTTCTACACCAGATGTGCTAACCTCGCAAGGTCATAAGAAATGACAGGTGGTGATAACAGACATGTTTATACAGGAAGCGATTCCGTAAGTAAGAAAGAAAGAAATTAGGAGATATCGGTAAGATATTCTACACCAGATGTGCTGACCACGCAAGGTCATAGGAAATGACAGATGCTGATAACACACAGGATGGAACAGGTATCTTTAGACAGGAAGTAATCGTGGGTCTTACCGGAAACAGGACAGGAAGTGAAGTGTGATATGGCTTTCTGACTTTACAAAAGATTAATATGAATTTTTTTTCTATAAAAAGGGTTTTAATCAGATTCTTTCTGCAGAGGGAATTTTTTTTTTTTTTTAAGTTTGTAAATAATAGATCTTAATGAAATAATAGGTGCTTTGATGTAATACAAATTGTACCATAAAATGGAAATAATATTAGCAGAATACCAACAGTGGTTTTAGTCAAGTGGAGTTGAGTTGTAGGAATCCTGCTATAAAAAATAATATTAGCAGAATGTTGAATTTTTTTTTTCTTATTTAAACATTAACTTAAAATGTGAATGGGATTAAAATAGATGTGAGGGCTAAATTTTTAGAGATTTAAGAAAATTCACTGTGAGTTATGTTAGGGTTGTTAAAGAAAAGGAGGTGATCGACTTTGACTGCATTTTTCTAAAAGTTTCAGTGTGATAAGGGAGAGAGGGGGGAAGGCTTAATTTTTTCGTACATGTGAGGGAAAACGGTATCGCCCTCTATCGTTGGGAAAAGGAAGTGTGAAAAGAAAAATGAAGATTGAAAAGAAGGTTACCTTTGAGTTTCAAACCCGGGAACAAAATAGTCTCATGGTTTGATCATTGACAAGCGGTTTAATGATCAAGCCATGGGACTATATCATTGAGAGATGATGTAAGCTATTTGTGAAAAAGAAATCACCTGATCTTGGGCATGTCTTAACAATCATGTGACATTTTTTAACAAATAAATGATACGTAGTTTGAATCGAGCGCCCTCCCCCTACATGAGACTGTTCGTTTATAAAAAAAATAATAATTCAAGTCTTTTAGACTAAACCTTTACGGGAAAAAAGATTTGTTATACTTCTTTGTGTTACATTATCTCTTCCGTCTTTTAAGTTTACAAATTTGTGGAGTAACATAAATAATCGTTTTTATCATACTTAAACAAGATATTTTTTAATTATATATTTTTTGAATTAACTGGTAATATAGCTTTTTTTTTCCTTAAAAGGGTACTGTAGAATAACTTATGTCACAAATACTACATCCTTCTATAGTTAAATATGTTTCACTTAAGACATGCCAAAATGTCTTAGAAACATTTCATTTTGGAGTTAAGTGATTAAACAAGAAAAATATTATTTATAAAAACACAACACATAAGACCAGTGACTGAGAGGTTCTGGTTTTAAAGCTACTAGACGTTTGGGTTTAAACTTCTCTCGCGCTCGTCGACCTAACCGTTCGGAGTTTTCTTCGAACCTTGTCAATAAGAGTTAGGATTCCTTAGAATGATCCCTAGAGTGACCTATAGCTCAAGCGTAGATTATCGGTTTTAACAAATAACCAACCAACCACAACACATAAGACATTTTAGATAATTACATAAGGCATTTTAGGATCATTACATAAGACATTTTAGATAATTACATAAGGCATTTTAGGATCATTACATAAGACATTTTAGATAATTACATAAGGCATTTTAGGATCATTACATAAGACATTTTAGATCATTACATTTAGTCAATAGGTGATTTGACATGCAAAATATTATTTATAGAAACATACAATATGATATATACAACACACTAAACATTCAATTTGAACGATTTTTTCCCTTTCATATGAACAATTTTTAATGACTATTTAACTTGTTAAAGAGAGCGGTTATTTTGTTTAGAGTTATATGATTAAAATAAATTTTCAGTAGATTTGACTTTACACAACCAACATTTAAAAAAAAGAGAATGGAATCTAGTTTTCAAAAATTAACGTATTTTAATTTTACAAATACTTCACCCCCCCCCCCCTCTTTTTCCCCTCTTTTGGTAGACTTTATACACATAAGACATAAAAGACGTTTTAGAATACATCATTTAGAAATTAAGCAACTTAATAAGTAAAATACTATTTATAAAAGCAATAGATAGAAAAGTAATAAAGATTTTTACTTACAAATGTACGAACTAATGATAGGTAAGACTTTCTCAATCATTGTGCAAGAATTAAGTGGTGATTGAACTTATAACATTATAGGATGAAATAATCACGTGACGTATTTTTAAACTAATAGAATGTCAGTATTTTTAAACCAATAAAAAGTTAGTATTTTTTACACGAGCGCCCTCTATCATTATATAAATTTCACTTAAACGAGTTCATAACATTATACTGTACCCTGAAATCGTTGTAATAGCTTGTGTTTTTCGTTTAAGTTAGTTTTCATTTAAGTTATTATGGAACGAGTTATGAATTCTTATGTTGATGATGTAACCAACTTGGAGTGCCAACACTCATCACCAAATAAATAATCAAGAGATGGATTCTACACTTTTATCCAAAGAAGGACTCGTTTCGAATTATGAAGTGAAGCCCACCTCATCAGGACTAAAGAAACAGAAGTTACCCCATATGTGTAAGATGTGTAACAAAGCATTTCCTCGAAAAGTTAACTGAGTGTTTCATATGAAAAGTCATCTAAAGGAAAAATCTTTTTGCTGTGAGGTGTGTGCTAAAGTTTTTTCACAAAAGAGTGATTTACGTAATCATCAAAAGATTCACAAATCACCCAAACAATACAAGTGTAGTGATTGCAACGAACTGTTTTCAAGAATGACAGACTTATTGAAACATAAGAAAACTCACATTTTAGGAAAACAACATTCATGTACAAAGTGTAGCGAAATATTTAATTGTGTATCGGATTTAGTACAACATTGTGATACTTATCATAAAGTTGTGAAATCACCCTATTCAAAAGATTTGTTATTTGAAAAAGTGAAACATTTTAAAAGACAAAATGATGTGCGAAATATTTGTACTAAAACTATCATTGTGTCCAATGAGATGAATCAAAAAGACTTTCGTTCATTTTTTAACAGTGTTCGATCGGATGTTTTAAACGAATTAAATTATCAATTGCAAATGAAAAAGTCAATAAAATGGTATGAAGCCGTTAAAGTGGATGTATATCGTGAATAACTGGATGGTGACTTAGAGAGAGCAACCCCCTTTTTCCTTTCCAAAAGTGAACTGGAATTAACAGAACAAAACATACATGTGCATGTTGAGAATGCCTTTCTAAAGCTGTACAACGGCTTTGAAGATTTCACAGAACGTGTGTTTAATTGGACATTACAAAAAATTTTGAAATTAGAATTGATTACAGCTCAATATGACAGGCTTATTTGATTTGTATTATCTTAAATGATTAATAAATAGTTTTAATATGAAAAAAATATAGTGTTTTTTTTTTTTTTTTTTTTTTTTTTTTTTTTTTTTTTTTTTTTAGTTTATGTAAATTAATTTGAACAGTTTGACAATGCAACATGAACTACTGTTTAGCATTTTGAATGTCTTAGACAAAATGGGAATGAATTTGTTGAAATTATGTAAAACATGATGAAATGAATGTGATGTATTTATTATATGTTACTTAAACTACAAGAGAAATGATTGGAAATGTGTTATTTTAAATCTATGATACTTTTAGTCAATAACAAGGTAACACGCGACGTTATGAATCATCGATGGGTTTTCCTTTGAATAGGTATTAATCTTACTTATTGATAATAAAGTTGAATTTTTCTCTTCGTTTAAACAATGACACTGCATGTTTTGATAATTTTCCCTCAACAGTCAATATCAATGTTTTTAACCTAATTAAGAAAATTTTTAACTTAAACCGTCACTGAGTTTATCCTAGATAAGTAAATTTTTATATTTAACCCACATATAAATTAAATGATTAACTATAACCATGACTGTTTTTAAAATCTAGATAAGTAAATGTTTTTATGAAACACATTCAGTGTTCTGCTGACTTTTATCGAGATTACACCAGTTAGTGAATGCAGATTAAATTGCATAAAAATATTTTATGAAATGAATACTTAACAAACAACAAATGGAAAAATTAAAAGAAAGTACCTCACACTTAAATACTGTACTTTTACAACATATGTACACAAAACTATTACCCTTTCTCATTAAACAGAAATGTGTGGTGAGTAACAGATCCACAGAAAAAGAACCTGTGTTAAGGTCTAAACTTAATACGTGTATCGAGAATAATATGGTAAAAATACTTAACCTGTTGTATGAATGTACTGGATGTATTTTTCGACATGCAAGTCAAAGCCTTCACTCATGCTTCGCATTTAATAATAAGGAAAAATTTAATCAACTAGGTGAAGCTTTGTTAATGCTCATCGATTTCGATTATGTAATTTCAACGTTTTTGAATGGAGTTTATAGTGTTAGTGAACACTTTTTACATAAGCTTCATGAACAAACTGTTTATAATGAATTGTTTAAGACAAAATAAATGATTTGTTTTGTTAAAGATCTGTGTGTGTTTATTTCTACAAAGTGTCTCTGTGTGAATTTATTAGTTTTTTATCTAATCGAACTTTTAAGTGAAGAGATGTAATTTAACTTTTTTGTATATTCCAATTCAAAAATTTTAACAATTGCAAAAAAGATTAAACTATTGAATAAAAATATTCACGTTAGAAAAAAAAATTGAAAAAATTATTAGTTAACAAAAATAAAATAAAATAAAATAAAATAAAGTTAACAAAACAGCTTAAAAACATTAAAGTTAACAAAAAGTTTATAAATGTTAAAAGTTAACAAAAAAAAATAAGTTATGTTGAAAAGTTAAGAAAACAATGAAAAGTAAACAAAAATATAGTTTTTAAATTAAAATTTTTTAAAGTCTTCAAGTTAATCAAAATTAACTTTTTACTTTTAACTATTGAGAGACTATGATCTAACTGTTTATCCTCGCAACCAACTGGTGCATATAAACTATATACTCTGTATCTGCATATGCGCAGAAAAACATAGACATTTACACTAACTTAAGTTCGACTTTAAATTCTTTGCCAACTTTTAAGTTTAATTGCTATACACAACTCGATTACCTTTCCCACAAAACACCTTTCAGAAACAAAACAGAAATTAACACTTACCGAAAAACACGTCAACTTCTTGTGCTTTCTTTCACTCAACTAACGTTTCTCCCTTATCTTTGCTAGGGGGCGCTGCAATCGCCGCTAGAGGCGTTAGCAGTCTTCCGGTGTGTGATAAGAATAAACTTTAAATCCAACTTACACTCGCTCAGTCATTCTTGCTTCTCTCTACCTTGCTAACAACCGTTTGCTGCTGGCTCATTGTTTGGTTGTTTAAACTTGTTGAAAGACGTCATCATGTGTTTGTCTAAACTTGTCCAGTCTTGTTTTTATGCAGTACGTCTATTTAGATGAGTCATCACTCGCTTACCTTGGTTGACTTGTCCAAACTTGTTTTTGTGTGGCACGTCTATTTGGGTGAGTCATCGTTCGCTTATCTTGCTTTACTTGTTTGAACTTGTCTAGTATCCACCACCTCATGTCTTTTGTCATAGGTTGAATATACTTTACACCAATCACTTAAATATAAAAGTCTTGTCACAACTTAAACTTTGATAAAAATAACAATTATTTATAAATTTCATCAAATTCTTATTTTTCTGATACATTTACTATGTAATTTTCGTTCAAAAATATAGTAAAGCCCGATTTTAAATCGAAGTCTAAGATAAATTCCCCAAATTTGTAACATTTTAACACTAATAATAAATATTGTAAGCACCCAGTACATACAAGTTTTGTAAAAATAATATTACTTATAGCTAACTCGTTCAGTCCCATCATACGAAACTTCAATATAGCTAAAATCATAGTGTTAAAAAAAAAAATCTAATCACGTGTCTTTATATATTATTTTGAAATGCAAAGTATTATATCTAAACGAATGATATAAGGAGTAGTTAGAATAGTTCTTGTATTTTTGTTAGTAAAAAATTTGTACACATTATCTTACAAGGTTGCAATATTCAACAAACGGTTCACCATATTTAAGAACGATTCACCATGATTTAAAAACTTAGTAACATATTTTAAATTTATAAATTTAAAGAGATTATATAAGATATATTTAAGATAATATAGATAAGATTATTATAAAAAGATATTTTTATAAATAAGCAATTATAAATACTTAAGTATTTTTAATTTAAATTTATAAATTTAAAATATGTTACTAAGTTTTTAAATCATGGTGAATCGTTTTTAAATATGGTGAACTGTGTGTTGAATATTGCAACCTTGTACGATAATGTATATAAATTTTTTACTAACAAAAATACAAGAACTATTCTAACTACTCCTTATATCATTCGTTTAGATATAATACTTTGCATTTCAAAATAATATATAAAGACACGTGATTAGATTTTCGTTTAACACTATGATTTTAGCTATATTGAAGTTTCATATCATGGGACTGAACGAGTTAGCTATAAGTAATATTATTTTTACAAAACTTGTATGTACTGGGTGCTTACAATATTTATTATTAGTGTTAAAATGTTACAAATTTGGGGAATTTATCTTAGACTTCGATTTAAAATCGGGCTTTACCATATTTTTGAACGAAAATTAAATAGTAAATGTATCAGAAAAATAAGAATTTGATGAAATTTATAAATAATTAATATTTTTATCAAAGTTTAAGTAAGTTGTGACAAGACTTTTATATTTAAGTGATTGGTGTAAAGTATATTCAAGCTATGACAAAAGACATGAGGTGGTGGATACTATACAAGTTCAAACAAGTAAAGCAAGATAAGCGAACGATGACTCACCCGAATAGACGTGCCACACAAAAACAAGTTTAGACAAGCCAACCAAGATAAGAGAGTGATGACTCATCTAAATAGACGTACTGCATAAAAACAAGACTGGACAAGTTTAGACAAACACATGATGACGTCATTCAACAAGTTTAAACAACCAAACAATGAGCCAGCAGCAAACGGTTGTTAGCAAGGTAGAGAGAAGCAAGAATGACTGAGCGAGTGTAAGTTGGATTCAAAGTTTATTTTTATCACACACCGGAAGACTGCTAACGCCTCTAGCGGCAATTGCAGCGCCCCCTAGCAAAGATAAGGGAGAAACGTTAGTTGAGTGAAAGCAAGCACAAGAAGTTGACGTGTTTTTCGGTAAGTGTTAATTTCTGTTTTGTTTCTGAAAGGTCTTTTGTGGGAAAGGTAATCGAGTTGCGTATAGTAATTAAACTTAAAAGTTGGCAAAGAATTTAAAGTCGAACTTAAGTTAGTGTAAATGTCTATGTTTTTCTGCGCATATGCAGATACAGAGTATATAGTTGATATGCACCAGTTGGTTGCGAGGATAAATAGTTAGATCATAGTCTCTCAATAGTTAAAAGTAAAAAGTTAATTTTGATTAACTTGAAGACTTTAAAAAATTTTAATTTAAAAACTATATTTTTGTTTACTTTTCATTGTTTTCTTAACTTTTCAACATAACTTTTTTTTTGTTAACTTTTAACATTTATAAACTTTTTGTTAACTTTAATGTTTTTAAGCTGTTTTGTTAACTTTATTTTATTTTATTTTATTTTATTTTTGTTAACTAATAATTTTTTCAAAAATTTTTTTTAACGTGAATATTTTTATTCAATAGTTTAATCTTTTTTGCAATTGTTGAAATTTTTGAATTGGAATATACAAAAAAGTTAAATTACATCTCTTCACTTAAAAGTTCGATTAGATGAAAAACTAATAAATTCACACAGAGACACTTTGTAGAAATAAACATACACAGATCTTTAACAAAACAAATCATTTATTTTGTCTTAAACAATTCATTATAAACAGTTTGTTCATGAAGCTTATGTAAAAAGTGTTCACTAACACTATAAACTCCATTCAAAAACGTTGAAATTACATAATCGAAATCGATGAGCATTAACAAAGCTTCACCTAGTTGATTAAATTTTTCCTTATTATTAAATGCGAAACATGAGTGAAGGCTTTGACTTGTATGTCGAAAAATACATCCAGTACATTCATACAACTGGTTAAGTATTGTTACCATATTATTCTCGATACACGTATTAAGTTTAGACCGTAACACAGGTTCTTTTTCTGTGGATCTGTTACTCACCACACATTTCTGTTTAATGAGAAAGGGTAATAGTTTTGTGTACATATGTTGTAAAAGTACAGTATTTAAGTGTGAGGTACTTTCTTTTAATTTTTCCATTTGTTGTTTGTTTAAGTCAACATGAGAAAAATTCTTCAAAATTTTAATTCGCATCATAGAATCTTGATTTAAAACTAAAATCGTGTTATTAGAAACAAAGGATGCACTTTTGTATCTTAAATTAAATGCAAGGATTTTATATTGAAACTCATACCAGCTATGAATATCCATATTAACACCGCTTTTGGTCGGGATTTCTTCATTAGTAGATACATTGCGTTTAAATTCTCGTATATGTATAGAATATTGTTTATTTTTTAACTTCAAGGTTAAGTAGAAACAGTCACTTAGTTCTTTGTGAAATACATGGAAATTGTATAATTTGTCACTTTTAGTGTCAAATGTATGTGTGGTGTCGCTTTGTATTTCACCACTTGTTTGCGAAAGGCTGTTTGCTTGTAGCTCTTTCACCTCATGTTTAACAGTAGTCTGTAAGATATTATTCGTAGGTTCTTGAAAGGGTTCATCCTTTAGCGAGGTTAAGGTGGTAGAACAATCTAAATTTTCAAAATTCATGTCTTTGAAAAATATATTTAAATAGTCCTGGGCAAAAATTGACTCTTGATGTGGATTCTCGAAAGATGTTGCATCATAACCACCGGTAAAGTTTGAAAAATTCACAGCGATCTCAGGTTTCACATCTTGTAAGTCCTCAGTAGAGGATATACCACGTGATATAGTTACACAGTCATTGTCCATTTTAGAAAGTTTTAATTTTGGATCTTTTAACTCCTTCTCACAGGTATTTGAATTTTCCATAGCTCTTTCTAAGCGTGGACGCTTTGAAGATGGAAACACTTCTTCGTGGGATCGCATATTCATTTCATAAAATATTTTTATGCAATTTAATCTGCATTCACTAACTGGTGTAATCTCGATAAAAGTCAGCAGAACACTGAATGTGTTTCATAAAAAACATTTACTTATCTAGATTTTAAAAACAGTCATGGTTATAGTTAATCATTTAATTTATATGTAGGTTAAATATAAAAATTTACTTATCTAGGATAAACTCAGTGACGGTTTAAGTTAAAAATTTTCTTAATTTGGTTAAAAACATTGATGTTGACTGTTGAGGGAAAATTATCAAAACATGCAGTGTCATTGTTTAAACGAAGAGAAACAACTTTCTTATCAATAAGTAAGATTAATACCTATTCAAAGGAAAACCCATCGCTGATTCATATCGTCACGTTTTACCTTGTTAGTGACTAAAAGTATCATAGATTTAAAATAACACATTTCCAATCATTTCTCTTGTAGTTTAAGTAACATATAATAAATACATCACATTCATTTCATCCTGTTTCACATAATTTCCACAAATTCATTCCCATTTTGTCTAAGACATTCAAAATGCTAAACAGTATTTTATGTTGCATTGTCAAACTGTTCAAAGTAATTTACATAAACTAACTAACAAAGAAAAAAAAAAAAAAAAAAAAAAAAACACTATACTTTTTCTTATTAAAATTATTTATTAATCATTTAAAATAATACAAATCAAATAAGCCTGTCATATTGAACTATAATCAATTCGAATTTCAAAATTTTTTGTAATGTCCAATTAAACACACGTTCTGTGAAATCTTCAAACCCGTTGTACAGCTTTAGAAAGGCATTCTCAACATGCACATGTATGTTTTGTTCTGTTTATTCCAGTTCACTTTTGGAAAGGAAAAAGGGGGTTGCTCTCTCTAAGTCACCATCCTGTGATTCACGATATACATCCACTTTAACGGCTGCATACCATTTTATTGACTTTTTCATTTGCAATTGATAATTTAATTCGTTTAAAACATCCGATTGAACACTGTTAAAAAATGAACGAAAGTCTTTTTGATTCATCTCATTGGACACAATGATAGTTTTAGTACAAATATTTCGCACATCATTTTGTCTTTTAAAATGTTTCACTTTTTCAAATAACAAATCTTTTGAATAGGGTGATTTCACAACTTTATGATAAGTATCACAATGTTGTATTAAATCCGATACACAATTAAATATTTCGCTACACTTTGTACATGAATGTTGTTTTCCTAAAATGTGAGTTTTCTTATGTTTCAATAAGTCTGTCATTCTTGAAAACAGTTCGTTGCAATCACTTCACTTGTATTGTTTGAGTGATTTGTGAATCTTTTGATGATTACGTAAATCACTCTTTTGTGAAAAAACTTTAGCACACACCTCACAGCAAAAAGATTTTTCCTTTAGATGACTTTTCATATGAAACACTAAGTTAACTTTTCAAGGAAATGCTTTGTTACACATCTTACACGTATGGGGTAACTTCTGTTTCTTTAGTCCTGATGAGGTGGGTTTCACTTCATAATTCCAAACGAGTCCTTCTTTGGATAAAAGTGTAGAATCCATCTCTTGATTATTTAACTTTGGTGATGAGTGTTGACACTCCAAGTTGGTTACATCATCAACATAAGAATTCATAGCTCGTTCCATAATAACTTAAATGAAAACTAACTTAAACGAAAAACACAAGCTATTACAACGATTTCAGGGTACAGTATAATGTTATGAACTCGTTTAAGTGAAATTTATATAATGATAGAGGGCGCTCGTGTAAAAAATACTAACTTTTTATTGGTTTAAAAATACTGACATTCTATTAATTTAAAAATACGTCACGTGATTATTTCATCCTATAATGTTATAAGTTCAATCACCACTTAATTCTTGCACAATGATTGAGAAAGTCTTACCTATCAGAAGTTCGTACATTTGTAAGTAAAAATCTTTATTACTTTTCTATCTATTGCTTTTATAAATAATATTTTACTTATTAAGTTGCTTAATTTCTAAATGATGTATTCTAAAACGTCTTTTATGTCTTATGTGTATAAAGTCTACCAAAAGAGGGGAAAAAGAGGGGGGGGGTGAAGTATTTGTAAAATTAAAATACGTTAATTTTTAAAAACTAGATTCCATTCTCTTTTTTTTAAATGTTGGTTGTGTAAAGTCAACTCTACTGAAAATTTATTTTAATCATATAACTCTAAACAAAATAACCGCTCTCTTTAACAAGTTAAATAGTTACTAAAAATTGTTCATATGAAAGGGAAAAAATCGTTCAAATTGAATGTTTAGTGTGTTGTATATACCATATTGTATGTTTCTATAAATAACATTTTGCATGTCAAATCACTTATTGACTAAATGTAATGATCTAAAATGTCTTATGTAATGATCCTAAAATGCCTTAAGTAATTATCTAAAATGTCTTATGTGTTGTGGTTGGTTGGTTATTTGTTAAAACCGATTATCTACGCTTGAGCTATAGGTCACTCTAGGGATCATTCTAAGGGATCCTAACTCTTATTGACAAGGTTCGAAGAAAACTCCGAACGGTTAGGTCGACGAGCGCCAAAGAAGTTTAAACCCAAACGTCTAGTAGCTTTAAAACCAGAACCTCTCAGTCACTGGTCTTATGTGTTGTGTTTTTATAAATAATATTTTTCTTGTTTAATCACTTAACTCCAAATTGAAATGTTTCTAAGACATTTTGGCATGTCTTAAGTGAAACATATTTAACTATAGAAGGATGTAGTATTTGTGACATAAGTTATTCTACAGTACCCTTTTAAGGAAAAAAAAAGCTATATTACCAGTTAATTCAAAAAATATATAATTAAAAAATATCTTGTTTAAGTATGATAAAAACGATTATTTATGTTACTCCACAAATTTGTAAACTTAAAAGACGGAAGAGATAATGTAACACAAAGAAGTATAACAAATCTTTTTTCCCGTAAAGGTTTAGTCTAAAAGACTTGAATTATTATTTTTTTATAAACGAACAGTCTCATGTAGGGGGAGGGCGCTCCATTCAAACTACGTATCATTTATTGGTTAAAAAATGTCACATGATTCTTAAGACATGCCCAGGATCAGGTGATTTCTTTTTCACAAATAGCTTACATCATCTCTCAACGATATAGTCCCATGGCTTGATCATTAAACCGCTTGTCAATGATCAAACCATGAGACTATTTTGTTCCCGGGTTCGAAACTCAAAGGTAACCTTCTTTTCAATCTTCATTTTTCTTTTCACACTTCCTTTTCCCAACGATAGAAGGCGATCCCGTTTTCCCTCACATGTACGAAAAAATTAAGCCTTCCTCCTCTCTCCCTTATCACACTGAAAACTTTTACAAAAATGCTGTCAAAATCGATCACCTCCTTTTCTTTAACAACCCTAGCATAACTCACAGTGAATTTTCTTAAATCTCTAAAAATTTAGCCCTCACATCTATTTTAATCTCATTCACATTTAAGTTAATGTTTAAATAAGAAAAAAAAATTCAACATTCTGCTAATATTATTTTTTATAGCAGGATTCCTACAACTCAACTCCACTTGACTAAAACCACTGTTGGTATTCTGCTAATATTATTTCCATTTTATGGTACAATTTGTATTACATCAAAGCACCTATTATTTCATTAAGATCTATTATTTACAAACTTTTAAAAAAGAATTGAAATTTAAAAAAAATAATTTTTTTCCCTCTCAAGAAAGAATCTGATTAAAACCCTTTTTATAGAAAAAAAATTCATATTAAACTTTTATAAAGTCAGAAAGCCTTATCACACTTCACTTCCTGTCCTGTTTCCGGTAAGACCCACGATTACTTCCTGTCTAAAGATACCTGTTCCATCCTGTGTGTTATCAACATCTGTCATTTCCTATGACCTTGCGTGGTCAGCACATCTGGTGTAGAACATCTTACCGATATCTCCAAATTTCTTGCTTTCTTACTTACGGAATCACTTCCTGTATAAACATGTCTGTTATCACCACCTGTCATTTCCTATGACCTTGCGAGGTTAGCACATCTGGTGTAGAACATCCTAACGTTATCTCCTAATCCCTTCCGGCCTTACTTACGGAATCACTTCCTGTATAAACATGTCTGTTATCATCACCTGTCCCTTCCGCTAACCTTGAGACATCAGCACATCTGGTGTAGAAAAATTTTCCCTTCAAGAAAGAATCTGATTAAAACCCTTTTTAGAAAAAATACGTCTCATCCTGTCCTTATCTTCTAATCCCTTCCGGTCTTACTTCCTGTCTTACTTCCGGGATCATTTCCTGTCTAAACATGTTTGTTATCAACACCTGCCACTTCCGGTGTCCACACCTGGCACTTCCAGTGACCTTCCTTCGACCTTGAGCATACGCCGCGTACGCCGCTGCGCAGAACCCCCAATTATTATCTACTCTCCTCAAATGTCTGCATGTGTAACGAAGACATCAGACGAAGAAGATAAAACACGGCAAACGATTCTGGACATAACTTAGGCCGAAATGGCGGCAACCAAGAAACCAATAAAGCATTCTGAGGACATTTTTAGTGACAAAGGAAAAAAAGTAGCTAAAACTTGAAAAATCGCTGTACGAATTCCGAATAAACTTTATTGAAAAGAGGGTAAAATTTACTATATTGGCTGAAAGATTGGAACCGGATTCCTGTTACTAATGTGAAAAAAACGCTGCAAAACGTGAAAAAGTTAAAAAAAATTGCATTAAAAAATGAAAAAAAAACTATTCCGAAATTCCAAAATCGGACTTCGAGGTGCAAAACAGGGTTTTTCATGCAGAATTATCCGATTTGCTTCAAATTTTGTATATAGGTTCATTGTGATAAGGCGCTTCCTTGATTAGTTTTGGAGTTCATTGGTTAAGTATAAAGGGGGTAACAGGGGCTAATTCCCTTTTAATTTGGATTTTTCATGCAGAATTGTCCGATTTGCTTCAAATTTGGTATACTTGTTTATTCTGATAAGGCGCTTCCCTGATTAGATTTGGAAGTTCATTGATTAAAAAAAGGGGGAGGGACCGGAGGAGAAATCCCCCTTAATTTAGATAAATGGGTATTTCATGCAGAATTATCCGATTTGCTTCAAATTTAGTATACAGGTTTACTGTCGATTTCTTTATTTTTCTAGGGGCATTATTCTTTGAAAGAAGAGCATAATATACAATTAGTGTGAATAGCCTGTGAGCTCAATGCCATCAGTTTAACTTAACTGGACACTTGTTTTAAACATAAAAGTGCAATTAAACAAAAATAAATTTAGTCCATTACTTTCCCTTTATGAAAGAAAGAGTTGACATATTTCATGATTACTCAGATGTGAAAGATGGTTGACATTGTGACTATTATTTTGTATTTAGTTTTTATCCTCGCTACATATTTTTCTATCTATTATTCCCTAGACCCAGTCGAAAAAATAGAACTTCCTTATGTATAACTCTTACTTTTCCGTTTGTAGCTGAAGGCAAAACCCTCAAAGGATATATCTAGGATCATAGTTTGCGGTCATGTGGTAACAGAATGTATCCATATATCGTGAGAACAGGGTGAAAGTCAGAAATTTATGCCACTAGGTCCGTAAAAAGAAATATTTTATAGGATTCTAAGAATCTGTGATCTTTAATTGCGAATTCCAAGCCTGAAATAATTATTGTTGAAGTAATTGTAAATTAACGAGCTGGTAGATTTGGTTACAAATCAAATCGTTGGGAGAAAAAAAAAGAATTATTAAAGTATCCGAAAAAAACTACAGAAAGTTATTAAGAATTTCCATTGTTGAAAAAATCATATTTTGCTGATAATGAATAATACTATTGAATAAATGCATATTTTCCCAATCATGTATTAAATTTAAGTATCCATCCCTATTAAATTGAGAGTAGAAGTAAAACCTTGAATTAGACGTTTCTATTCACATTCGCAACAAAAAATAAACTCCATAATGGAACTGGAAACTAGCTTTAAAAAATATAGAAACAGAAAAACCTTGGAACATCACATTTTTGATTTTGGCTTAAAAATACTGTGGAGTTTTAAAATAAAATGATGCAAATCGCATGTAAATACTATGGCTAGATTAAAATCTAAAACTCTTTTTATGTTGTAGTATCCGTGGTTGTCTATATATAGAGTATACTTAAACTTAAATCCATTTATTTCGGAATGTATTTCAAGATTCGACTTATTTAAATTGATATATGTAAATTTCTATAAAAGAAAATGATACATTGTACAGTTATTTTTTGAATTGTCATATGATTTTTTTGTATTGTAAGAAAATTTTGAAAATATGATTCTCGGAGTAAAAAAGTACTCATAAAACATACTAGTTTTCTTTAAAAAAAATATTTTTTTTTTGTATATATATATATATATATATATATATATATATATACAGGGTGATTTTTTTAAAAGTTGTGAAAGTAAAACACTATAACAAAAGAACCACTGATCCAAATGACTTAAAATTTCACCAGTATGCTCCCAAAGCAATAGGGATTTTTTAGGCATGGTTAAAAAAAACTTAAAATCGCACCGACAGTAAGTCTGCGCTGTAAGATAGCAGAAACAAAGAATATCGTCTGTGGGAGGAAAACAATGGACGGTACTTTGAGAAACCATCTTCTGTAGACACTCTGTCGTCATTGGACCTATTCTTAAATTCTTAAGTGTCCTAAATCTCCTAAGAGCAGTTGCTGCGCTGTCATTATTCTGATAATACAGTTTCACTAACAACGCACGCTCCGTCAATGGCGCAGTCATTGCGAGGATTTCCGTAGAATAATGAACACGAGATGTGCGTATTTCACGTTTTTATCGCCAATGTGCGTGTGCCGGGCGCAAGTTCGTCTCCCGACTTTACTGCATGTACAGCGCCATCTGTCGGTGTGATTTTAAGTTTTTTGTAACCACGCCTAAAAAATTCCCATTGCTTTGGGAGCATACTGGTGAAATTTTAGGTCATTTGGATCAGTGGTTCTTTTATTATAGGGTTTTACTTTCACAACTTTAAAAAAAATCACCCTGTATATGTATGTATTTTATGTGTAAATCCTGAAAACAAATTAATATGTATTCTTTTCTGTATTCAAAAATGAAAAAAAGTATTTGAAAAGGAATATATAAGAACTCGATAGGAAAAATATACCAAACATTTCTAAATGCTCTGATTAAACAAACAAACAAACAAAAAAGGAGTAGTAAAAACTATTGCAGAAGAAGCAGTACATACAGGAAAATGGAAACTTATATTGGCAAACACTTTATCAAGGGCAATATTTCACAATATCAGTAAGTCGCAATTTCAACATAGTAAGCAATCAGTCGGAATTACTATGGTCAAACTGCCTGATCAGCTGCGACAGCCACATATGGAAAAAATTGGAAAAATTAAGAGTGGATCAGTCCTGAAAACCATATTAGAAAAATATCAAATCAATACCCATAATGGAATAGATAAAAAAGACATAAATAATAAATCCAGTTTGTGAAATAGAAACAAAATTCTTCACTTATATGCACAATTTTAAATTTGTGAACATGACCAAATATTGTGACAAGTATATGGAATGATTATATGTTATCAGTTAATAGGTTGCAGTTATTTTAACAAAACTATGAAGACTGGAGATAAAATATTAACAAATATAAGTGATTAATAAATTGTAAGACTATTAGAAAGAATGTCTAATTTAACAACACAATAACATAAAAAGAAAAAAAAAAGAGTAAGAAAGAAAATTATATATTTATCCAGTAGCATTTTAAATACGTATACTCTATGCATAACTTTTAAGTAAATATGTATGACATTAGTGCTGTCATCTATTAGCAGGAATGATAAATATTCTAGTAGATGTTATTAGGAAAAATAAAACAAAGGTGCTGCCATCTTTAGGCTAAAATTAAAATTAAACTTAATATTAAAATAAGAAATTTCAAATTAGTGAGAAAAGAAAAAAAGAGGAAAAATTAGGACGTAGTTAATCATTTAAACGATCATTATTAATTTTATTTTAACTATTAAATAACAATAAAAAGAAATAATTAAAATAAATCAACTATCGAAAGATGAATTACAAATTTCTGTATGATTTATATTTTAAGGTAATTATGCATTATATGTTATCCAGCAGTTTATAGATTCTTTAGCAACTAAGTTTAAATTTTGAACTTTATATTTATTAGAACAAAGGTGTGTAATTCTATGTGCAAAGTTAAGTAAAATATGAACATAAACAGATTTATGAAAACAGAAAGTATAATGCGTGAATAAATTTACTTTGAAGTGGAAATGATTAAACTTATTGTAATAATGCCAAAAGTAAGATTGTTTTGTTCATTTATCGTTATATTTAAATCAAAGAAGTTAATGGCATTATCTGCAATATCATTTTCACGTAATTGTAGATTTTTGTTATAACATACAGGCAATAAATAAGTCGACTGGTGTGTCATATAAAAGACAATAAAGTCATCAATGTACTGTAGAAAAAACAATTAGTTACTGAATTATTTCTTTCGTAATAATAACGATGCATATTTGCCAAAATGCTTGATGCTTTACCCCCTTGTAGCAAACCTATGCATTTTTCATAAATAGTGTTATTAAATATAAAGAAAATAATGTGTGGATGATCATTAGAAGATAAAGATTGGGCATAATTATGCAATTAAATATACGACGTCCTAGTGTAACATTGTATTTGTAAGTTTTGTATGCAATCAAGTTTTTAAAAGGAAAGAAGTTACTATCATTGTTTATATATATAATGTTCTGAAGATTAATTTTATTAAGAATAGGATTGGAAAAAATGATAATTAATTGTTAATGTATATAATTTATGATGTGTTGTTAGTTTTATAGCAAAGTTTTTTTGAAAGTTTTATATTAAAAAGCGTAGTCATATAATGGAGTAAATCAAGAAAACATCACTTAAATGTGATGAAAACTTACAAGAGTTGAAAACTTTAGAATAAAGATGCTGGTATTTCTTTTTAACGGAAAAAATGGGTTTTCTTAAATCAAACCAATTATAAGAATTATTAAAAATGATTGCCAAATTCACCAATTCAGATTCAATATGTTTTCTAGAAATGTAATGAGAATGCTATTTATGTTTACCTTGTTGGGATTTAGTAGTTTTTTATTAACAGAGTGCTTTAACTCAGAATGAATATTTCTATATTGTTATCTATATACACTGTAAAAAAAATTTCCTGGGAAAAAAAAAAAAAAAAAGAAAAAAAAAAAAAAAAAAACGGAAATTGTACTGGCAATCGAGACGCCAGTACTATTTCCGTATTTTAACGGAAAAAAAATTCCGTAAATTCCAGGAAATTTTCCGTGATTTCTGAAATATCCGTTTTTAAATTTCCGTTTTATAACAGATATCTTCCGTATTTTTTAGAAATTTTTATGTCGTTAAAATAAAATTTATAGGACCAAAAAAGAAAAAAAAGTTACTTTGCGAGGACAACCTTATAAGGGATAGATACATTTCTGCTTCTTTTTTCATTCCTGACTGAGTTTATAGAAATTAACCAACACTTGCCACGAGCGGAATCAAACCCGTAATCTCCCATGTACTAAACTGACGACCTAGACCACTGTCCTATGACTGGCCATGGCTTTTTCTCAAATACTGTTACTTATTTTAATCGCTTTTTATGATGCAAAAACTTGAGGTTTCATCTGAAGATGGATTTTTCCAATGTTTATAATATTTTCTTTTCATAATTTTCAATAATTTTACATAATTATTTGGTGCTTTATAACAGATAAATTTTAATTTATTATGTATTATACGCATAAAACACTGTATTAAGAGTAATAATTGATTCTTTTTGCAACAGTACCTAACCAGTGTTGAATTATAGAGTTCCGGGGGGGGGGGAGGAATTGCACTTTTTGACCATTAAAAGTATAAAATCTCAAATCTTCCGGGGGGGGGGCATTTCAATGTTCCGGGGGTTAATGTCCCCTCCGAGCCACCCCCTGAATTCAACACTGGTACTAACATTTTCTTTTTTCTAACATATACTTTTTTAATTATTTGCTTGCTTATCTATTTATCAATTCCAATAAAAACAACAATTATCTTAATCAGACTTGTTTATTACAAGCTTTTAACATTTTTGTTAAATCTCTTATTTAAAAAAATTTATGTAAATAAACAATTTTATAATAAATTAAATTATTATATTTCAGCTATGCTGAGAGCTTTTGCGTACGGTTCTGTTAAACTGAATAGTTAAAATATTTTTTTTTTAAGAGAAAAATTTTAAATTAATGATCTTGCGATAGGTAAGTTTAAATATGGACTAACTGATTTAATTTAAATTAAATTGGTTTAATTTATAAAAAATATGAACTAACGAAATAAATTATAAACGTTATAAAATTAAAAAATAACTAATTTTATAAATTTAAGGAAAAAATTGTAAACTTTGTAAAATTATAATTTATAAAATAATAGATTTTAGCGTAATTCATAAATTTATTTAATACCAATTTGCATAGCTATAATTTGCAGAGATATTATGTTATAAAACCTTTAAATAACATAATATTGCTTCATATTAAAAAAGATAAAATAAAAAAAAAATAGTGAAAAAAATCATACTATCAAGTACTATCAAGAAAAAATAAGTAGATTTAAAATATATATATATATATATTTTCTGTAATTCATAAAAATAAAATAAATTTCTAAATATTTCATTAAAAAATATAAATATTACTATTCTTTTCACAATAAATTGACATGGCCGCGGTTAGAATGTTCCAGCGGGTCGATCCGGGCCAGGCCTGATCCTAGAAGAACTCCAGTAAATACAACAATCTTAATTCGCATTTCAAAGAAGGCGATTTCTGTACTCAACCTTTAAACGTCATTTACGGAAATTGCACTGTTTTGGAAGAAATACGGACATTGTACTGTTTTGAAAGAAATACGGAAAAAATCCATTAAATTTACGGAAAACTTTCTGCATATTTACGGATTTGACATATCTTTAACGGAACTAATGCCATTTACGGAAAAGCTTCATTTTTGGAAAAATGAAACTTCTCCGTAAAATTTTAGGAAAAATCTCATGTATTTTCACGGATTTTTTTTTTAGAGTGTATAATAAAACATTTTGCAAATTAAATGACTACTAAATCGTAAGATAAAATCGACACTATAGAAATTAACCAATTATTGGAGTAAGTTAGAAAATAACATCCATCAAATATTGCTAAATTCACAGATTAATAAAAAGGAGGAAGAAATAAAATCTAAAAGCAGAAATAAGGAACAATGCAATAAGAAAATAGAAACTTCAATTGTGAAACACGTTATCAGGGGCAATATTCTACAATATAAGGAAGTCGCAAATGATATCTGTTTGAATGTAGAAATCGATTAAGAAGAAATTTATTTATTCAAATCACCCGATCAACTGCGAATGTATATAAATCCTCAATTCCATATAAAAAAAGTGCTAATGCAGTAGAAAAATTTATAATAAATATATTCTCATAGTGAATGAATATATATATATATATATATATATATATATATTTCAAAAAGAAAAATATAAGTATATGAGTTAGAAATGTTTATAAATAAAAAAAATAAATAAAAATGTGTGTTTCGCCCTCACTTTAT
This sequence comes from Maratus michaelseni, assembly GCA_963931845.1. Classification (NCBI taxonomy): domain Eukaryota; kingdom Metazoa; phylum Arthropoda; class Arachnida; order Araneae; family Salticidae; genus Maratus; species Maratus michaelseni. The sequence goes on from OZ007591.1 coordinate 257,586,924, forward strand.
AAAGGATTATATGCAATATATTTTTGGGTATATCCTTCATCAAGTGACTAATTAATTTTATCAATAGGAAACCACTACCGATGACACTGAGATTGAACTCTGAAAAAATAGACACTGTGTAAGCTACAGTAATGTTATATATAAAAAAAATGTGTTTTTGTAATAGAATGGCTTCAGCAGCAATCACGTGTGTTACTTTGCTCTTTATCATTCTCTTTGTTTTTACCACTGCCCAATATAGTTGAAAAGTGTTTATGCATTCGGTTTGTCTGGCTGTTTGTCCGAGCTCTAACTCGCGTAAATATACTCGGATTGTCATGTAATTAATATACCTTATTAAGGTGTACCATGGCATGTTCGGTTATTAAAAATGAAGTGTCTAGCGTTTATAGTTCATTTACAGGTGTACTCAAAAGAATGTTACATTATGGTCTATGGGGAAAAATCCTCTAAAGTGTATTTTAATAATGTTACACTGTTTCAAACATATTGAAATTGATATACATCATGGAAGTGCATTACGAAATGCTTATTATCGAATATGGTATGTGTATCACTTGTAGTTCGTTTACAGGGGAAATCAAAATAATTCCGTTATATAATGCTGTCCGTCGATGTTTTGTATATGTTGTGCATAATCTTTATCATTCATTTACAGAGACACACACAAGATTTCGAATACAGTACTGTATCCTGAGTACTGTCTATAAGCGATAATTGCTGGAAGTGCGCTTTTAGTTATGGTATGCGTTTTTAAGTTCTAAAGTTTTGCATACCTCGTGGTTAAATGTTATAGAACATAATACAAAGCTACCAAAAAAAAAAAAAAAAAAAAAAAAAAAAAGAAGAAGATCGTTAGCATTACTGAGTATGAGCGTGAATCACTTATAGAGGTTTTTTAACCAAGTTATGCATTTTCAAGCTGAACTATATTTAGTGTACTAAGAGATGTTTCTAGAATAAATATAAAATCATATTCAGGGCCGCACAAAGAACTGGAGGATACATGGCCGCCTATGGGTGATAGTTTTTGGAAGTGGGACTTCAGTAGTTTTGAGCGTATTTTTGCGGAATTAAAGTTTAGCTCAATATGTGTAAAAATCTGTAAGTAATATATACAGGGCTGTCAAAAGAATTCAAATATGTTTCTGCCTGGTAGAAATTGCTGAAGGTGAATTTTCAACTGTGTTATGCGTTTTCTTACTAAGCTGAATTTTAGCATACTATCTAAAATATATACAATTCTATAGATTATATACAGGGCTGCATAAAATAATCGGAGTACCCTTTAGGTTATGGATGACAATTGCTAAAATCTAGTTTTCAAATGTGCTATCTGTTACTTAAATTTTTACTTAGGTGTCTAATTTTCCTTATTAAACAGCGAAAGTTTGTTAAAGTATTCTGGAAGTGTCGAAAAGCGTTACATAATCTACGCTTGACGCACGATTTTTCCTACTTGTTAATTTAGTTCGGAATAAGGTAGTTTATTTATAGGGCCTTATTCGAACTACATGCTAAATTTAATCTGATTATTATGTGTTCTTTTTAAATTACGTTTTACATGTCACTTCATCGCAGTATTAAGATTTATGTACTTAGGCTAACTAATCATCCTAATTATGTTAACTTATTAATCTAACTAATCCTCCTAATTATGTTAATTTATTATCTTAACTAATACCTATAAATATCTAACCAATATCTATCAATTGCCTATCAATTAGAAGCAATCACGAATTAAACGAATAAATAAAATTTACAGCATCATAATTATCAGTATAAACATAAAAAATGTACTTAGGTACCTTTCACCAGAAATTTATTCCTATACGTCATTTGGAATATAATATTTATACAAGTCGTGTCTTAAAATATTATCGTATTTAGATTTTAAGGTATTGTTAAAAATTAATGAAAAAATTTTTCCCATTAAACAAACTTCGTGTTCGCTAATAATTTGGCTAAATTAAAAGTACTTACCGATTAAAATACTTGCTTTATTAAGTTATTTTTACACCATACTTATAAATATTTGTTCAATATCTTTAAAATTTATCATGTTGATGTCCTCCTCTAATGTCTCCATTAGAAAAAAAAAAGCAAACATATCGTTTTGTGTATCGCAAAATAATTCGTTCAAACATTGCAACCTAACTACTAATTTCATGTTTTATTATCCATTTGAAAAAAATTCTGTTGAAATTAAGTTACTAACATTTATACGCCGTTCTCTTTTTTTCATATTATTAAACGACTGTCACCCCGATGTATTTATAATCCTTTAAAGTTTTTTCCCCCGTCTGTTTTGCAATTATACACGGTGTCTCGAAAGGTAATGTTTAAAAAAAGTGTCTTATAGAGACTTAGGTGTGAGTTAGGTAAATCACACATGGCTCACATGATCTTCGTAGTAGGCAATTGCTAATTCAACTTTTACTAATGCAACTATTTTAGTGAGAGGCGGCTTTAAGTTTGTTGTTTGAATAGAAAGGGTTATCGCTACTGTGGCAGATAAAGATTAAAATCACTGTACTCTGTTAAAAATTTTGTGTTGTTTTGAACCAACTTTTGGTACTGCAGTAGCTGCAATCATAAAATGGTGAAATCTCGTTTCAACATTTGGAGCTTCTTTTGAACCATAGTTCCAAATGTTAGAACGAGATTTCAGCATCTTATGGTTGCAGCTACTGTAGCGCCAAAAGTTGGTTAAAAACAATACAAACTTTTTAACAGTGTAGTTTGAAGTTTCCATCTGAGGAAACTTCTCATATGTCATACCATATCATCGTATGAAATTTTTATTCCTAATTTTTATTGACCATGCGATGATATTGCATCCCATATGAGAAGTTTCGTCATAGAGGCAGAGGCTCCAAACTACAGTGATTTTACACTGCAAAAAAAAAGTGTTGATTTTACAGTATAATACTAGCATCCCAGCTGTCAGTATTATACTGTAAAATCAACACTTTTTTTTTTTGCAGTATAGATCTTTCTTTGCCACACCAGCGGAGCTTTTTTTTTTAATTCACAAGAAACAAATTTAAAGTTGTCGTTCATTAAAATAACGCATGCATCAGTCACTATCCAACCCACTATGAAGATCACATGTGATTTATCCCGTGCATACCTAGCTGCATCTATAAGATTATTTTTCAAACATTACCCTCTAAGTCAGCCTGTATTAAAACATTAAATATTTTTAGAAAAGTAAATACCTGCAGATAACAAAAAAAACGAAAAAAAAAATCCTATCATTTCTTACTTTTTTTTTTTTCAAGCAACTTTTCTGTCTAAAAATTATCTCATTGTAGTCATCGTTCTTAATACTAATTATGTATGGCCACCTGTATAAATAAATGATCTACTAAGTAGTTATTAATGAATGAATATAAACAAATTTACACTTAAAAGTATTTTAAGTATTTTATTAAATTTTATTTTTTAAATATTTAATGGAGATAATTTTTTATGATAATATTCACCCTTTTAAATGCATAAAATATTAGCTATAACTTAACATGCATTACAAATAAAATAATACAAAAGTACTTTGAAACTTTTCACATTTTATGAGGATAGAATAAAACAGAAATAATTTCAATATGTATTTTACAAATAAATAAATAAATAAATAAATAATAAAAAACCTACAGGATACAATTTATTTTTTTTTCACATATTAATTAATTTATTATTAATTTATTATTGTAATATATCACTGTTTGAATTTTAAATACTTTCTAATAAGTTTGGAAGAAAAATCCGTATGAACTTTACAAACTTAATAATAATAATAATAATAATAATAAAGATAAGGGGTGGGGGGGGTGAAGTTTTCACTAAAAGCATTGTCAGGAAGCGGGATTTATGTAACAGCAGAAAAGCTTGCAGTTTAAAAAAACAATCGCCGATAAAGGGCACGGGCGCCAACGCAATTGTATCATCCAGAAGTATGCAAATGAAGATGATAAAAAAAAAAAAAAAAAGACGAATACTCGGTGGATCCGTTATTTAATAAATTTGGTATGTAGGACAAATTAGCGAGAGAATGCTGTCAATGACTTTCGCAAATAGAAAATCGATAGAAAATGCTTTTCCAAAATTCTGGGCATAAAACATCTAAAGGAGAAAATGTTCTTCGAATCGCAGTAACTTGTTTTACACTTCAAACTGATAATTCAGTCGAATAAATGATCCATCGAGTAATAAGTTCTTTTATAATTATATCTGCATTTGTGCACTTCTCAAAGATGCAATCGTGTTAGCGCTCCCTACTTATGATTTTTTGAACTACAACTACTTTTTCTATTAAAAATGTTCCGAATCCTGAAAATGCTCTTAGAGAAAACTACACTTTCATTTCATTTTTTGTACTTTTTTAAACGAGTTTTTAAAGTTTATACAGATTTCCTCCCCCACACTAGTAGTTATAAAATGCACATGGATTTAGAATGTTTGTTTGCATAATCTGCCATTTTCTAAAAATGCTTTCACATTTTTAACATGATACTAAGAACTAAGATGTATCATTTATTCCTATGCGAATTCCTTACAGTAAAAGAAGAAATAACTTATATAATGATCTTCTTTCAAAGATAAATTCCTTAAAATGCCTTTAGATAGTTAATTTTTATTTAGACGAATTATTTAACTCTTATACGTTACTTTTTTACTCTTATTAAAATATGGAGTATTCTTAGAAGAGTAAATATCGGTAAATACACAGCTATAAATACGACGTAGCACCCCCTACATTTCCCTCCACATGACTTTTCCGCCCCAAAGTCCCATATAGGGAACATTGTTTCTAACAAACGACTGGTTGTGGTCACTTTTTCTCATTTAACAACCCAACTTGTATTCGGTATACATGGTTCCCTCGACAACATTTAGATATTTTCCCTTCCACATATATATATAGAAATGTGTGCCCAGAGGATGAATTCCTAGATGAATATTGTGGCTTTTTTGGAGTAATACGAACTCTATTTTTTTTCCTATCTCAAAACGCAGAAAAAGAGAAGGGAGAAAAAAGCTAAGAGAAAATAAATGAACTCTTGTGATTCTTAAAATAGAATGAATCGCTCCTAGGTTTCATGGAGTTTCAATAACGGATGAAATACTAGAAACTTGTGAAGTAAGCGAGTTCTAAATTCGTTGATGAGAAATTCGATATAAAATTCGTTATTCTTAACTTAGCTTGGTTTTGTCGTAGCTTCTGGTTTGGATATTATACGATGATATTTCTCGTAATCACTTCTAAAATTAAAATAAAATAGGTAATAAAAATTGTTTTAGAATAATTGCGCATTCTAAAATAAAATTGATGCGAATGAGATGCCATAGAATGAATTTTCAACTTCAGGTTCAAAACTTTATCTTTCTCTCCTATCATCATTAAATATATTTCATATTCTACATGAATAGTTTTGTGGTGATAAGACTGCTATTTCATCAGTTATCGTCTAAAAGTATTTATGATTTAGATTTTCCTGTCTGTTTACCTGTTCTGTTCATTTTTTTTATTTTCATAAAAATTGTCAGATGTAGACGAAATTTAATAAATACGATTGAATAGTGATTCTCAAACAATCGTAATGATGTTTATTTTTTCTATATTCTTTCCATGGCCATGTTAAAAATCTAAAATATGCCTGCATCCAAGCTTGCTTTCTAATAACTTTTTCTCTTTCTATTTTAGTTGAAATAATATTTCATATTTCTATTTCGGAAGATTCTTGTAGAAATAGTTTAAATAGTTATGACAATATACTCATTTCATAATAAAAACATTCGCGAAAATGAAATTTTATTGTTTTTTTTTTGTTTTTTTTTCTGTATAGACTATTATGTGTTAACTTTGAGGGTTTTTTTTTTTTTTTTTTTTTTTTTTTTCCTTCATGTGAATGGAGATTTGCAAGTTATGTATGATTTTCACACAATATATAAGCTTAAATTTAAATTATATTAGTAATCATTTAACATATTTTTTTCAAATACATAAATCTAATATAATATTTCAGAATATCTCTGAAAAATTATGTGTAACATTCAAAAGGGGGGATACTTTGCTTGCATGTATTCTATTCAGCAAGAGCTATACTATCATAGAGAGGATGTAGTCAAAGTCCCTTTTTGGTATAAGGAAAATCCTCCTCGGACCACACGGAATTGAATCTGCAATTATCGATTACATCGCTCATCCGCAAAAAGAGTGACACAACTCCAAAAAATTATTTTTTTCTTATTATTGCACTAATAGGTCTGAAATACGTGCATCTTGCTAACAGTAAAATTGTCATATGTGTATAGTATATCCATGAAACCGAATAGTGAGTCTACTCTTACATTACTAGACTACGACTGCATTACTAGACTGGTAAATCTACTCTATATTATAATCGGCTGAATTACGCTGTGTATCCATTTGCCATCACAAAATGTGGGCAAATTGTGTGGGTGGATAAAATTATTCAATCCTCCAAACCTTTCTTACATCTTCATTCTTAACGATTTTACTCTTTTATGCACACTTTTAATGCAGAGATAAGTATATATAAGTATATATAATCAGTGATAAGCTATAATTTTATGTTACAGTAACGATATTCGAATTTCCTTTTGCCTCTCGTGTGAAAGATGGTATTTTTGAGTTGTGTCACTTTTCTTGTGGTTCAGCGATATGAACTCTCATGTTCTTAGAAAGTAAGAATGTTAACTACTCGTTCGAGTGAGTCTAATCTACATTAATAAAAAACAGGACAATTATTTTACACTTCTGGTGGCTAATGACAAGGGAAAATTAACGTAATAGTGCATTTTACACACCCCAGTAAAACTTTTGAATGAAATAAAAGAACTTTAAAAATTAGCTGTGGTGACTTATACTTAACTGATCAGCAAATGCGAGAGGACATAAAGAACACACACTCTTCGCTGAACAAACTGAAAAAAAAAAAATCAGAATGCACGCTACATATACGATATATTCATATATCTCCTTGGATCACTGCGATTCTATTGTGGAAACATATTCTCCAACCAATTGACAACGGGAGGCACGCCGGGTTATTTCTTTAGTTGGCTGTAATTAGTGAGCAAGTACTGCAAAGGTTTTCATTCAAACGAATCGAACCATGCTAAAATAGTCCCGGAAGTGAGGGCAAAAAAAAATATTTAAAAGAAAGAAAATGTTTGATAACATGGTGCATGTCCATCATAATGGTCAAACAGCGAAATTAACTTCTTTTTTCCCCCCACATCTTTTAAAGATCGTTCCATTTTGAGGTTGGATACATTGATTGAACCGTCCGCATTCAGTTATGAGGCATTTTTGAATGAAAGGAAAAGAAAAAAAATAAATGAATCAAAAAAGTGAGAAAGGGCGAATTGCTTTTGTAGGAACACCGGAGTAGAATGCTAGTTGTGCAAGACAATGATTGTCATTTATTTGTATGGATCATTAAAATCTGGTAATTGACATTAAAAAACAGTTGCAGGAAATGGAAATTGGACGGATAATTTCGAAATAGCTTTGAATATTAGCATGGAATTATTTGGATTTTCTTACCTAAACAGTCTTAATATCTTTTAAATGTGCGTTTTAAATTATGTATTTAAAAATCAAGTGTATAGTATTTACTTTTCATGCACGTAACCATAATCATTTCGTTTTACCTTTCTGTCGGCATCACTATATATAACTGAATGTTTGGATTATATTTCAAATGAAGTTCTTATTGTGTAGTAAAATATTATATTTATTGTCCATTGTGCCTTTAGTAGCAAACAGAATTTAATACTCAGTAGGAGGTAAACTATTGAATGCATTGCTTGAACCGTTGGCATTCAGTTATGAGGTAGGAGAAAAAAATAAATGATTCAAAAAAGTGAGAAAGGAGAATTGCTTTTGTAATCGGAGGAACATCGGAGTAGAATGTAAGTTGCGCAAGGCAATGATTGTCATTTAATTGTATTCGTTATTATAAAATTTGGTAATTGACATTAAAAAGCAGATGCAGGAATTGAATAGTAGATGGATAATTTTGAAATCGCTTTGGCTATTATAATGAAATGATTCGGAGCTACTTACCAAAACAGGTTTAATTTTTTTTAAATGTGAGTTTTAAATTATATATTTAAAATTCAGGTATATATTTATTTTTTATGTCCGTAATTATAATAATTTCATCATCATTCTTTCGGCACTATAACTGGATGATATTATTTCAAGTGAAGTTCTGTAGTAAAATATATTTATTGTGTATTGTTCATTCATTACCGAACAATATTTAATACTCAGAAAGAAGTAAACTATTCATAACTAAAAGCAAGAATTTTGATAAGATTATTAAAAATACCAAGAAATAATTTCAATAAATGCCATTGCCTATTTGAATAATATATTAGTTTAAAATTTTATTATGAGATTTATCAAGATTATCTGATTGTTAGAAATGTGAAAATTAAGATCGAATTGTAGTTGAATATCTATACCATTAAAATCTGTCCGCATGTATGTTTGTACTTATTTCACATTTATTACTCTTCTGAGAATATGACGAATTACAAGCTGAAACAAACATCAATTATTTGCAAGGATATGAAGATCATACAATATATTAATTCTCGAAAAAGCAAACGTTTTTAACTTCAACTTTTCAAATCAAGATAAGTAGTTATGGTGGAGTCATCAATTGAGGCTATGATCTTTCGTATTACGGAAAGAAACATCAGCAAAAATCGACACTTTGACACAATCATATATCTTTTTACAGTAAAATATAAAAATAAGTCATTTTCACCAAAATCTGAACATAACGACATTTTCACTGGCTGCGCATGATAGAGATAGATTTAAAAAAAATCCCTTCTTGAAAATTTTAAAATCCATAAAAAATGAGTAATGTAAGATACAATTTTCAAACAAATTGCATTCGAGAGCACATTTTTTTCCCTATTCAGCGGTGTAAAAATTAAAATTGTTCAAAGTTTAGATGTTAAAAGAGTCGTAATAAAAACTAAATTTATTGGTCAGTTCATTGCTACTGTCAAAATGACGTCAGCGTTTACGGACATATTTCTGCTTTATAATATAGATATTCAATAAAACCGAATATAAGCTAACATGAAGTGAATGTATGTAATAATCTATTTTATCCTGACAAATATGCCCCTTTCTAATATTTTTCTCCTTTAAATATAAAGAAAATCAAAATATGACTGGAATCGTCGCCTCTCAGAATCTGTTTGCAACCTTCTTTCGTTGTTGATGTAAAAATCGATATATTAAATATTAAAAACGAACTCTAAGTGTCAGAAGGGAACCATTTTCCCAAAAAGGCCTGTCGAATTCCGATGCATCTTCCATATCCTGAAGTAGATCATCACTTTGCAAGAGATCGGCATAATGAAAAGCGTTGGCAATCCTTTAAAACACACTCCTCTCGATGCTTGTTATCTAGGATTCCAAGATGAATAACCTTGCCTTGGCTATGAATTTATAATAATTCTGCACTAAAACACGAGTTGCTTGAGACATCTTGAGTGTCTTGTATCCGCATATTCGCCGCAGAAAAGATGGATTATCCCACTCCTTGCTATTCTTTATATAATTACTCCTTCCGCCCCCACCCTACAATGACTTTTCCGTTCTTGTCAAGAGTAACAGCTCTGAGACTTGTTAGGTTAAGGAGAATGCGCTGATACTTTTCAGTTACATTCTTTTTCAACCGAAACTTTAAAAAAATAACAGCTGTATTATGTTAATAAGGCTTCATATTTTCGGAAGTGTGAATGTGCGAAAGATAACTGGGCATTAAAAGATCTGATAAAGCCAAAGGTGTAAAATATTTATCATGATCGTGGCTTACATCTAAATTATACGTTCATTTCTTGATAGAAGATTAATTTATTTCAATTGATAACAATAGAGAAATTATTCTCACCCTTTTCTTTTCTTTTTATTTGTGTTAAATGGAAAGAAGAAAACTGCAATGTCTTCAAAAGGTTGAAAGATAAAATATTTTTTCTCTGAAGTAATTTTAGAACGTACGTGTGTGCGTGTGCTGTGCGTGGATTTTCCCAAACATTGCTATTCCTTATGCAAGTGCTCCACTCGCCCCACCCATCAATGGCTTTTCCATTCTTGTTAAGAGAATCAACTCTGAAGCTAGTTAGGTTGGTTGGTTTCTGTATGTTATAGCCGAAGGCCGGATATCTGATCGAGGTATATAGGGGCCGAGGGAGGGAGTGCCCTCCCTAGAGGTCTTTCTACGGAAACCTAATCCGCATTTACGCAACGTTTACGCAAAATAGAAGACCATGGAAAATTGGTAACGATTAGGATGACGAGCGTGACATGGATTCGAATCCAGTACCTCCTGTTTACCAACTTTGAGAGCAGAACCTCTCAAACGCTGGTAAGGCAAAGAAGCTTGTTAGGTTAAGGTTATGATATTTTTTTGTTACGCAAACACACACATATAAACATACATACACATATAGATGATAATCTTGTTTCTCAGGGAATTTAGTAATTATGACTCTACTAAAACGAGTAAGTGCTGTAGTCACTTCGTTTTACTAAAACTAAATTCGGCTGTTTTTTTTTTTTTTTCATGTATTAAAATAAATATCATTTGTTCACTGTTTTTAAATTCGTTATACATTTCTTTTTTCTTTAAAAGGAATTCAATTTCTACACGAATAAATAAGCTCTAAATTGTACTAAGAAATATTCTTTGTACTAATAAAGAAGCTCGAAATGTGCTCTAAAATATTAATAATTTTGATGTAAAAATATCTATACCTAATCAACTTTTAAGGGAATAATATGCAATTTTTTTAATGCAGATATCGTTAAACATAATTCATTTTATTTTTATTTATAAAAGTCTCTTTTGCATTTATATGCAAAAAATCAGTTTTCCTTCTGCTATTTCAAGATTTATTTCCGAATAGTTATGGTGTGGATTATGCATTATTAAAATTACCGTAAATAAACTAAAAGATAACAACGGCATGTAATTGTAATCGAAGACAATATGTTTTCCTTCATTATATGTTCTTGCTACGTTACATGAGAAACTGCTGCAAAGTCAAGAAAAAGTACTCCGAATAAGAAATTTCTTCTTTGTTAATTTTGTGTCACACATTAAAGTTAACCACTTAATAGTTTTTTCCGAACGCCAATCGGGGAACAGAAGTTCGCTTGTTTCGTTACCAAAAGTTTTACGATACCACTAATTTTTAATTGTAATATTCGGTTTAATAATTGGCAGAAATTATGAAATTATTCGATTTTATAAGGCAAACATTTTAATGGAAAAAAAAACGAAACTATTAAGAGGTTAAAGGATGAAGATGTTCTACGCTATATGTTTTAATAAATTACATGTTGTTAAGTTATATGTTGGTAACACAAGGAAAAATTAAAGAAAAGCAAAATACTGATTTGAAGTAATTTAATGACTTCAACGGATTAACTAGGTAAAACACCAATTGCAAATTTTGACGTGCTAAGAATATATGAGTAATTTCCTATGGGAAAAATATATCTTAATACACGTTTAGCCTTGAAAATAAAATCAATGATGGTGCGTAATTCTGAAGAATTAAGTGGGTGTGACTTTTTCTATAAATTTGTTCTAACAATAGTTATAGCTTTAATGATTATTCTGTAATTTCATTCTAATTCTTTTTTATTACAAAATATTGTTACAAATCTACAGTTACTTTTCTACAAATTCAACAAATTCCATCAAAATTGAAAATTGAAAATAATACGATCTTATAGTCTTAGAAACTTAAGATTTGGTGTGAAGGTAGTGTTTAGCATCCAGAAAAAGAAAACATCAAAAACACCAAAAAAATCGAAAGCAAAATTGAAAAAATCGAAAAAATCGAAAAAATTCAAATAATCCGATTTTCTTGCGCTAGAAACTTGGAATTCGGGATAAAGGTAGTATTTATGATGCAAAATAAGGAAAAATTCAAAAATCCGGAAAATTCAAAAAAAAAATTCAAAATTTCGAAAAATTCGAAAAAAATTGAAAAAATTAAAATAATTTGATCTTTAGCCTTAGAAACTTAAAATTCGCGGTAAAGATAGTTTTTAGGATCCAGAATAAGTTAAAATAAAAAACGCAATAAAATTCGAAAATAAAATAAAAAAACCAAAAAAATCGAAAAAATCGAAAAATCAGGAAAATTTGAAAATAATTCGATTTTATAGCGCTAGAAACTTGAAATTTGGAATAAAGGTAATATTTAAGATACTAAATAAGGAAAAATTAAAAAAATATGGATAATTCGAAAAATACCCATAAATTAGTGCAGACGATATATAAACTAAAAGTTTCGATTTTTTGTCACTCACACACTCACTCACTCTCGCGTCATCAAAAAGATTGGGTAGATCCCGCAGCCATAGAAACTTAAAATTTGGAATAAAGCTAGTGTTTCCGATACAAAGAGAGGAAAAATTATAAAATCCGGGAAAAAAAAAAAAAAAAAAAAAAAACATTCGAAAATTCAACAAAATTCGAACCAAATTGAAAATTGAAAATAACAAGAATCTTGTAGTCTTAAAAACTTAAAATTTGGTGTGAAGGTAGTGTTTAGAATTCAGAAAAAGAAAACATCAAAAATACCAAAAAAAAAATCGAAAATAAAATAAAAAAATCGAAAAAAATCGAAAAATTTCAAATAATCCGATTTTGTTGCGCTAGAAACTTGGAATTCGGAATAAAGGTTGTATTTAGGATGCAAAATAAGGAAAAATTAAAAAATCCGGAAAATTCGAAAAAAAATCAAAAATTCGAAAAATTCGAAAAAAATTGAAAAAATTAAAATAATTTGATCTTTTAGCCTTAGAAACTTAAAATTCGCGGTAAAGATAGTGTTTAGGATTCAGAATAAGTTAAAATAAAAGCGCAATAAAATTCGAAAATAAAATAAAAAAATTGAAAAAAATCGAAAAATAAGGAAAATTTGAAAATAATTCGATTTCATAGCGCTAGAAACGTGAAATTTGGAACAAAGGTAATATTTAAGATACTAAATAAGGAAACATTTAAAAATATGGATAATTCGAAAAAAAAATCGAAAATTTCAAAAATTAAAAATTGAAAAAAAAAAGAAAGAAAGAAAAAGAAAAAGTGAGAAACTGAAAATAATATGATCGCGTAGTCTTAGAAACTGAAAATTTGGTGTAAAGGTAGTGTTTAGGATTCAGAAAAAGAAAAAACTAAAAACACAACAAAAATCGAAAATAAAATAAAAAAATCGAAAAAAAAAAACGAAAATTTGAAAATAATTCGATTTTGTAGAGCTAGAAACTTAAAATTTGGAATAAAGGTAGTATTTAGGATACAAAAAAAGAAAAATAAAAAATCTGTAAAATTCGAAAAATTTAAAAAAATTCGATTTTGTAGCATTAGAACTTAAAATTCGGCATAAACTTATTGTTTAGGATACAGAAAAAGGAAAAATTAAAACACAATAAATTCGAAAATAGAATAAAAAACTCAAAAAAGATCGGAAATTTCAAAATAATTCGATTTTGTAGCGGTAGAAACTTGAAATTTGTAATAAAGGATACAAAATAAGAAAAAATTAAAAAATCCAGAAAAGTATAAAAAGAATTCGAAAAAATCAAAAATTGAAAATAATTTTATCTTGTAGTCTTAGAAACTTAAAACTTGGTGTAAAGGGTAGTAGTTACTATTCAATAAAAGGAACAATTAAAAAATTCTTTAAATTCGAAAATAAAATCGAAATATCGAAATATCTTTAAAAAATCGAAAATTCGAAAACAATTTGATTTTGTACTGCTAGAAACATTAGTTTTAAGATAATTGTCCTATTAGCTAGTACAACGCCTCTAATTGTTTTATGTTATTTCCTCCGGATTATGGTTTTCTTTTCTTTCGTTTACGAATTTCGTTATAGAAAAGTTCCGCTATAGATTGGCTACGTTATAGGCGATTTCTTTATAGACAGGTTTGTTTTCTTTCACAGGTTATTATACTCTATTTACTTCGCATATGAAATATGGATTGTTAAATGATGTTAGCCCCACAAAAATTTTCACAGCTCCCCCTACCCTCCCGATATTACTGGCTGGTTATGGCTTGATAGTCCTTTCTAAATAAAATCATGGTGACTCTAAGATTCACTTGATTTATCTCTAAATTCAACCTAAATGATCCTAAGAGGACGGATCAAAGAATTACTATATTGGCATAACAATCAGGTAAAATTAAATTAAAATTAAAAATTAAAATCGAAAAATCAATAAAATTATAACAAGTCGAAAGTTTGAAAATAATTCGATTTTGTAGTCCTAGAAGCTTGACATTTGACAAAAAGGCAGGGTTCAGTATACAAAGTAAGGAAAAATTTAAAAATCCGTAAATAATAAAAAAGACTAAAAAAAAAAAAAAAAAAAAAAACGAAAAAAAAAAAAAAACATCGAAAAAATAAATATAGTTAGATTTATTGGAAATTTCCGGAAATTTTAATTTTGGCTTTCTTTTTATGCTAAAAAGTACTTTTATGCTAAATATCAAGTATCTAGGGCTGCGATTAATATCTCAGATGGATAGCACCTATCCTGGAAGCAATAATCTCTTTTTATCTACAGTACTTTGCAAACGAAACTAAAGCTTCAAATTTTTTATACCTGTAAATAATAGGGACAGAGTGTGGGGTTAGCGAAAATCAGTAGATGATCTCCAAAAAGAACCCAAAATCAAGAAAAGGAGGATTACTTACAAAAAGAAGTGAAATCTCATCAAAAACGTCACCTGTAAAAAATGCAGCCAAGTCTCGTGACTCTTTTTCCGTAAAAAGTTCTGAGATCGTGTAAAGCCAAGTTTAGCTATCTTATTAACTCTGAAATTTTCATTCACAAATCACTCCTAGTCTCTACATCTTTAGTTAAATATTATTTTGTGACTTGGCAATTACGTAGCATGAGAATGTGACGTATATAATTAGTCTTAATCAAATAATGCCATAACATAACATATTAAGGTGTAATAACTTCCCTGTGCGTATATAATTAGCCTTAATCATATTATCTCATCCCATCCCATAACATAGTAAGGTGTAATAACTTCCCTGTGCTGCGTAATTGCCAAGTCACAAAATAATATTTAACTAAAGGTGTAGGAGTGATTTGTGAATGAAAATTTCAGAGTTAATAAGATAGCTAAACTTGGCTTTACACAATCTCATAACTTTTTACGGAAAAAGAGTCACGAGACTTGGCTGCATTTTTTACAGGTGACGTTTTTGATGAGATAAAGTTTATAGATTTTCTATTTTTGTTCATCTGAGCGCTAGAATACCATTTTTGAAATAAAAATTTTAAAAGCCAATTTACTTTATTATTATTATTATTATTATTATTATTATTATTATTATAATTATTATTATTATATATTGTTAATTATATGTTGTTGTTATTACTAAATGCAATGTTAGTGGCCATTATACGATATTTACACAAAATTGACGAGCATTTGTTTTCTTTTTTGGCGGTATTTTCTAAATTATTTTACCTTTATCAGTATCAAAACTTCAATATTGTAGGCGATAAAATTAAGTTCAACTTATTTTAATAAATTAAAATTATGTATTAATTTCTGCCTTTACTAATTTTCAAATTAAAAAGAAAAATATATATATAAGTATTACCTAGTTGATATTGTGTTGTGGATAATATAGGATTATGCATGGAAAAGTATTCATTTGCCATTATTACTTTCATTTGTTGATCAAATAGGACTATTATATCTATTGTATATATTGGAAGTCGTTGTATGTAAGTTAGTACGAGTGTTGTATCGATGGATGTAAATGAAAGTATGTACGATGTATGTATTTAAGCACATAAGTAAGTATCGGGTGCACCAAAAACTCGTTAAATCTTTAAAAGTTCAGTAAAAGGGAACAAATCATGCTAAAAAATTGTTTCACGAAATTGTTTGCACGTATGGAATTGGAGGAAGATCGGATTTTTTTAATATAGAAAAAAGCTGTGGTTTAAAAATTTACAGATAGATGGTGCTGGCATGCATAATATGAAGCAGATTTAAGCAAATCAGGCTGTCAATAAAACACCTCGATGCACATAGATTCTTCATTCGATGGCAGCAGTTCGCTATCGTTACCAGATCAAGCATTGTTGGTTAAGCTCGTTTACAAAAACGGGGAATCAGCAACCGGTGCATTGCGAAAATTAGCAACAGTAAAAGGACTCAAGACGAGAAAATTGACTGCCATTTTATGTGCAGGGATAAACTTGTCAAACGCTTCGAAGAAACGGGTGTTTTACTATAAATTGAATTTGCATACATATGTTTCATATTCAGCATGTCAGCGCCATCTATCGATAATTTTTGAACCAAAACTTTTTGTTATTAAAAAACATCCCATTCGTGTCAACCGCAATTTTTTAGCATCATTTGCTCTCTTTTAAAGTTTTTTGAAGTTTTAACAAATTTATGGGGCACTCGGTATATGAGTGTGAAAATAACAGATAATGGAAAAAATGAAAATGAAAATTAAATGAAGAGTATTAACTTTGTTTTGTATGTGTGATGTGTATCCTTTTATTACCCCAACCCCCATTTCTCTTGCAGTTGATTACGTTTCAATTTCTTCAACACCACAGAAATAATTGGATCTGTGATGTCTGGTGAATATTAAATTAAAATGGCAGTATTAAATAATATGCAACAGATCTTAAAATTACTCAAGGCTGTTCTCAATTCCAAACTGGCTAAGTTCGGACACAATTTTTAATTCATTTTTATTTACAAACCAATCAAATTGGCAAGTGCTCTTATTAAGAAACTATGTAATGAAACAACTGGCTTTTTTTTTCAGTTTTTGGTAAAAGCAGGAGATTTTTAAGAAAATGCTGTC
The DNA here is from genome assembly GCA_963931845.1 of Maratus michaelseni. Taxonomy (NCBI): domain Eukaryota; kingdom Metazoa; phylum Arthropoda; class Arachnida; order Araneae; family Salticidae; genus Maratus; species Maratus michaelseni. The sequence continues at coordinate 257,603,868 of OZ007591.1, forward strand.
AAAATTGGCGTTTTGGACCAAATTTCCGGACGCGACAGCGTAGGAAAAGAAAAAAACTGCCGTTCTGAGATAACAATCGCTCATAATTCAAGATGTTCGGAAAAAAAGCTACTAAAAATTACTTCAGTAATCATGCCTGCAAGTACCCTGCTTTTATGTCTAACTAGTCGAATATGCCAATCCCAAAACTTTCCTCTATCTCATACATGTTAATGCTTCAAAATTCGCTATCACACCGCCAAAAACAATCAATATTTTTTGTTATTTTGTTGTACGTCAGTTGCTTGCGAATCGTCGGGTTACCTGGATGCGAGCAGCCGATGTATTATACTAAACTAAGAAACGTCCTTCTGGCCTGTACCGGTAGGAAAAGATAGCCTCCCTATTGCTTCGTTCTAAGATTTTAGCTAATTCTACTGAAAATACACGAAGATAAAATGCGCGGAACCCGATTAAAGAACAGTCATTCCCAGTTTTCGTCAATATTGAAGTTGGAGAATATCTCCAAATTAGACAGACATAGCCAAATTGGCTGCATGTATGGCAACGTATTTTTGTCGCCAAATTGCACGATATTTCACCAGTTGTCGCCAAGCTTGGTGAAAATTTGACGTTGGCGAATATAAATATGCAGTGTAAAAGCATGTAAGTGTTGAAACGATGGTTACAACAATGAAAGAAAATTTGGCGAAACCATGTTCACTAAAACTCATAAAATAACCCGTTTATGGTGGAATCCTGCTGTATTGTTTCAAAATGTCAGCCACCCTATAATTTTAAACTGCTATATCTCAGCCATTTTTTAATACAGAGGCAAAACCAAAAGTGCTCTGGAATCCTTGGATCAAAGCCGAACATTTAACGCAAAAAGTTTTTAGGATTTCTAAATTTTGCACAACTTTTCAAAATTGAAATCTTATGGTGGTGAGAAGTTCCGGGTGTGAGGACTGAAGAAAATTGCAGATGAAGTTATGAAAATTCTGAAAAGTTTTTGCATCGCGAAATACGGGATAAATTATTTTTCGGTGACATAAATATCGATAGTGATGTATAGTGCGGTTTCCACATGTCATTCCCTCAAAAACCAATAGCACGACATCCTGGAGAGAACTGGATGATTTTATTTCAAATAGGAAGAGTCAAGAAAAATTGTTGAAGACTTTCTTTTATTTAATCGACGACAATTGTCACATTCAAAAATATTCCACAGTAGCAATAAATCCACAAGCACATGGAATTCACATCTTGCGATATGACGATAGCCAGCATAGGATGACATTTAAAAATTTGTTAGGGGTGTGAAGTAAGAATCAAGAAATTTGGGTTGCATAGCATAATTTATGAAGTATTCCAAAGTATTTTCGAAGAACACCAAAGGGTGGCCAAGGGGCCAGGTCATTTTAGTTAGATGTTGACAGGCTGATGACGAGAGGAGAAGTGTGTAGTAAAATGAGAGATAACCACAGTTACAAATCTCGCCAACGATTTGCATTTCTGAGCGTAGGTGTGTGGCCCTTGAGCGGGTTGCCAAAACCGCTTAGAATAATTGCATATGAAATTTTGTAATTGACGTCAGAGACGGGTAATATAATTGGTACAGAGCTCACTTTGGCTTAAAAGGAAATGATTCAGAATTTTGACGGTTTTGTGTTTTGAGAACGATTGAGAAAGGCATTTTGCAAAAATGTTGTTTATGCGACATCAAGTCGAAAACACATCTGGTACACTTTAGGAAGCCAAAACATGACCATGATAGATAGACTATTATATATTGTGTTATTTCTTTTACAGTGTTGCTGGCAGAGGAATTAAAAATACGTTAACGATAAATTGATAAAAATATCTATGATTTTGACTGCATAAGATTTCGTTGATAGAGAAAGGAAAAACGGGCACGCCTTTAACAGTCGGGAATATATATATAATGCGATAATGCAGAAAAGGGAAAATATATTTATTAAATTACTTTAAATATAGATTTCTTTAATTTTGAAAAGAATATATATGGTTTCTTTACCATAAATCTTTAAATGGCTATAACAGCGTCCCTTCCAGGCGCAATATCGCCAAATTTAACTGGGACCTGCAGACTATAGTCAAAAACATATACAAAAAATCTGGTTCAATTATCTGTATAACTTCATACACTTTTCGATGATACAATAGCGAAAATGAAACAAAAATCGCAATCATAGCGCTCCCTTTCGTCGAAATATCCCCAAATTCAACTGGGACCTGCAGACTATAGTCAAAAACATATACAAAAAATGTGGTTCAATTATCTGCATAACTTCATACACTTTTTGATGATACAATAGTGAAAATGGAACAAAAATCGCGATCCAGCGCCCCCTTTCGTCGAAATATCCCCCAAATTCAACTGGGACCTGCGGACTATAGTCAAAAACATAGAAAAAAATTTGGTTCAATTTGAAGCATAACTTCATACACTTTTCGATGATACAATAGTAAAAATGGAACAAAAATTGCGATCACAGCGCCCTTTTTCGTCGAAATTTCTCCAAATTCAAATAGCAGGACCTGCTGGCTGGCCATAGCTAAAAACATAGAAAAACAGAATTTGGTTCAATTTGAAGCATAACTTCATACACTTGTCGAAGATACAATGAGGACAGACAGACATTTTGTAAAAATATGTTTTTAGGAATCTTTGACCTCTAAAACGTGTAAATCCGTCGACAACCGGAAATCGAAAAAAAATTCGATTACAATACTTTCTTCTATTTTAGATAGAAGAAAATAAAAATGATTCAGAAAATGCATCAAAAAGTTTCGCATTGTTGAGCGGGGGAAAATTTTTTATTTTGAGAACCACTTTAACTGAAATTTCTCAATTATAAGCGAAATCAAAAATATAATAAAGAATCGCCGCCTTGAAGCTTTGAATTTTCTTATTTCTTCAACCTTCCATAAAAAAAAAGGATTAAAAAATTACTGCATTAAAAAAAGAGATAGACAGAATTTGAATGTATTTCGGAGAAGGTGGTTGAGTAGGATTGTGGGAAGGTAATTAGGAAAAGACCCTGTATAGATGAGCGAAAAAAAAAATGAATAAATCTGGCGGAAAAAGTCCATTTTATTTGAAGCCAGCCAAGTGTGCGGTCACGGACCGCATGACACGGGTGTAAAATGTTAACGAGGGTTGAGAGGATCAGCTCCTGAAAAATCCCGGAGGAAGATGAGTTGTTTTTACTCTGCTTTTGTTTTGCGGACGGTTATTTATCTAATAACTGACCAGATGATAAAGAATTCTGCCCCCAGAGGGCGGGCGATTGATGACTGCGGAGTTTAGTTGTCAACACAGACGTTTCTCCCGCAGAGGCGAATAAATTGGGCGCGGAATTCAATGGATTTTTTCTTTCCTGCGTGGTTTATGAAGGGAAAAAATTAACGAACAAATTTATAGCTCTCAATGATTTGATAGTAATTTTTTCCGAATATGATGCTGATTAATTTAGAGCTGCTGTTCTCATTTGTTTTAATAAAACTCAGAATAATATGTTTTAAGAACAAGGGGAAATATTTGATTTCTTTATTTGTTTCTTTATTTTTTTATTTTGGGTGTTTTAATCATAGAGTTCCATTTTTATGTTTCTCCAAGCGTATAAGATTTAAGCTTATGCATCCGATGTTAAGATTTTAATATCTTATTTGATATTATTGTGACCCTTTTTTTTTTCGAAAATAAAGATCAAGCAAAAAATAATTATTATGAGAGTATACTTTCTAAATTATCGAAAATCTTTTACGTTTGTTTTTTAAAAGTCTCTCAGCTTATAAGAGTTATTTTTATGCAAGAAAATAGAAGCTTATAATTTGGTTTATTCATTAAAAGTAATCACATTATATGTTATTAGAAAGTTTATTTCTTGATAAATGTGCAAAATTAGCATAAAACTTGGCATTTTATGATATAATTTAGGTCCAGTTTTCCGCATTTCATATTCAGTATTTTAAATAAATTAACAAAACTTTTTGTTCCTTTTGTTTAGAATTTGGGGTGTTTCTATATTTACCTGAACATCATTCTGGGGATTAGAAAATTTTCCTTTTACGGAAATTGGGGAAACTATCAATTATATATATATATATATATATATATATATATATATATATATATATATATATATATATTTTTTTTTTTTTCCCTGAAAATGAATTTAGACATCCCTAGTACATTCTGACGAAGTTTCGTATTGATCCGATAATCAGCTCTTGATAACGAATGACGATTGGCAAATTTTTACTCTCCAAATGTGTTGTTTCCAATTGGATATCAGTATTTTTGCTGAGAAAATTTCGCCTTATTCAAAATTTCAGCAATTGCGTAATGCAAAAAAAGTTTGTCAGAAAAAGTAGTGTCAAAATAATAATAATTAGAAACAACATATTTGGACAATAAAAATTGGTTGTAACGGATATGGAGGTATTCGTTAGATAAGGGTTTAAAATATTCTAACAGTGTTATTTATACTCCATGCATATATATATCTTTAAATAATTCAGAGTTGCAAACTTTAAATTCATTTTTCTCAGTTTGTGTGCAGGTGTGTGTATTTTCTTTAATATATCAACAAGTTTAAAGTGTTAAAATTCCAATTTATATTTTTCAATTGATATGATTATTTTAATGAACCATCCTTATGGTATATTTCATAAAATTAATGTTCGTATTTTTAGTAATATAAATAGTTTATTTTTTAAAAATAAAAAATGTAAGTAAATAGTCATTTTTGTTCTATATTTCTATAAATTCGGACATCTCCCCCCCCCCCTTAAACTAATTAACTTTTTGGAAATCTGGTCTTTACAGTAATAGAATAAAAAGTATGAAAAAAAATCGCAAATTATAGGAAAAGTGTGATTGATTGATTTTTTATTTTTTTAATTATTTTACATACATAATACATACCATAAGAAGAATGCTTACCATAAGAATTGAATTTTTTCTTGATTAAATCGTTTTCCTTCATAAAAACCATTTTAAAGTATGTCAAAAAGGTATTATAAAATAATACTCAAATAAAATAAAAATAGTTCAGAGGATACCAGGTTAGTTCTTTTAATAATTGAAAATCTCGAAAAAATCGTCATCTGTTTTAATCAACTTCAATAGCTTATGATGTAGGTATATGAAATGTAAAATTCAGATGTGTTTCTTTGTTTATCATATTAATGTAATTTTTTATGTATACAAAGAAAAAAAAATTCCATTTACATTCCTAATTTTTTGTAACTAAATTCCAACTTTGGCAAATGTAGTTAGTTCACAGCCTTGTTAACTTTGTAATCCTGAAAAATTTGATTTTTAAAAACGAAATAATTATAAAATGTTAACCTATAGTCTTTTTATATGATAAATATGTGTTATAAAAATCTTTGGGCTATTCAGACTTTATATAACAAATACTAGTTACTGTATTATGGCATAATATTTATAACCGAATTTTTTAAAAAAAATCAGAGGAAGTTTAAATGTCGGAAATGTGTTTATAGGACGATTAGGAGGAGAAACAGAAACTAAATAGTAGGATTGAACGTTTGTTGCTAAGACATCACACCAAAAAAATTTAACACCATTACTTTAAACTTATATTCTGCGTGGTTGATTTTTAAAGCAAATACTGTAGAAATCGATCACGAAGATATTTCTTCGGAAATAATGGTGTTAAAATATTTTGGTGCCATATTTGCCGCTGCAGACATTCAACCCTTCTGATAAGTGAACTCCTATCCTCAATCATCAGTAGTATGTTAGCGTAGCTTGCAATAGCAAGGATGGGGGTGACTAGCTATGATGTTATACTTTTGTATAGAAATACGCAGATTTTTTTATGTTAACATTAAAAACACTGATTTCGTTGCGGGAGGGGTCCACCCTTTAATTATCTCTCCTTGTTTCCGTCCTGCTCTTAATAGAATTGTAAATATTACTTACTTATGATACAATATATATATATATATATATATATATATTTAATAAAAATATTTTTTAAAAACTCGTTTTTTTTTTTTTTTTTTTTTTTTTTTTTTTTTTTTTTAAATAGTAAATTGTTGTGTTTTAACACATTCGAGACCGTTGTGTCGTCAACGCTACTTTTATGCGATCAGAAGCCCTGGGATAGACTGATATATTTTGCCAGGGGGAGGGGGGGGAATTAATTTATAATTAGTTTTATGAAAGTGTCATATTTTTCGTCTACAAATAATAAAATTATAAGTATACAAAATATTTTATTATTTATATTCATTCAAATAATCAATTATATATCCCCATTAAAAGATGTAAAAATAATGGCACGAGATTTGTATTCAGGGGGTGGCCCGGGGTGAGGATATCTCCCCGACCATCAAAATGCCTCTTCCCGGGAGATTTGGGATTTTGTGCTTATATACTGTCAAAAGTGGGCATTCCCGCCCGGAACTTCTAAATGTCCCCCCCCCCCCCCCCCCCCGCAAGAGTTCCAAAAATCAGGTATGAAAAATGATAGAAGTTTTCAAAATATATTAGAAGTCTTCGATGCGGTAATTTAAGATTTATTTCATATAAATAATTTACTTTCCATTAGTGTTCATCTAACCCTTAGAGCTATTTTTTTTTTTTTTTTAATGTTTGTTATTCTGAAAACAAGATTATTTCCCTATTGGGCATTTATTTAATTTTGTACGATCATTTTCTTTTCAAGCCTAATGTATTAAAATTTATCATCTATTTTTTTTTCTACTAAAAATAAAATAATAAACGCAATTAATTAAAAATAAAATTTATTTTTTAATTAGAAATTTTTCTTTTAATTAAAAAAATTAAATAAATAGTATCCCTTATCCTTTTCCTTACCTTAGTTTATATTATAAATTTTTGAAAACTAAAATATCTTTTACTATACGATTTTATAATAAAAATGTTAAGATTTTATCCCCGAGCATACTTCCTTTAAAATCATTTCAGATACTTTTTTTCTTAAGTGAAACACACAGCTACAAATTTGTATTCCAACATACAACTTATTCACTGGCAAGGTTATTGAAAAAGCAGCATGATTAAATACCCCCTCTTACTTTAAAGCATACTTATCAATCACTGTTAAAGATTAAATTATGTCTATTTATATATGGTTATTACCATTATTCAAAGGGCTTGAAAGGTCTTTCTACCTTTTCATACTTTTGTATACAGAACATGATCTACTTTAAAAGATTAGCGACATAGTATTTTTTTTCACAATTTTTTATTTGATGAGCCTTTCTTGTTGCGATCAATTGTTCGTACAGAGCAGTTCTGAAAGTTGTGTATTTCCGATATTCTTGCACGATTATCGTACGTGAGTTGCACTTCTAATTATTATTTTCTAACAGCAAAGAAATGAGATGAAGCCAGTGAGGGGAGTGTTTAAAACATGAGTTTAGATGTATCTAAAGGGCACAAGGAAAATGACACCGGAAAAAAGGGCATGAAAAAAAATTCTGATAGTACTAATGGCTCTTTTGTGAACTGAGATTTGTGTAACACACTGCTGAAGTCCAAAAAGTTCATATTATTGGTGGATAATATAGGGTACATTGATTTGTCTGACAATCATGTACAAATTAAAAAATCTTAGAAACTCTCTTGTTTACATAACACATTCCCCGATCATGACTAATTAGGGCCTTGGGCAAAGATAAATTAGGGGGCCCCATTCGAATCATTTCTATAAATAGAACTGATGGTCAGTGATATGTGTAATGCATAAACAATATTTTTGCACCTTGTATTTTAAATAGAAGAAAATTCTTAGTTCCGTCAATTCTAAATTAAGTACCATAATTAATAAAAATACTCTTTTTTTTTTTAAATCTTAGAACCGAACAAAACTTTTTCATATAACGTTAGCAACTTGTTACATTACTTTAAGATGAATTTAAAAACTTCAACTTATGGAAGAGTGTCAAATACTCTAACATGTAAATATTTGTTAATCAAGTGACTTTTTTTTACATCTTTTTAAGTTGTACAACACACAACATAATATCAAATCAAATAGATTCTATTTCACAAGTAGAAAGTGTTTTTTCAATAAATCTAAAAATATGGCAATTTAGCTAATAAAGCATATAGCTATTGTGTGCTTACAGCCAAAGCGGAGCGGTGCTTTGCTACCGAGTGGTTGAGGTAGCTCTGCAAAAGCACTGAGCTCTGTGAGTTCAAAATGAAATTTGTTTTTCAGAAAATTTAGCAGAATCTTTTAAAGATGAAATTTGTATTTTGCATTTGAAATTTTCAGAGTTGGAATTGCGGGAGAAAAAAGTAAATATTTTATAAATTAATATATGTATTTGGGGGACCTTGAGGTCCGGGGCCCCTGGGCAAAGTCCCGATTTGCCCATGCGAAAATAAGGGCCTGAACACATTTTATAATTACATCTTAAGTGTTTGCACTCTCTCCCTCTCAAATGCCCCCCCCCCCCCCATTCTCCTCCCGACAAAATTAAATTGCACATGGCGGTCAAAGACACACCAATTTACCCCCATCTTTTCTCTTTATAATACAAATTTCTTGATCTTTCGCATAGTTTTTGAATTGCATTTCGCAAAAGTGCGATTTTTAGGTGAGTTCATATTATATAAATACGTAGCACCTATAGCCGTTGTCTGTCTGTCCGTCCGTCCGTCCGCATATAACAGCGCAAAAACTACCCAACCGAATGGTTTGAAATTTAATATATATAATCGTTTCAGAATTTTGTCGAGTCATTTCAAATTTTATGAAAATCTAATCAAAATTTAAAAAGATATTAATAAAAATATTTATTAAGTAATGTGATTTTTTAAAAAATCGATACTTGTTTGTTATAGCAGCTTCCGAGGATTAATCGTCATGCGACCGAGATGTATCGCCAAGTTATCTGACATGTTATGACGTTATAGTCAAACATGACCGATATGACATTTTATAACCTTTATGACCAAGTTATTAGTCACATTCTTAATTCTATTAAATCCTATCATACGTAATTAATTCAATGATATTCCACGACAGGTAATAATTCTAGGTTGCCGTGATGGTGATTACGTCCTATTTAAGATGGAGTCCTATCTGAATTTAAAAACCGAATTTGTATACTAAAATTGTTTAATTATAGTATTCCTATAATCTACCGACAGTTTTTTTGAATAGGTGTTTCCGGAGAAATAGATATTAAATGGAAAAAGAGTCTAAATATAAGGTAAAGCTACGAGAGCCTGCTCACAATTCAAAAGAATAACAATAAAAAATATAAATATTAATTTTTTACTAAACTATCCATGAATAATTTTTACTTCATTTGTTTTTTATGCATTTCCATTGCTATTTTGTTGTTATGTTGTAATTTAATAGAACAGTTGTAATAAAACCAAGAAAGTTATTTGCGCAATCTGTCCTTACAGGGTTGGTGTGATTGCGCACATGGGTAGGAAAGATTGTTACTAATAATAAGTACAATTAAATTGTTAACAATAATAATTACACCTAAATGACATTGTTGTAAGGTTTTTGTGAACAAATATTATTGTATTAGGAGTGAATATTTCAACCTAATGATTAAAGAATAAAAAAAAGAAACTAATTTTAAAAACGATTACAAAATTTTAATTAAAGGGGGAAAAAAATTAAAGAATCAGAAAAGCAAGTCCAAATAAGATTACAAAATAACATTAAGTTACTTGAAAACACGTTTAACTTAAAATTAGTCATTTTCATTTTTCATTTTTTTATGTAAATTTACCAATAAGCTGCGTAATCTCTCCTAGCATGGAAACTAATGGGAACAATGCGCCATCTCTCCTGTGTAGCAGATGCGCAAACTCTCCAATTTCGGTAGGAGAGATTGCGCGGCCTTTTATTTAAACATGACCACGCAATCTCATATTTAAATATTAAAACTACTGGGATTCAAATACATTAGACCATTAGAATAAAAAAAAATCCAAAATAATTTCTGTAATATTTATCATTATAAGCAATATTATATAAAAATTATATTACTATCAACAATGACTTTAATATTGCGGTGGTAAAACCTGCTAAGATGACATCGCATCGGTAAAAAAAAAAGATTACTTTAGACAAGTTCTCTTATGAAGGAATTTATATCTTTCCGCCGGAAAATTTCCGTTTAAGGAAGGATTTCATTATATGTAAGTTTCGTTTTGTCACATTTTATTGCATTAATATTATCTAAAGATGCTAAAGGTTATCAGATACGACTAAATTTTGTTAAAAACCATAATTTTCTTTTTTAGTTAATTCTACGTAACCATTATTTAATTATTTAAAATTATTTTAATTTTCGTTAATTGAAGTTAAGACATTTTTTTTTTATTAAAGTAGGAGAACTGTTAGTGGATATTTAATTACTAAAATGGTGCTTACAAAATGAATCAAAACTTCTTAATTTTAGATGTTATATTAATAATAAACTTTTTACAGAACGCTAAAAGCAATTTTGCATGAAAATATGCTAACGAGCTTGCTCAAATTAATGTATTTTCCACAGAATAAATATTAACTTGACTGTTCCTCACTTGAATAATGATAATTGAAGATTTTATAATCATCTCATCTCTCTCTCTCTCTCTGTGCGTATGTGCATGTGTTATTTCTGGGTATATGTTTTATAAAATACATAAACATGAATACTTTTCAAGTTATTTTATATTTGTTTTATAACGATTTTTAAATTATGCACGTAGTTATGTACTGTATAAGTGCCATGGGAAAGTTGAAACCAAAAAGCTGATACGAAAATCGAGCAGTTTAGAAATAGTAGTTCAAAGTAAAAGACTCCCGATAAAGTATTGAAATGACATAATTTTTATATAATTCTTATTTTTCTGTTGTTTATAGGTTGAAAGTTCCTATAAAGGTTATTCAGCACACTAGCACACCCAAATGACAATCATTTGAAAGAGCAAGTTTTTAAATGAAGTTACTCCAATTTATTTTACCTCTTTTACTATTATCATTATTGTTATTGTTATTATTAATTGAACCCAGAATTTCAGTATATTCCAAAGATATAAAGCATCTAAATTACTTTTGTAATAACTGTAACGAAACCCACTATAAACTCCTGATTTGCTTAAATAAGCACTTAGTAGATAGAATAGGAGAAACAAACGTTACATGTTATCTGAGCAAAATTTGCCAGCCGGTTGTCGGCCCTTGTAGCTCAAACGGTAGAACATTGATAATGTAAGTCAAAGGTTCTAGGTTCGAGTCCCGGCTTGGGCATGTTTTAGCTCAGTTGGAAAATTTCAATTCATATGATGCCTTTAAGATAGTCTGAAGTTTAAAGAAGTTTTATTAGAATTACTTTTAAGTTCATCAATTTTATTGTCGCATTATTTATTTATTTATTTAGTTATTCATTTAGTTATTTATAAATTTTGGTAAATATTTCACAAAAACCATATAAATAACCGATTTAGAATATTAATTTAGTCAACGAAGTCTTTCTAAAATTTATTTAATGTTTGCATAGATTTTTTAACGTATTTAACAAAATCAAAAGAAAATCGTTTGGAAGATGAAATTTTTATTAGTGCATAATTTGGGACATAAAGTGGTAATCAAAAATTGTAATAAAAAATCATTGTAACAAATCCTATATAGGGCAGTTGCAATTGACGTCATGTTGGAGGTCACACATTACAAATAAGCAGTTCTGATTGGTGAAACTACCCTGATCTCCAATTGAAGTACAATGGTTGTCAGCTGATTGCATCTTCTCTATACAATACACTGTAGAAGAAAAAAGAAAAAAAGAAAGAAAATATAATACAACCACGAACGAAATTTTCCAATAATCACTTCCTACATAATAACGATTCTGAAAAGCGTTCTTTATCTTTAGAAAATTCAGAAATCAGTATATTTCGAGATTTAAAGAAGCATTTATAAAAACGATGTTTCTTTTACTGTCTCTGATTTTCGGAAATGTTTTCGAGTAGTTTTTACAGTGTATTAATCAGTTATCTCAACAAGGAATATTAGGTTTTTCCGGATGCTATCAATTCTCAAGTAAACATTTTCACGCTCAACAAGCATGCTTTACAGACAAACGTGATAAATTAACATCATTAACATTAAATTAATATTATTTTGTTACTCTTGCATAAATAAATTCGATTGAACAGCTGAAAATGTTTAATTGAGAGTGGATACCAATCTAAAAACCTATATTCCGGTTTGAGAAAGCTGATTCACACACTATAAAAACTTCTCGGAAACATTTCCGAAAATTAGTGACAGCAAAAGAAACTTTGTTTTTATAAAGTCTTCTTTAAACCTCAAAAATATATTGGATTCTATGATATGAAGTTTATGATATGAAGTTTTTATGAAGTTTCTAAAGATGAGAACGCTTTGTGGAATTGTGGGTAACTCACTCGGAATATATTATATATTTTCGTTGGTGGTTATATTATGATTTCGTGGATTAAAAAACATTTCTCTTTAAAAAAAAAAAAAAAAAAAAAAAAAAAAAAACAGTGTACCCATCTGTTTGTCTAAGCTATCATTATTTGATATGGAGCACTTATAGCCTCTGCAACTTTTCCTCTGCAACTCTGCAACTTTTCAGGCGAAAGAGAAACAAATTGAGATCAATTTTATACTTATTGTAGTTTGTGTGTGTGTGTCTCTGTATAAATTCTTCAGGAAATTTAATAAAATGATTTATCTTTCTCATATTTATAACTACTAACCAGTAATACGCTACCGCGCATGCGCGGCAGCGTATTACTGCTTATTTTACTGTTTATATTACTGTTGATTTTACGGTAGAATATTGGCAGCTGGGGTGCTAGTATTATACCGTAAAATCTTAAAAATAAAAAAAAATTCAGTGTATGTAACGTAAATGCTGTACATATGTATATATATAACAAGTATAAAACAATACAATTCGAATTTTTAAACATTATCTATGTCATCAAACGTTGTGAGAAAGTGAATACATTCAAATATGATTCATAAATAGCAACGTCGTACGATATTTAAATATTTGATAGACAAATTTCATCTTGTTTTCAAACCTCTTTTCTTCTTCCTCTCGAAGACCATAAGTCATGCCTCCTCCACAGGCACATGCCTCAACTCTGAAAATACCTTCGGTCCACAGAATAACAATAAGCAAGATTTAATACCCAGGATTACCTCTTACGTACTTTGTAGTCTTTGGCCACCCCCACGGCCGTCGCATCTTCCTGATTAAGCTAAGAAGCAATTAACAGCGACTAATTATTTCTAGTCTCTCACCGGCCGCTTTTTAATCTCCCACCATCGATCACGTGACTGCAGAATATTCCAATCACCGGGTCGGATCCCGGGCGACCCCCATGCAAATTAAGTTCACCCACCCAACCTCGCACTTCCAGAAAAGATTAAAACAGGGGGCTAAGAAGGAAAAAAGTTACAAAAATGAAGCTGTGCGAAGGGAGAAAAAATATTAGAGTGAGTAAAATAACGCTTTGACTTTGAGAAAGTTGTCGCCGAAGTGGTTAATTATTTAATTTCTTCTCAGTGTCGTTTTAGTTTTATTTCGCTTTTATTTCTGCTCCCCCCGACCTCAAAATGCTATCCCACCCTCCTCTTTAAGGCGAAAGAAGATTAGGGAGTTCTTACAAATTGCAAATAGAATGAAAACGTTCAGTGTTAATCAAGTTTATTGATTTTTGTGCTTCGGATAACTATAAGTCATCATACAGTTTGAAAATTTCGTGGCATTTGTGCTAGATTTGAAGGAGAAAAAAAAAGATAGGGCTAAAAAGTTATAATTTATTTTAAAAACATTTTTCCGATTTTTATTTTACTTTTTCCACCTTTATTATATTTTAAACACATTTCAACAAAGCATTAAAAGGGCTTTTGATGAGTGCTTAGTAACTTCTAAAAAGTATTTGGATAACAACATAAAGAAAATAAATGCTTATATTTTCCTTGCACATTTTGGTTCATTAGCCGACTATTAAAAAAAAAAAAAAAAAAAAGAAAGAAAGAAAGAAAGAAAAAAGTTAAAAGGTGAGAAAAGAATTTAATATTGTCTTAATATATACTGTATTACATATATGTTCAGAAATACAATTAATTTCAAGTTATTTGATCAAATAAATATAGCTAAATATTTTTCGAAAAAACTACTTATTTTATTTTCCGCTGCATATTTGTGTAATTGACAATATTCCTTATGCAAAAGTCTAAAGTACAGTGATCCTTTTGGGTACACCATTGTAATGAATCAATTGAATCTATTATAATAGCAAGTACACTGTAAAAAAAATGGGTCGATCTACTAAAAAAAGTTTAGTTTTTCTAACAGATTTTTTGGAAATTACTAAAAATTTTTTAGTATATTTGTATTCCACAGATTTTTTTTAGTAACCGGTACTAAAAAATCGGAATCATTGCTAGCTGTTTTCTAGTAATGTTGCTAGCTGTTTTCTAGTAATTCTTACAGATTATCTTGTAACTGAGTAAGAATACAAAAAAATTTTTAGTCTTTTTGTACCGATTTTTAGTACCGGTTACTAAAAAAATTTGTGGAATACAAATATACTAAAAATTTTTTAGTAACCTGAGAATTTTTTTTACAGTGTAGTTTTCGTAATACGATTAGTTTTTTTTTCTCAATTAAAATGCAAATAATTACAAAATGCTCAAAAATGGTAAGTATTGCATTATAACTATTTTTTTAAAATTATTTATCTACTAGCAGATTACATCAAACAAAACGATTGTGAATGCTTCCTTTAAAACATCTGATTTGTTATGACTGAATCTTTAGTTAACTTATGTGCAACATTTTTTGCCTGATAAATTTTATTGGAGTTATTCAATTTTAATTATTGGACATACTAAATTTTAATTGAAAAAAAAAAAAAAACTCTTAACACTTAGCAATAATTTATCTTTTATTATGACGGCATATATTGAGTAAAAAATAAACCTTGTTACTTCTTAATAATGTTTCAACTTTTTAAAACTTTTTTTTTTTAATTCTGGTAGTTATATGAGATAAATCTTGTTTCGAAAATTCTTATAGAGAAACGTCTGACAATTATTTCTTTTAAAACTGAGTTAGGACTTTCCTTCAATTAAGTCTAGAAATAGTCTTTCTTTCATTTTGCTTTCTGTCTCTCCACCTCCCACCTCCCCCCCTCTTTTTTTTTTTTTTTTGTAATAATTAATGTATCATAATGTTGAATATGAATATTACAAATTTCTTTAGAAATAGTCTGTTCATTTGTAGTAAATTTTTGAGTGCTATTTGCGAGATTTTTGAACACCCATAGCCATAATAATATCTGTGAAAGATAGCCCAGATTAATATCATCAAAAATATTGTCTGCTAGTGTTCCGTAGAATCGACTTGATGGATGACCGACCTGCAAGATATTCAAATAATGAATACGAGATATACGCATAGAGCTTATGATAGATCGGTGTTACTTTACAAAAGATGAGTTTTGAAGACGAACATTAAACTGAAATTGCATGCAATTGTTGTGAGAGTTATGTGGTCAAACCGAATAAAACAGAATATTGCAAGCATTTTCAGGAAATTCCTGTTGATCTATATTTAGATGAGTTAGGGGAGAATTGTGACTTGTTATTATAAAAGATGCTCAGAGAAAGTGTTGGAGTATAATTTTAATTTGATTTAAATTCTAAAATATAAATTATCGTTTATGATATGTTGACATTACAATAGATTTTACACAGAATATTATGAGTGTGGAATGAATTTTAAAAATTATCTGCTTGTGATACCGAAGTTCTTCTTGTTAAATACACACGCATCGATAGTGACTATTAATGTAAACGTGCAGTTATTTATGCGATAGATAAATTTAGAGAATAAAACGGAATTATTCAAGAATATTATTGGACATGTAATCTATTCCTTGTTGCATATGTCTAATGATAATTACTTTCTATTATAAAAGTTTGATTACAAAGACTATGCTCATTATTGGTATTTGAAAATTTCTTCAGTATAAAATTCATTAACAAAAATTTTCTATCTGAGCGCATGTACTGCTTTATGCAATAAAATTATTTGGAAGTTGTTTCGTAATGCACATATTTGATTTATGTTCAAGTTTGAAGAGGAATTTTTTATTAAGGTAGTTTGAAAAGTATCGAGCAAGCAAACAAATTCCTATAATATAATTTTTTTCTACGTTTCACGACACAGTTTGAGTAAATTAAGAAAGCCAAATAATTATTTATCCCTGTGTCTTTGTAGGTCCGCCGTCCTTTAATTTAAGGAGATGGTGGACATTCAAATTGAGAATTTTCTCTTTTTATTTTGAGAGCTGGCATGAAAAAAGCATTTCCTACGTGCATAGAATGTTTTGAAATAAAGCATAAACATGTTTTGGACGAGAAAAAGCTTCTTTAAAGAAAATAGTGCATAGGAAATTGATATTTAAAATGCTACATGCGATTTCTAATTGATTCAAAACCAATGTTTACATTAATATATGCTCAACAACCAAAAATACACACATTTGTGCAATCGTTTTAACGAATATAAATTATTACTAAAATTATAGAAATGTTTTCCGCAAATTAGGCAATCGTTCTCGGTTTTTCCTTAATATGGAATTTCATAATGGTAACTTTGGTAATTATTTTCTGTTTTTCATACTGATGTACGCCAGTTTCAAAAGTAACATCATTAACATGCTTGAGAAATTTGTAGATGATTGCAGGAAGAATAATCATCACGACATATATAAATCATTGGTTACAGGTGAGATTTAAAAATTGCGTAAAACTAGTTAAACACTTTTACATTAAAATCACACTCAAACTGATTTAGAATTAATACAGATAGTTTTTCAAGGAAAAATATAAGTCAGACAATGATTTTTTTTTAATAATTAAAAAAGTTTTTTATTTTGTTCATTTTTAAAGTCCACCGTCCCTTTAAAAAATCATGTACCTTTTATTTAATCGACTAAAAAACTGACTTTTTTAAATCCCACTCTTATTAAAAATTAATAAATTTCTAATATTGTATAAAATGATATATTATATAAAATAATTAGCTATATACAAACAATACTACACGGAAATTAACACTATTTTCACTATCTATGTAATACTTTTTATTTATATATCACTAAAGAAATAATAATAATAATAATAATAATAATAATAATAATAATAATAAATCCGTTATTTGCGTATTTTTACGAATCTTTTTAAAGTGATTTCATCAATGAATCAAAAATGTATTGTTAACGTGGATTTGAAAGTACCCTTGGTTGGTAATGCTATTTTTTTATTTTCTGTAAAGCTGTATTAGTTATTTATATTATTATATATATACCGAGTGCGCCATAAATTCGTTAAAACTTTAAAAATTCATTAAAATTGCGGTTTGCACGAATGAGATTAGAGGGAGATCGATTTTTATAATAACAAAAAAATTTTTGGTTCAAAAAATTACCGATAGATGGCGCTGGCATGCATAATAGGAAAATGCATAATATGAAACATATGTATGCAAATTAGGCTTATAGTAGAAGACCCGTTTCTTTGAATCGTCTGATAAGCTTCGGTATCTCAGCACATGAAATGAACCTTTTTCTCGTCTTGAGTCCTTCTGACATGGGTATTTTTCGCAATACGCCGGTTGCTGATTCCCCGTTCTTGTAAAAGAGCTAATCCCACCACGCTTGATCTGGTAACGATAGCCTACTGCTGCCATCGAATGAAGAATCTATGTGCATCGAAATGTTATATTAACAGCCTGATTTGCATAAATCTGCTTCATATTATGCATGTTGAAGTCATCTATCGGTAATTTTTTGAACCACAACTACTTTTGCTTTAAAAAAAATCCCATTCCAGCTCTAAATTTTCGCTCTAATCCCATTCCATCAGCCGCAATTATTTAGCACCATTTTTTCTCTTTTAATGAATTTTTAAATATTTTAACGAATTGATGGCGCACCTGGTACATATATATAAAGTAAAAGTAGGGAAAATGTACTGACAAAATGCAGAAATTCTTTGCAGAGTGTAAAAAAATTTAAAAATAAAATAAAAAATAAAAAGCCTTTGTGAAAAATGAATTGAAAATTGAAAAATAAATAATTGGAATTTTACCATTATTAACGGATATTTTTAAGGGTACAGTGAACCATTAAAATCAACTTTTATTTTATTTATTTTTTATTTACCAATGAATATTTTTGAAAATTACAGTAAATGCTTATGGTGTTATTAGATATCAGTATACAAATTTTGGTTAAAATGTTTTTAATGATTCTTGACATAATCAAAATTAAAATTTTTAAAATCCCGAACAATCAGCATTCTTCAAAATGCACTATGCATTTAATTTTTACATACAAATTCAATATCCTTCCATAATAATTAATTTATGCATAAAAACGTAAGATACTTTATGTTTTTATTTCATAAATTAAGCTTTTAAAAATGAACTTAATTTCAATTATATAGCTTATAATTAAAAAATTATTGAAATTTTTATTTCGTTAATTTTTTAAATATTTAATTTTTTTTAATATTTAAAATTTTTTAAATATCATATTACCTTCAAATTAAATTATTTTTAGTAACTCATGTTTATACTTATAGAGGGAGCATGTGTGAGAAATTAAAATAAAACTGGAAAAAATGAAATGCGCATGAAGCATCTTAAAATCATAAAAACGATGAAAATTTGTTCTTCAATCTGTAAAAAATAGGTTTTAATAGTA
The DNA here is from genome assembly GCA_963931845.1 of Maratus michaelseni. NCBI lineage: Eukaryota > Metazoa > Arthropoda > Arachnida > Araneae > Salticidae > Maratus > Maratus michaelseni. Next base: position 257,622,652 of record OZ007591.1, read on the forward strand.
AATCAGCTATAAAGATCAATATATTTAATAAAAGCATTTTAACAATGTGAAAAGACTTTAATATTATTTATGACTTATTTCCTAGATTTTTATGCATTTATGATAAATGTAGCCAGTTTATAGGTCCAATAATAAATCTTTCTGTAATATTTGAAATATCAAGATTTTAAAACATGTAACATATATACTCAACATATTTTATTCAAAAATATCTCTTGTATGCAAACAAACCAATTTTGTTTCAGGTAATCTAAAATTATATATATATATATATATATATTATAAATTTTAATAAAATGGAATTAAGGGAAATTAGAAAATATGTTTTAGAAAGAAACTATAATAAAATTTTGAAATTTCTATAACCATATTTTGTATTATTATTGAGTATCTGTAGCTATGTCTAATGACATAATAAACTTTTTTATAATACCTGATAGTTTTTTTTTTTCCCTTTTGTTAAAATCAACAAATATTATTGTCTACAGAAATGCTGTGTCGCTGGAAAGGTAGAAGTAATTCACATTTATAGGTATAGTAGCCAGTTGCATTACTAAAATAAATTTTTAATAAGAATGTTGTATATTTTTAAATGATAATGCTAGGGGGTTCTTCCCCTGACAAGCTACGCTCACACCCCTTGTTCTGAAACCGCAAACTTTAAAACGGGATAATTTGATCTGCTCTAAAACGATTATAGAAGATTGAATTATAATTAATCGACCAGTGGCGATCTCCTAATAATCGGGTTTCCATTCATTTCCCTTTGACTGAGGAATTTTAAGGCCGAATCAACTGCTGTCGAAACAGCTAGTAACTGTTTTCATTATTGATTAAATAAGATCAATTGAACATTTGAAAATCGACTTGTATAAAATGGCTAAGTAAACAATGTCAATTTACAGCAATGGGTAAAAGATTTTGTCTCTCATGTAAATACATTTTTAAATTGAAACTGTTTGGAAATATTATTTCAGCATTTTAAATATGGCGTAATTTTCCCATTTACTGCTTTTAACGCGTAATAATTTAATTATTACTTTCAAGTTTTATTTTACTTTTTTAATTTTCCCCATTTACGGCCTTTTAACACGCGATCATTTAATTATTATTTTAAAGTTTTATTTCTGTTTTTAATAGTCACGTGTAAATACATATTTTAATTGAAAGGGAATATTATTATGTGTGCTATTTTACAAATGGGCAACAATTAAAAAAATTGCCTTTTCGAAATATGAAATAATCTGCATCGAAATAATGAAAATTTAAATTCAAAATAATAAAAAAAAAATCCTTAAAAAATTAGTCAAATTAAAAAAGTAATTGCACACTGCACACCGCATGCTTGTCAATTATATCCTTTCAAATTATAGTTAAATTATTGCATAAGTAAACTACACATAATTTTTGTTTCTATGAAACTTTTTTAACTGAACTACTTTGACCGACTTCGATATTAAATATCTCTTAAAATATTTCTTCGGTTTAATAACCGTCTGCTTCAGCGTGTTTATAGAACATTTCTTTATAAAGCTACCAATTTTTATATTTTTATATTCAATAGTTTTTTTAATATTAGCCTAGAAAGATCCCCGGACACAAATAATTCATTTACTGAGAAAAATTATACTTTTAAATCTGAGAAAATCGATGTTCTCATTTTGTTATGAAACTTTTTGTTTCAAATATGACGACCCAATGCTTTCAATTCGGAAATTTTCAGAAATACTCAGAATATTGAAACATGAACATACTCAAAACTGAACACATAGAGGTCAGTTCATACTGATTTTTGAAACATGGACATACTCAAAAATGATTAGGATCAGTTCAAACTCATTTTTGAAACATGGACATACTTCAAAGTGAGCACATAGAAGTCAGTTCATACTCATTTTTGAAACATAGACATACTCAGATATTGAGCACATGATGTTTTATTCTTGAGTGTGTGCATGTTTTCAGAAATGAGTATCTACATGTTTCAAACTTGAGTAATTTTAATTCGGAGCCATTTTGACTATGCGACATACTCAGATTTGAGTATTTGTTGCTCAGTTTTGAAAATGTCGTTTTTAGAGTGTTGTTAGCGGTGACAGCGTCGGTTACTTTTTTTTTTTTTTTTTTTTTTTTTTTTTAGGATAGAGAGATATTCCGTTACTCCGTGGCAGAATAATTATTCATGATTAAAAAAAAAAAAAAAAAAAGCCATTGAGTCTGCAAAAATAACACTTCGCAGGGGGAATAAATCAGAACAGTTTTGTCAAAGGCATAGCTGCCAATTTTTATGCTTTCTTTTCTTCATACCACTAAAAGTTAATTGTAAATTTTACTTTATTTAATTGCAGATTTCGGTGATCATATATGGCAACATTTACTAATTTTAGTGGTAAGAAGAAAGCGTAAAAGTGGAAAACTATGCAAAATGTGTTTTAAACGGGAGTGGTTGAAACAGCTGTTGCCTTCGACTGCACAAAAAGCATAACACGTTTAAAAATGGATCGTAATCGATTTTTTTTTTAATCTGAAGCTATGCTCAAAAATATTTTTATTGTGCTAAAAATAAAAATATCTATATTTTGAAGATTTTTTTTTGTCGAATTTGAAAGTTTACTGTACTGTTAAATACTTATTTGCTATTTTATGACAAATTCACGAAATCATTTGACTCAGGGGGAGGAGGGGATGGGGGGGGGGGGGGTCTGTAAAAATACAAAAATTGTGCCGGAAATCAACAATTTTTTTCTTTTACAGTGACTTTTACAGTTTCATCGATATTAATAAGACATTTAATGAGGAAGACTGAAACATAGATAGTGTTTTACACTGTGTAATTTTAATATGACACATTTAAATAACGATTATTATTACCTTTACCACAGTCCTGCTCATTTGAACGCAAAAGTACGCAATAATAAATTAATATTACTCTGATTAACATAATTAAGGAGAGTTGCAAAAATTTCCTACACTTGTTAATCTCACTGTCCATCTTTACATTAAAATTTGAACTTTCTACACTAAAAAAAAAAGAATGTTGATTTTACGGTTTAATACTATCCCAGCTGCCAGTATTATACCGTAAAATCAACATTCTTTTTTTTTTTTTTTTTTTTTTTTTTTTTTTTGCAGTGTAGATATAGCATTTGTTTTTCAAGAGGTTGTATACATATTCAAATACGATTTTTTTTTATACATTTCCTAATATTTCAAAAACTGTTGGACAATAAAAAAAAATATTTTAGGACATTTAAAAAAAAATCTGGAAATCTTGTTATTTTATGACTAAACCTTATACATATTAAAATATGATTTTTTTTATATATATATACGCATTTCTTAATATTTCGAAAATTTTTGTCCTGCGTCTAAGAAGGACAGTAAAAAAAAAAATCTTTTAAGACATTTAAAAAGATCTTGAAATCTTCTTCTTTTATGACTGAAGCTTAACTTTGAATTTTAGGAAAATTTCAATATGATCTGTCATTAAAAACGGAAAGCATTACTTTTCGCTATATTAAAAAAACAATTCTGAAAATTTTATACATTTGCTAATGTAAATAACTTCTTCAATGTGTCAGAAAGTAGCCAATTTAGATTTGAAAACAATTTAAGAAAAAAAAATAATTTAAGTATTTAAGTATTTATAGTCAAGGAAAATCAAATTTGGTGTAAAAGTAGACATGTAAACAACGTAAATTCAAGCTTTCTTAATTGTAGTATATGATGCTGTAGAATATTAAGTAATGTAAGCACGGGAAATAGAGTGACAAATTTATGATATCTGTCTAGCCATTTAGCTATTGATCTATGTCTATACCTATTAGCGTGCTTCGTTTATCAACGAAATTCATGAGGATGAAAGAAAAAAAAAAGAGAAAGAAACATATAATCGGAAAATGTTTTAGAAATGCAAATATCTCACTAAATTTTACATAAACTTTTGGTTTTCTCAATGATCCAGAAGACAAATATAATTCACTTTTAAGTTTAACGGTAGAATCACGCACCCATATATATATAATGATCCAAGTTCCGATCAATTATTTTTAATAATCTAATGCTATCTACAAAAACAGGTAAAACAATTCTCAGAAAAAGAATGGCGGAAGGTATCAACCGTCCAATAGTGTGACCTATGAAGATATTTGCGTGACAGATGTGCGACAACACAAATAATATGAGGTCAGACGAGATAAGGCACTTGCCGAAGAAACAGACCAGAATTCAGATGCACTGATTAATTTACCAGACCATTTTGATTTGCTAATATTTGCGAAGGAGTGTGCTATCACGTGTATCCGAAACGGAACATATATCACGTAAAAATCGCCAGTAATTTACGATTAGCAGTCATAATCGGCGCCACTCGGAAAGTGGCAAATTAAGTTTAGATATTGTAATTTTGTTATGCTATAAATTTATATGGCAGATGAATGTAGATTGATCAATATTTATAGTTGCGCTCAAAACGGGTAATGCCAGATAGAGTTTGTGTAAAGTAATTTATTTAACTGATTAGATCGAATGTTTCTGGTCAATTACGTAGTAAATTTTAAAGTTGCAGCATTATTTAAGGCTAAAATTTGCAAGCATATGACTTATTAATAATGAATCCAGCCGGATTCATTCGAAATAAATTTTAGTCGTAAGTTCAATTAACAGAAGAATTATAAAGATGGATCTAATTTATACTCGCTTTCAAACAAGCATCATATACTGAATTTATACAACGAACCTCTTTATATGACTGCGAACTTTTCTAAATGCTCATTTACCCATTTTCGGCCAAGCATAGAAATTTTATAAAATGTGGTATTATTTGCATAGAAATTTGCTTAAATTACATTCATTAAGACATCAAAAAAGTTTCGTGTATGAAAAATAATATTTTATTTAATTTGACGATACCATTATTAATTTATTATTATTAATTTATTATTAAATTTAAATAAAAAATTTTAAGTTTTCTTATGGCATTTGTTTTATTTTTACTTTATTTACAGAACTTGCAACTTTACTCCATTATAAAAACATATGATTAATCTCAAGTGGAATAATTATACATTTTCAAAAAGTCGAATTTGTCAATAACCGTTTCAAGTAAAAAAACAGCGTATTTTGAAAATTTCTCAACAGAAAGTGATTACTTCAATTGAATTACTAATGTTTTATAGATGTCTCCAGAACCCTTAAAAATAGCAGAAAAATAAAATTAGCGAAAAATATACATCACAGTGTTAATAAAAAAATATTTATTGAAATGGTGCGTTTACGCACCTTTGGCCGAAAATGAGTTAATATATAGTTAGCTTATTCAATCAGCTAATTGGTATGTTAGATGGCATTACCTCAAAAACATTTAATACTGAATGAAATATTTTCTAAGTTGCAAGGTATACAAAAAATTGAAATCTGCTATGAATGGTGATGAGATTTTTGTTCATTCTCTTTTTTCGGATATTATTTGGTGTTGTATAAGTCTGCCAAATAGCCATGAAGAGAACTACTTTCAACGGAAGTTTTCTACAAAGTTCGCAAAAGCAAAGTCTTAGAAATGTTACACAGCTAGTTGGGTAGTACTGAATTCGAAAACATCCGAACCCCCCCCCCCCCAACTTTATTTTTAAAGATTTTTTTACTGATATTTACCATAAGATGATCTCTTTATTTCCGTGTCATATCCATGGGAAATGATTTGTCTAACGTCTCCTTGAGAGTTCTCTCCTCAAAAACAATTTAATCATTATCAAATTGCGCATCAAAACTTATCTCTTAATACTAACATCATAATATAATACATACGAAATAATAATTATCACGAAATGAAATGTAAAATTACACAGCTTCATGTCATATTTTTCAATGAGTATTTTAACTCAATGTTAATGAATAGTGAGTTCGGAATGAAAAACTGCATCTACAATTAGGCAAAATTTTGGATTGAATTAAGTTTAAAATTTAAGAATGTTAGATTCAATTACAAATAATATATGAAAATAGATTTGTAATGTTTTCAGCTTCATATAAAATGAAACATCAGACAGTTAAATAATATAAATTTTGATATTTTACGTGCTGTACATATTGTGTATTAATTTTATATTAAATTTAACTGATCCTTTAATAGAAACAAAAAAGGAAATTGAAACATTAGGAAAATTGTGAAACAAGTAGATCAGTTTCGTTAAATGAAACTGCGAAAGTTAGCAACAGAATAATTAAAATAATGTTATCTATTTTTAAATGTTATATAGAAATATTTATTTAACATTTACATCAAACTAACACCCTCTGCTTATGACTACGTATAAAAATATCGTCTATTTCCATTTTTACAGGTAAAATTAATTGACCAACTTTATAAAAGCGACCCGTTGAATAACGCCTAATTTTACGCTGAGTAGATAGAACGCTTCGTTTTAAAATTAGATAGTTTCTAAAAACTTCAAAAAATCATTTAAACCATCAGAAAAGGCCACATTCATTCAAAGCACCAACTGCACCTGTTTTCCGCTAATTATCTCATTCACAATTCTACACCAGCATTAACACACACAAACTCTGCCGAAAACCAAAATCTTCCACACATTAAACTTTTCTCTACGATAAAAGATGGTGCATTTAACTTCAATTACAATTGTAGCATCAGTGAAAACAGACGGACAAAGGAGAAATCCGTTTCATTTACTAACAGAACCAAAACTTAGGCAATCCCCCCCCCCCCATCCCCCCTCTTTTCATCTAAAGAGTGCTTACTGCTGGGCCGCATCTTTATCGTCGAAGAGTTTTCCCAAACAAATTCCTACCCGCCCCGACTGTCAGCTTGCAGAACATTAGCCGCTATGGAATAATTCTCTTTTGCCCAGAAATCTGTTTCATTTTACGGAAGAATTACGCGAGATTATATAACAAATAATCTTGAACGTTGCTAATTTTAAAACGAGATGACGGGTTTTGTGTCCACTCATTGAAACATCAAATTGCTCCCGAGTTTTTGCTCGCTTACTCCCCGAAAATGATGACTCCGCTGAATTTTTCTGAACAGGGTACTTAGAAATTAATGCTTATCTTTTAAAACAAACATTTAATATCTATTTTGTTTAGAAGTGACTGAATTTGCTCAGATGTAATGAATATTAAAATGAATGTGCATCAAGTTGAACGATAGTAAATCTGCTCGCAGCATCTATTATCTTATTCATGAGATTTTAATCCAAATATTTTCTTTTTTTTTTTGACTTTGCGTACTAGTATTTAAAAGCCTAGGCTTTTATTTGGATGTTCTTCTGAAAGGAAGATGGATACCATTAATTAATTTAATGATTTTTTTTTTTTTTTTAAGGAAAGAAAAAGACAAGCTTGTGCGATCATATTAAATATTTCCCTTTGGAGAACGTTATTATTATTATTATTATTAAGAAGCATTAATAAATAACATTTAAATTTTAAAAAGTATATATAATCTGAATGCTATAAAAAATATGCTTATATTCTTATATATATATATATATATATATATATATATATATAATAAAACTTTTGCTAATAATAACCATTAAATCACATAAATAATCGACAATGGATAAACCGATAATTATAATACAATACATATAGATATATATATATCCAAAAATGTAAGATTCTCAAAATTAAAATAAATGGGAAAAAATATTTAAAAATTCGTGGAGAAAAAATCCAATGTGCAGAAGGTGAAAATTATTACATGAAGCAATTGGAATATATATATAGTACCCTTGTCTAGTGCATGGGGAACGAACGCGGATGAGCTTCTTCCAACCCGCTTGGTCAGCGTGGAGGAACTTGCCCCCCCCCCCCTCTTATTTTACCATGAATTTCAGTTAGTTGCAGATGTCACAGGCATTAACTAAGCAAATTCTTTTGTTCATTGTAGTTAAATTGGTTGTAGTCTTTTATTATTATTATTAATATTATTTTGTAACCATGATATTGAAATTTATTTCTGAGGTTTAACTGTAGTTTAAACTTCTTTTCAGTGTAAAAGTCAACATATGAATATTATGAATATTCGTATTAAAAACTATTGCTAAAAGACGTGTAGACTAGGTAAACCGAAAATATAGAAACATTTTAAAGCAAAATAATCCACAAACTAATTTAATATGTGTATTTGAATATTTGCAAACTTCAGAAAAGTGGCCGGTGTTAATTGGATGACTAAAGAACTAGACAGGCAACAATGGAAAAGTCTGGGGGAGACCAACATTCAGCAGTGGATTGAAAATGGTTGATGATGATGATAATGTTGATGATATATATATATATATATATAATACGTGTTACATATTTATTGTAATTTTATCAATCTAAGTATAATAAAACACGGTGTGTCCATTCCGGTACGAACTCATCCGTAAAAATATTCAGACGCGTGGCTTTTTGGACATATGTTTTATTTTGCATGTTAAATTTCGGTAAAAATATTCCTGCACGTGTTACTTTGATATTATAAGTGAATAAAAATTCATATTTACTGTGACGTCACGAAAATAGCGTTTATTGGGTTTATTTTATCTGATGCTATTTTTTTTTCATTATAATTAAATAGGAAATATATTTTTATTTGAATTCATGGTGATTAAGCATAAAAGTACATATATATAGTACGTGTGAAAAGACTGTACCGGTGAAAATGACGTTATGCTTAGCTTGATGGCATAAAATCGCCATTTTGGCATCAAAAAGATACCCCGGTGCGTCTGCGATATCTGTACCCAAATGAGAACTATATCTATATCTGTTTCCCTTTACTAATTAAGAAAGATCTGTAATTTATTTTCTGTTCTGTGATCTTATTTACACAAGATTAAGAATTTGTTTTAAATTCCAGAGGATCTGAACTTAATGTTTCAGGTAAGTTTTCCTTATTGTCGATGAATAAGTACGTAAACATGTTTGTATTGCTTAGAGTACAAGTCAGTCAGTAAAAACTACGGTGAAACTCCGATATAACGTAACCCTTCCCGATTTCCTGCATATAACGTCATTTTTTATTAGTCCCAATTAATTTCATGTACTTCTAATGTCAAAAATTCCCAGATTTAACGTTATCATTTTGAAATATTTCCCGCATTTAAGGTTTTTTAGCGCGAAAAATTCTATGAAAATTTCCTAAAATATTCAAAAATTCTGATGCAAAAAAAAAAAAAAAAAAAAAAAAGAAAGAAAGAAAAAGAAAGAAAGAAAGAAAAGAAAAACCATGCAAAATCAATACATGTAAAATTCGGAATCCTCCCTCTCTTTGTCTTTTATTAACAACTGCAGGTGCAGGATTCAGCTTCCCCCCCCCCCCCTTATGTAAAAGGAGAAGTAAAAAATATGTTATCTAAATTAGTCTTTATTTTACGCTCACTGTTTTGTTTTGTCTTACCCCGATTTAACATTTTCCCGCATATAGCGTCCTTTTTTAGGATCCCTTGAATAACGTTAAATCAGGGTTTCACTGTATTTATATTGATATTGCAATTCCGGCTGACCTAAAATGTACTGACTGATTTTAAAAGTCCATAACTTCCAAGCGGTGACAGATATTTAAAATATTCTTTCGGGAGAGTAATGTATGATGTCAGGAGTTTTTTGTACTGGGATTCCTGATTTTAGTTCAAATTGCCAGCTATAGATGGCGCTGCGAGCACTATACCTCCAATCGAGGCAGAAACACCAGTCATCCAGCATTGATGCGAAGGAAGACTGTTAAATACATGGAATGGGTCTCATTCACCAATAAAACCTTATTCAGAATCGGGGCCTAAGAAAAAGATTGTATTAGAGAATGAGACCCACTCCTTGTATTTAACAGTCTTCCTTCGCATCAATCCTGGGAGATTTTAGTTTTTGCTTCGATTGCACGCCTATTGCTCACAGCGATTACCATCTATTGCTGGTAACTCGAACTAAAATCACCAATCGCAGTAAAAAAAAAAAAAAAAAAAAAAAAAAAAACAAAAAAAAAACCTCCTGATATCATACATTACTTTCCTGCAAGATTTTTTAAAAATATCTGTCACCGTTTGGAAGTTATTGAATTTTAAAATCAGTCAGCCTATATCTGTTTCTTTTTATTAATTAAGATACATCTACCCTTTCCCCTTATCTCATTTACATCAGATTACAAATTTGTTGTGAAAACTCCAAAGGCCCATCCATTAACCAGGCTCCCAACTAAACGTTTCAAGTCAGTTTTCCTTATTATCGATGAATAGTATATGAATCTTTTTATCAATTATTTCAAATTTTTTAAGTGAAAACCATGATTTCTACCCACCGTCCTAGAACGGGCATTTACACTTAGTAAAATAAAAAGTGAAAAGTTTCTCAATACTGTAAAAAAATAAAAGATAAATAAATAACATTTTATATAAAGAAGTTCTAATAATACATAAATATTAAAAGTACTTCTTAGAGATAATTATTTCTTGATTCGTGATTTTATATGTTTAATATATTTTCACAACTTTGAAAAATATGATGTAAAATGTTAAAAGAATAAAAAACTGCTGCATCTTCTTCAGTTAAAAAAAAGAAAAAAAATTTTTTTCTTTTGTTATTTAAAATCAATAAATTATTCTGCACATTTAAAAGATTTGTATATGTATATTATATAAAATAAAACTTATCTTCAATTATAATTTCTACAACCATCCAATTTAACAGTAATCTGAAATTTCACATGCGTAAATACAAAATACGCTCATGTAAGAAAACTTTTAAGAAAACTTGTTGCGTAAAAAAAAGAAAAAAAAACTATCTTTTAAGAAGCTTCTTAACTTTACTCATATCATTTAAAACAATTTCTACATTTCTACATGTAGAAGAATATATTTTTAGTCTAGAGATCGGAGAAATTTTTAGTACCAAACTTTTCAATTTATAATTTATCTTTTTAATGTTGAAGATTTTAGCGCAAAATATTTTCTAATTCATTTTTAGTGCAGAACCCTTGATACGTCAGAGCCGGAACAATAAAGAAATGAAAATATATATATATATATATACATATATATATATATATTCGTGTTATGATAAATAATATACTTTCATGATTAAGGGTTGGGTTGTTTATTGACGGCCAATTATCTACACATGGGATATAGGCCCGGGGGGAGTGCCCTTCGTGGGGGTCTTTCTAAGGGAACCTAACCCGTATTTACTCATGGATAAATCCACGGCTCGAAGAAAACCACGAAAACTCCGAACGATTAGGCCGACGGACGCGATTGGGATCGAACCCAGCACCTCCCGTCTACCAGCTTCGAGAGCACAACCTCTCAGCCACTGGTGGGTCTCATGATTAAGGTTTTGGAATTTCATATCTTAAATAGGTAAAATCCGTTAAATGTAATCAATTGAGGATAAAAATCCGCTAAGTCTTAAAAATTTTATACAGGTTACAATCCTTTAACAGTATTTAATCTATTTTTAATACACATCACCGATTTAAAACTGATTTTAAAAGCACTCATATTATAAGTATTTATGAATGAAATTAATTTTCAATCCTCAGAAGAAATATAGATATGTTTTCAGTTGTTCCCAATCTCTCTCTCTCTCTTTTTTCAATAATAATATAAGTCTTGGGTAACATCTTTTGCTTTCACTGGAAATTTGTGATCCAAAATAATTTCTGTGAAATGTTCTATTAATTTTTAATTGGTAAGAATATACATTATGTTATTAAATTTATGATAATTACTAAAATGTAACTCTAATCTCAAAATGCATTACTGATTTTAAAATAGTATTTACACCAAATGAGAAACACACACTTTGCGCACGTATTACATCCGAATTTATGCAATCTCTAAAAAAGTATATATATAAATAAATAGACAAACCAGTCTTATGAAATTATTTCAATTAAGCTCGAAAGTGCTAAAAAAATCTCAATAAGTAAAGTCAATTTTCAATTTTTTAGCAACTAAATAAGCATGCCTAGCTGTTCTCACCAAGTTATTTCCAATTAGTCTTGTATTTATGAATCATTTGTTTTCATTACAGGCGCGCTTCTTGAAAAAATAGTAATTTAATTAATATATGATTTCCGAAGTGGTGGAATTTATTGCAACAAATGATGTAATTTATTCCTGTTTTTTTTTCCCCTTCAGTTATTAATTGAGAAAAACTGCAGCGTCAAGATAAAACTTTGTTGATTTAACTTATGTAATTGCATCTATAAATTGCTTAATCATAATCTAATTTTGATAATTATGTAATCGTAATTAGAAGTTTACTAATCATTCGATCACATTTTTTTCTTCAAGTTTCTTCTGCATTCAAAAAACGTGTTTTTTTTTTTTTTTTTTTTTTTTTTTTTTTTTGTTGATGTGACTTTGTTATTTTATTTTGTGTATTTTACCAAAAATATCCGTATCTCGTCATATTTTTCATATATCTTTAAAGTTCTATTAAAAATTAAGTGCCATCGTACTTTATATGTTTTACTACTTTTGTGATCAAATGATATTGCGCATATATATATTTATATATTGTTGTTGTTGTGGTTATCGTTTTTTTTTTCTTTTAAGTATAAGCTTGAACTGCCGGAGAGAATTTTTGAAATGTATATACAATTTATTTATTTATTTATTTTTTAGGAGGCCACAATACCTAAAACATCTTTTAATTAACTTTCCAAAATTTGTTTCTGATTATTATTACATGAATAGAAAAATAATTAATTAAAAAAGTAGAAATAAAAATTATTTTTTAAATTATTTTTCTAAAAAAAAAAAAAAAAAAAAAAAAAAAAAAAAAATTTGTTAAAAATTTTGCTTTTTAAAAAAATGTAATTTTTTTTCTCCCATTTTCTTATATGGCCAATAGCATGTCAACAAAACTAAGCGTCAGATTTTCTTTTCTTTTTTTTTTTTAACGGTATGCATTTTCGTTAAAAAAATTAAATAGAAAAAAATTCAAATCATGTATTATCGCATGTTTTAATTTTTAAAAATAGCATTCATCTTTCAAATCATGTATTTAAATCTCTTACTTGTTATATAACGTTCATGTAGTAAAAAATGCAATTAATACCGTAAGCGTTTGACAATGCCTTAGCAGTAGAAACTAGTAACATTTTTAATAAAAATGTAAAGAAAAAACAAACAGTTGTAGTTCTCGTTCTAATATAATTTATTTTACTGTAACGTCAAGTAAAATTAAAGAAGAGTGTTCCAATTTAAATAACTCGCTTGTATACAACATTATTTTATATATTGAAAAAATAATATAACTATGAACAATTAAATATATTTAAAATATATTTATTGGAAATTTTTGAAATATTTAAATAAGAAGAAAAGAAAGAAACTAACATTAATATACAACAATCAACTATTATTAGTAGAACTAACTTCTGCTCCCATTAACTGCTAATGGTAGCAGTTTAATGACTACCATTATTATATATAACTATTATTATATTACTACTTTATTATATTACTTTATTATTACTTTATTATATTTTATTACTTTATTATATTACTTTATTATATTATATTATTATATTACTACTTTATATTATTATTACCATTATTATATATAACTATAATATAGCAGTAAGTATAGCGGTTAATGGCTGTATCTAAATAATAATAATAATAATTAATAACAATAACAACAACAATAATAGTAATAGTAATAATAATAATAATAATAATAATTATTATTATTATTATTATTATTATTATTATTATAGTTTCAGATCGTGGCTGCCTTAAAGTATTTCTTCATCTAATTTTCTTTTGGATTTATCGTATTCCAATTTCGATGAATAATCATTCATATATTCTACCACTACCCATTTATTTATGTATTTATTTTTATGAAAAAAAAATGTAGTACTCACATACATTTTTATTTTTATTTTAATTTTTATTTTAAAAAGTTTATTTTATTTAACCTTATCAAATAAAATTTATTTTATTTAAATACAGTTCTCAAACAGAAAAGATAAAAAAAGAGTTTAAAATATTTCATTATGCATTTTGACTTAATGAATTCTGAATAAACGAACTAAATAATGCAATATGGCTGCGAGTGCATAATCTCTCTAAACTACGTAAAGTTGGTTTCTTTTTTATTTTATTAAAGAAGGTTAAAAAAATGAGTACATCGTCAAATATTTACAAATAATTAAAATTGAGAAAGATTAATATTTCTTTCAAGACTGCCGCAATAATTTTTCACAAAGACGCCGCTCTGTGAAGATCCGGGTTTTCCCCTTTTTATCTGCTAATTTCCTACTTTAATGTAAATCGAGAGGTCGTGGCTTTATTTTAAAAACTGATGAACTTCATTCACACGAAAAAGATGGGTCACATAATAGAAATAGTACTACACTAAAGGTGTTTTTTATGACCTGAATTAGGTTAAATAATTTGAAAATGTATAATGCGAAAGTATGCGTGTCTCCTTATTTAAACATATAGCATTGTTGATTTTCTTTGTTTAAATAAAATAAACAACATTTCAGTAAGTTCGTGGTCATAGTTTTAAGCAACAAAATTTCACTGTAAATGGTTTAAGGAATTTACATAATATAATGTCAGTATTGTGATTTATATGCGTGTATATTTTTAGAAGAGTTTTAAAAGAGAAAAGGTGGGAATTTTGAAATTAAAATACATTTAAAACTTTATTATTTGCAAATAAATACTGTGAAATACTAACTTAATTTCCTGACAAAATTTGAATACCATATGATCTGATATAACTATTAAAATAATTTATTTTCCCACTTTTTTATTTCCAAAATACAGATATCAAATTAATTTCAAAATTTGATGCAAAAAAATCTGAAACAGCATTTTTTTTTTATCACGAAGTTTAATAAAAATTTATAAACACTCCTTATATTTTATTCAGAAAAAAAAAGAGATAGCGTAATAGGGGAGATCAGAACAGGAATGGAACAATTTTCATAAAAACATTTTCATCACATATATTCTTCTCATCATTTCATACAATTTTGCTAAAACAATATTAAGTTTTATCTAAAACTAATATATGTGTATTAAACAATCTCAGAAAAAACTGTAAATTTATGAGCGTTTGCCCTTCAATTTTCACGGGCAACAGCCTTATTTGATGAAAAACGGTCTGATCCA
Source organism: Maratus michaelseni (assembly GCA_963931845.1). Classification (NCBI taxonomy): domain Eukaryota; kingdom Metazoa; phylum Arthropoda; class Arachnida; order Araneae; family Salticidae; genus Maratus; species Maratus michaelseni. The sequence continues at coordinate 257,637,798 of OZ007591.1, forward strand.
CTAAATAAGCGGCCTTATCCCTTAGATACTTAGAAAATTAAGAGCAATCCACATATTCTTACAGTTCTAGCCCATATGTTAGCAAAAATTCGGTACGGCCCCATACTTTGTCTTCTCCTAGGGTGTAACCCTTCATTTTACTCGTGTTTCGAAAATTTTAACCCGCCAAAACAGCGATTCTGTGATGATTATCTAACGTGCTATACGTGCTACGGAACAGTAAGCAAAGTGTTATTGTGTTTTAAAGTGCATTATATCCTGTGCATTATAATGCTATATTACTTTGCCCCGTAAAGTAACGCTATATTACTTTGCCGCCGCTGCACAAAATGATGGGCATGGATTTTTTTTTTACGGGGTATGAACAGAATCTTTGCTGCACCTTCATCATTTTATTTACACAATGTATCCTCATACATGGCTATTTATTGTTTACTACCACTTTCCCATTTGATCTATATAACTTTTTAAATTTTATTTACATCCTTTAGTCTTCACCACTTTCAATTTTTTTTTTTTACATTAATTACTACTAATGTCATTACTACCCGTTTAAAAGTTATTTTAAGCCAATGATTTTTGTAGTCCTTATTTTTCTGTTTTCCTAATAGATAGCAGCGCCAGATGTTTCCTTTCACTACAGATTGTAGTTTCAGTTTTCCCTTTTATTAAATTGTGGTAGATAGAGGAACCAAATATTTTATTTTTGTTTCAGCATATATTTTAATGCAATGAATCAGCGTTTTCAGTCATTTGAAGTGAAGTGCAGCAGTAATTACAACTAATCCTGTTCCATCCTCTTTACCCTTTGTTTTTATGGTGAAATTTGTCCATTGCTTTATGACTTAATTTCTATTGATGTTTACTCATAGATTATTGATTTATTCAGTTAGTTATTTGATCTCTTGTGATTTTTTAAAATATTTTTTTGGTTCTTATATATATTAAAAGGAGTATAATATTGTCATTTTTAGGCTTAATGCTGACAATGTTTGAGGAAATAACATATATTTACTATGAATTGTTCTTATGATAGCTCCTCTAGAGAATCCATAAGATATTCATAGTATTTCATTTTTGATTTTATTAAGTTTAATTCTTGCAGTAACCTTTCTATTAATTTTTGTAATATCTCTTCCTTTGTTTTTCACATGTGATTTCATTATATATATATATATGTGTGTGTGTGTGTGTGTGTGAGAGAGAGAGAGAGAAAGAGTTATATTTAGAAATTTTAATTTCGAAACAATTTGAAAATTGTGGACATTTAGTCCCATTCGTCTCTCAAATGCCGGAGGAGCGAACCACATGTGCGGAAGGAATGGGACGTATACCTCAAGTAGAACATAAATAGGAGGAATTCGACGAATATTACATTTTCACAGATGTAAGTTAAATAAAAGTGGGATTTTGCTCTTTACTAACTACTTTGCGTTCGACAAAATTTGCAACTGAAATAATAAATCAATTTTTGTTGAAAAATCGCATTTCTACAGATCAAAAGTAAGTAGTGCATTCTATTTTAAAATTGATTTCGACATTTATTATAGAATAAATATTACAAAAATTGTTCAATATTAATTTTTTTTTAATTATGAAATTAATATTATAATAATTATGAAAAAATAAATGGAACACGTCCATATTTCCCTCTCTCTCATTGTCCCATTTTTCCCTTCAGGTAGTATATGTAGTATATGACCAGGTAGTACATATACTACACGTATCATATACTATGTATAACACGTCACTACTTTTTTAGACCTAAATTAATTAGTGACTTATAAACACGGGATGTGTGGAATAATGGTAACAATTCATTATTATTATTATTATTATTATTATTATTATTATTATTTTACAAATTGAATAAGGATTAAAATCAATTTCAAAATAGAATTCAATATTACCTTTTGATTTGTAAAATTGACAGTTTTCTACTACAACTGTTTAAAATCTTGCAACTGTAATTTTTGTAGCATATATGAATTTGTGTATAAATACTCCATTTTGGGTAGAAATAAAAATAAATAATAATAATATTTAGTTTAAACAAAATTAATGTTGTCTCAGTCCTCCCGCTGACCCACACCTGCCTCCTCTTCTCTAAATAATGTTACACTCAATATGTTTTTTATGACCTGAATTAGGCTATGAATTCGACAATTAGTGACCTGAATTAGTTTTATAATCTATTTTGTGAAGGCATACATTTCTTTATTTAAATTTGTTGTATTAAAGATGTGCTTTGTTTTAATAAAGCAAAGAATTTTTTAATGAAGTTCATGGACAAAATTTTTTAACAGTAAAATTTAACTGTAAATGGTTTTAGATAATTAATTAATTTTATTGTTAGTATTATAATTTGTATGTATGCAGAGCTTTAGAAAAAAAAAGAATTAACTGTTTTAAAAGGGAAAAAACAGGAATTTTGTAATTAAAAAACATATATGTAATGCTTTATTCTAGGCAAATAAATGCTGTAAATTAGAAATCGATTTTCTTACAAAATTTTAATAATATTTGATCTTATATAGCCGTCAAAATAAATTATTTTCACAATTTTTTCTTTTCAAAATATGCTCACAAAATTAATTTGAAAATTTTATGCAAAAAATGTTGACATAGCATATTTTTTTATTATAAAGTATTAGTAATTGTTATACAAATAATTAAATAATTTTTCTGCTTTAAATATTTACTAAGTTTTGTTGCTATGCAAAATTAGACATAAGAAAGAATAAGAGTAAAAAAAAAAAAAAAAAAAAAAAGTAAGAAAAAATTTGTTAATTATTGCAATTACATTACATTAATTTAAAAATAATATTATGATGCAATTATGTTATTATAAGTATTATATTTTAAATAATTTTTGAAAGAAAAAGAGCTCTGATCATAATATTAAGTATGAATTTTGATTTTAATTGTTTATTAAAAGCAAACTTATTAAAAGATGTATTTTTAATAGTTATATAAGTTATTAAAAAGTGGTTCATTAATATGCATTGATTGTTATAATTTTATGGAAATAACATATGGAAAAACATATGGAAAACCAATAATATCGTTAAAAACTTTCCGTGTTTTTTTTTTAAATATTAATATAATAAAATTTATTTACATAATTACATATTAATTTAAGAAATCAGATAATCCTGAATAAAAATATTCTTTATTAGCAGATTTCATTTACACGACACAGTAGCTACGATTAATAAGTACTTTAAATTTTTTATTTTAAAATATATATTTTGACCATTTTTCTCCATCGATGCGTCACTAAAATTTTCAGATGAGGTAGATTTTTAATGTTTTCAATTGACAACATGTAATAAGTTCTCTACTTCTCTCTCTCGATATAAGGAGTTAGTTCAAAAACATCTCATTTATTCTTCTTTTATTGTAAGAAATTATGAGAAAACTTTGTAAAATTTAAGTCATTTATGTAGTATGTTATGTAATTTGTGCACGAAATTGATAATAAGTAGAAAAATGATAAGTAGAAAAATGTATTTTATGTTAGGTAGACAAGCACAATATAATATGTATATATATATTTCAATCTTATTCCTTTTCTGAGTTATATCGCGTGCATTCACTTAGAAAACGAAACATTAATCCAAATTTCAAATTAATATAATTAATATAAGAATATTAAACTATATATTTCCTTGCTTCAATACATTAGTATAACCATTTTATAAATTTAGAAAAAAAAAATTGCAACGCATGTACAGGGAATGGGTGTTGTAATGAGCCATTTTCTTTCTTTCTTTCTTTTCCTTTTATTTATTTATTTATTCATTTGACACTTCAAAAATTTGCATCAAAATTCTGGTCTATTTTTCCCATAATATACTTATAGTATCAGCGGAAGCGACGAAATTTATATACTAGACGTGATAACATTGGGAAGCAGAAAGGGATGTGAAAAATCAGACCACAGCAATAAACGTAGGTTAGTGGAATACGAGGGTCACACTAAAATTTGTGAGATACGACTAAATGGTACAAACTAAACTTACCAACTCTTAGGAGTGTTCAAAGTACTTTCCTCCAAGATCAATGCACTTTTGTAGGCGAATTTTCCAAAGTTTAAATGCCTCGAGCAATCCATTTCTTGAAATAGATGAAAAATATTCTTTTATAGCCTCATCAATATTATCTTCGGAATGAAAACGACGCCCACGTAAATTTTTTTTAGATTAAAAAATAGCCAAAAATCAAACATAGCAAGATCAAGAGCATAGGGTGGATGTTCTATAACTTTGATGTTTTTTTGTTCAATAAGTTCGACTGTAATCCTTGCTGAATAGGGAGATGCATTGTCATGGTGAAGCATGATCCCCTAACATTCACCTCTTGAAGAATTTCTGGAAGACACTTACTGGTGTACCAGTTAGCTGTAACTGTCTTCTGTCCCTTTAGCTTAATGGCTTTGACCAGACCTGTACTTCTGAAGAACACAACATACATCACTTTTTTCATTGCTCGTTGTCTTTTCAATCATCTTCAAAGACCCATACTTTACTATCTTGACGTGCTGGGACATCATAAAAATGTATGTACGTCTCATCACCAGTCTGGCCACCATCTTTAAGTAAGCCACCATCATTAAGTAATTTTAGTGTTTCTTTACTAATTCTCACATGTCCGCTTTTTGGTGTTCTTTTAAAATATGGGGGACCCAACGAAAAACTAATTTTTTCATATGCATGAATAATTTTATGTATATCTGCGGTTCCAATGTTAAGTTCCTTCTGTATCATTTGTTAGGTACAGCGATTATCATCAATTAACATTTTTCGTTCGACCGACACATTTTCTGGGACTACAGCTGACAATGGTCTTCCTGTGTGATCTTCATCCAAAAGAAAATTGCGACCTCTTCTGAATTATGTAAACCATCTGAATACCGTGGCATGAGATGGAGCTTCATTTCCATATGCTAATTGTAGACGTTAAAGGCATTCTTCTTGTTTTAGCCCCACTTTAAAATCATAGCTCGATAATACTCTCGCGTCATCTCCATTTTCTCTTCTTTCTAAATTTATTCTACATTAGTTAAATTGCAACTGTTGCTACAATTTTTTGTCTGCGGACATAAAAGTGTTCAAATTTACATATCCGACGAATATTTTTTTTTTTTTTTTTTTTTTTTTTTTTAGCGCATATTGTCTGCCCTTGTCTAAAATAGGTAGTATTTCTTACGAAATCTACCTAAAATTCAGTGACCATCCTATAACTAATTTCCAAGTAAGCTGTTCCAAAAATGGAACTTTAGGCAGTCGGCACAAATGGGTGTAATGGGTAATATGACACTTATCTTAGAATAAAAATTTCCTTGGTTATAATTAAAAGAGGTTGTCTTTCGAGAAAGATTAAACAAAACAAAAAAAAATAGTTTAAATTAATAAGTAATATATATACCGTTAGAGGGTTCAATTAAATGTAAATTTTATAATCGAATTTATCAACATTGTAAAATAATAAATGTATAGAATTTCTATCTATGCTCGGTTAAACGTCTTTACTTTATCTAGAAATGTTTAATTAAACACGTGCATTCTTTCTAATATATTTTCAAAGAAACTGTATTAAAACTGGTGCGCGTTGTAAAACATTTAGTTAAGCATGTATCAACCCCTCGGTTACACCTTCCCCTTGTCGGCTTGAATGAACGATTTATTTTTCAACTTGTAACTTTTTTTTAAATTCCTTATCTTATCCGACATTATCATACTAATTATTTGCCAGCTTGAGTTGGGACTAATCCCCCAAGGGGGGAGGGGGGCAGTAGCGACTTTGCAATGAAATACTTTATTAATAACCACAAACTCTTCTGGAGACGATTGTTTTGGTACCGTTTTTGTTTGCTAGCTCCCATCTCTCCATACTCCTTCAAGGTGAGAAGGTTTTTGCTTCGCTTAACTTTTCACACCTTCGTGAATTGCGAAGGGGGAGATACAATCAAGACGAATCGGTCTCCGACCCCCCCCCCCATTCTTGACTCCATCTGTCACGTGGTACACATCGTTTTTTAGTTACTTCTTTCAAGTGAGCATGCGTAATTTTTTTTCCTTCCATTTTCGCCTGAGGATGGTGTTGAGATAATTGTTTAAACATTTATTTATAGGAAAAATTGCAGAGTTGATAAAAACTTGAGAAGATGATGGCGTGGTTTTTCAAGCTTTAAATGAAGATAGTTACTTTCAATCAAGTTACGTAAACATCATAAATACGTAATTTAGTACAGATGATGAAAACGGACTCTGTTCGGCTTTGTTTATTACCTTTTTACAGTGCTTTATTAGGAAGGACAGCAAGTAACATATCGAAAGTTTTTTTCATGTTTAATACCTTTCACTTGAAGATTATATTTTATTTATAAAAGGCATTCCACAAAAAGTTTAAATAAAATTGTATTTTATAGAAGAGAGCTTTCGGACAAATTATCATGTTGATTATTGTTTAAAGAGAGAGAGAGAGAAAAAAAAAGAAAAGCAAAAAATTAATAGCGAAAGCAAAAATTATGCATTTTACACAGTATAGCTTAGAGCTGTTTCAAGATGAACTACAGCTAAATCTATTATTCTTTTAGTAAATAGTAAGACATTTAAAATTCCACGCCTCTATTTCCGTTGTCTGTCTGAGGATCTGTTACTAGTTTTTTTTTTTTTTTTTTCCTGTAAAGTAGACTACATTAAAGTGAAACTTAATCTACATTAATATAAAGTTCCATTTCGCCAAACTAATATATCATTTTCTTGATCTGAAAATAACTCAAAATTTGCAAATGTTTGGACACATATGTACTTTATAATATACATAGCTATGCCTAATATTGCAAGAAGCCAAAATAAAAACAACTTCAGGGGGTCCGGAAGTAATGATTAAAAAAATACATGCATTTTTTTCTTGTTTTTTTTTTTTTTTTTAAATCTTTCTTTTGCTAATAAAATACTACAAAGTTAGATAAATTGAATAAAGCAAATCGCGTATTACATCAGCAAAAATATGCCATTTTTTTTTGTTGTACTATTAGTCCTGTCTCGCACATAACTAAAACTTTAAGTCCATTTATCTCAGAATGGATTGTTTCATAATTTTTCCTGTTTAAAAAAATATACCTAAACTTCCTTGGAAGATATGTGTATGAAATTTTGTATGCAGTTGTTGTTGTTATGTTTTTAAAAAACTGTCTTCAGAATTTTTAATTCCATGTGAAAATTTTAAAAATATCGTCCTCGAAAAGTAAAAATGCCTCTGAAAAATCTTTTTTGTTTTTATTTTAAATTTATTATAAATTTTGTAAGTAATATTTTTATAAATCCTGAAGACAAATTAACAAGGAAACTTTTTTGCACACAATAGTGAAAAAAGTAATGAAGTCGGACAGGTAGCTCATGAGTTATGTCAAAAATTAAATAAGTTTAAAATTGTAAATATTTTATAAAGAAAAAAAATTCAAAGTTTTCAAAAACTTTTCTATCTGAGAAGAAGTTTTTATAGAAAGACACATTTCAGGAGAAAAATTCATTAACAAATGCCTATAAATAAAGAAAATATAATTTTGACCTCCGAACCACCTTAAAATTTATTTACAGTCACTTAGCAGTCGTTTTAAGCAACTCATCTGCCATGAGAATAACGTTTAGAGTCGTTTAGGAGTGCGTGGGAAGCTAATGAAGAGTCCATTTGATTATTCTCGAAGTAAGTCAAAAATGTTCTTGGTCCATTTTGTTAAGTGAAAATGGTGTTAGAGGCACGAATAATGATAGAATTTAGTTATTTTTAATCACTGGATAATTTTGTTTGAGGTTTTAAGCAACTTTCGCGTAATCTATATTATAAAGCAAAAGCATATCCGTGAGCAACGCTGACGTCATTATCGACAGCGACAATGACCTGGACAATCAGTTTAATTTTTATCGCAAAATTATTGATATCTGAACATCGCACAATTTAAATTTTTTACACCATCGAATAGAAAATAAAATGTACTTTCAAATGCAATATGTTTGAAAACCGTATCTGAATTTACTGAGTTTTTATAATTTTTAAAATAATTTCCAAGTATGTTTTTGTTAATCTCTACGATTAAACTGACTATTAACCGCTGACATGAGGCTTATGCGAAAGTTATACCGTTTTTAGTACATTTAAAAATTTTATTATTTGAATGCATAATTGATATTTTTTCTATAAAATTTGTTTTTGGTCTAAATAATGAGCAATTAAAAAAATATATATATTAAATATAAAAAATCCATCTTCTGCTAAAACAAGTCTTCAATTAAAAATTATTTTAACGTATGTTCTGTTTTCCGGGAAACCCGAGTTCTGTCTTCTAGTATCATTAACCCATAAGTTTAATCATATCTCTCAGTAGTCCGTGGAAAGGTTGATGTAGAGCTAGATTTTGTAGTTCTTGAATTAAGCTAATGAACAATTTTGATCGTCTTCGTTCTTCCGGTAATTTAAATCCCTTTAACAGATATATGTAATGTAAGTGAAATGCATTATTAAATCTAGCCAGATGTTGATTTATATCGAAGTTTAAACTCAACAAATGAAATTAAACTGAAACCTTTTAATGAATAGTGCTGCTTTTCTCAAAATGTGGTCTTTGAGGTTCTCGTTGTCCTGTTAGATTTCCGAATACGTGTGTAGGATTTGACTGCCTGAGAGAGACTGCTCAGACTAGTAAACCAAGTCTGTAGAGCATAGATGTCCCTTCCGATCCTCTTTATTGATGTCTTAAAAAATACAAAACTCAGCCGAAGTTGAGTCCACCACAAAGCGGGACAGAGGGCGGGGTGGTGAGTAGTAGATAAATATATATAACAAAAACAATATTTGTGAAAAAAACAGCAGTGCAAAGTAACATCACTGTAGGAGAAGACAAGCAAGGCCATCGCCATAAACGAATAGAATCATAGTAAGTATAACAGTTTAGTCAGATATGAGATGTCAAACTACGCAGTGAACAGTTTTTGTGAATGTAATTCGTTTACAGGGACGCTCAAAAGAATTCCGTGACATTACGGTGTAAGGGGAAAAATTGTTTACAGTGTATTTTAATGATGTTACGCTATTTCAAACATATTAAAACTTATACATACCACTGAGGTACACTACAAGAGGATTACTATAGAATAGGGTGTGCATAGCATTCCTCGTTCATTTAGAGAAATTTACACAAAAGAATTAGGCTAAAGTACTGTCCATTAACAATAATTGTTGGAAGTGAGTTTTCAGTTGTGGTACGAGTTTTTAAATTTAACTAATTTTTTGCGTATTACTTGGTGTGTATAAATTCTATAGATTCTACACAGGGCAGCACAAAAGATGTTGGTTACATTTCTGTTTAGTGACGGAAATTTTGCTGACAAGAAATTTTCAACTTGCGTTGCAACTTGCTATGCGTTTCATAACCGAACTAAATTTTAGAATACTATGTAAAATATATACAAATCTCTAGATCATATACAGGACTGCACAAGAGAATTCGGATTTTTTTTCCGACAACTGACGGTAATTTCTGAGATTAGGTTTTCAAATGTGTTATGCGTTTTCTAAATTTTAACATATACATCTTTAATCCTTTACTGCCGCTCATCGCCTTCGCTATTTTCTAAGGAATTTTTATTATATATAATCTGAGTCGCCACTGGACATTTGGTTTATTTAGTGTTATTAATGTTGCTCATCTGTTTACATTGTTATCATTAAATACTGTATTTTGTTATCTTAACCTTCCTACCGCCATTCTTTCCGTTATTATTTTAAATGCTCTAAGTTGTTACATCTTGAATCTGTTTTATTAATTTATATGATTCACATGGTGTCATTTAGTTAACTTCCTAAAACCCTTCTGTCAAAAATTTTCGTGATGAGCACAAAAATGCTATTTGATTTTAATTTGATATTAAACTGAATTTGTAAATTCCTAACCTTACATGATACTTACAGTGTTCTTCTTTTTGTTAATACTAAGGTATGAATGTTACAGAGTGCTTTTTATATATGATCAAAGTGATGCCATTTTATTTAAAAGTTAATTTTAATATGAATCCGCAGGTGCCACTCGGCATTCTTGAAATCTATTTCATTTAATAACATAAGTATAGCAGTGCACTTTATGTATAACACAATAGATGCCGCTCTTATTTAAAAGTAAATTCTAAGTTGATTCAAAGGGTGCCACTTGGCATTTTGATAGATTTTTTTATTAAAGCGCGAGCACCATGATGTGCTTCTTTATGAACCGTTCGATGTAGTTACGTCATAAGCTTAATGTCAATAACTCAATGAACCTACAGGTGCCACTTGGCAATTCTGTTTACATCTATCAGCGGTGCTTGAATTTTCCAGCATGCTTTTTCTTAAACCGTAGATGCCGCTGCTATTTAAATGTTAATCAGAATGTTAATTTTATACGAACCTTGGGGTGTCACTTGGCAACTCTGTTTAGAGTGGCATTCTAAGTGGGGCATGAGTGTCTCAGTGTGCATTTAAATGAGCAACTGGTTATCTTTTTGAGTGTCACAGTGTGCTTTTTATATATATTCAAAAATATGCCAGTTCATTTAAACGTTAATTTGAATTTAAATACTGCAGGTGTCACTTGGAATTCTTCTATTTTATTCTATTATATAACTTGAGTATAACAGTGAACCTTATGAATAAAGTAAGAGATGCCACTCTTATTTACAAGTTGATTCTACAATGATCCGTATGAACAGTATGGCACGAGCATCACGTTATGCTCTTTATGAACCAACGGATGCCTCTTTGCTTAATATTAATAACTTAATGAACCAAGCGTGCTACTTGGCAATTTTGTTTTCATTCATTAGATTGGCTTTGGCTTTTCAAATTGCTTCTGAGATTTTATCTATGAGTGTTCTTCCTATTTAAGTGCTATCTTTGTCATCTTAACAAATTGAGTCACGCAGTGACTTTTGTCTATCATAATTTCAAGTGCAGCACTGAAGTCTGCATATTAAACTCACAGGTAATCTTTGCAATTCTTAAGTTATTAATTGGCCCTCCTAAATCTTTTGTTCACTGGTGGTATCTCTTAAGGACATTAAACTTGTTTTAAGTTCTCAAATCATTGTAAATATTGTATATATCGAATTATCCTTACAAGTGTATGGCATTTACAGTTTTTTGCTCGAGATTCACATTATTATGTATATTCAATTAAATTGCTTCGGAAACTGACTTCCTTATTTAAACACAGTGAATGGACATGTTATAAATATCACACACCGTCTTCTTCTTTTCTTAAATAATTTTATCACTATCTTTTTATTTTCAATTCACTTTGTATTGTTTTTGTTCAAAATTCTCCCTATTAGGCTCATTTAAGTTTTTTCTTAGTTATTATTGGAAGTCTCGGTCTCTGGTTTTGGCTTTAACTTTTTCTTTCTAACCTTTCCTTCAGTGAGATTCATGGATGTCTCTCACGATGCCTGGCTAGTAGTTTACTTCATAGTTCAACTTGGTTTTATCCTAGTTTCAATTATAGACAGTTTCTGAAATGTATACGAAGTTTTAATACAAAGTCAAAATATTGATAATTTATAGCATCATCACCATCACATCCTAAAAAAAATTTAAATAATCACAGTATAGTTTCCTAAACCAAGATCACACCTACAATCATTTCTGAACAGAAATAGCAGTTAACACAATAGCTGAAAACCACAGTAACTTCCTACTAGTGGATAACGATTCGCTGTCATCGTCGAATAGTGAGTGACTTGGACAGGGTTGTAGTGGGTAGCTTCTCGGGTACCCGCACAGCTACCCGCCCGGGCTGTTTTTTTTAAACCCGGGTTTTTTTACAACCCCGTGCTTTGAAAACCAAACACGTGCGAGCAGTCAATGTCAACGGCGTCAACATTTTCCATGTTCAAAACACCAAGACCATACTTCCAAGTAAAATGATGCAAAACATCAGGCAAATTACAAAGAATACACAGGAAAAGAAAAGGAAAAAAATAAAGACAATGATAAGTACTCACAGAATGAAGTATCCAGATCCTTTGCTAGCCTATAAACCAGAAATAGTTAAAGATTGTTGTTTAGTGAACTGCTAAATCAGACCTTGGGTTATATAAAACGTCATGAGAATGGAGATGCCGAAGAGGCATCAAAGTATAGAAAGTTCTTTAAGCTAAAATATGACATTAGAGAAAAAGTTATCCAAGAAAAATGAAATAGAAGTCCTTAATAATGAGCTTAACAGTTTGACAGCACGGTTTAAAGAAGGCCAAAACAGAAAACCACAAACAAGGAGCACACGACACTGAAAGAGAAATTAGCAGATATAATTTGAGAAAACGAGCAACTAAAACAAAAATACCTGGACCAGAAAAATATAACAAAACAACTACAAGAAATTCAACGTCGACAAACTGCTCAAAACACAAGAAAAGCTCAGCTAAAATCTACTCTTGAAAAAATTGACGTCCGCAGGATTGAGGTAAATTCACTAATAAATGACATAATGAAAGAGCTCACACAAACCTACAAAAGATGTTGGAACAAGTCTTGGAAAAAAAACAACAGTCATAGCTTATGGTTATCCCTCCTTTAGAGGTCCTGCAGGAGACATCCCTGCACATGGAACTAAAAAACAGAGAAACAGAAATGCAAGAAGTCCGAGGCGTATTAAACACAATCAACATAAATTTGCTTCCAACGATAATAGATTGCTTCTTTCCGAATAAGAATGTAGATATTGTTTGTGAAAACAGGACGGAAACTCTGGAGATGAAAGAAAAATTAAAACGAATAGATAGCGTAGATTAAATACTCGATATAAGGGTTAAAAAACTGAAATTAATGAAAATCATTATCTTCAGTGCTCTATTGGCTCTTCCAATGCCAGAGAAAATAACAGGCTACGACAAACAAAAGGTTAACTATGTGGATGATGTGGCAGCCCAGGAATATGAAGATTACAAATATATGATACTTCAGCCAGCGATTAGGACAGTGGCGTACCTACACATTCAGCGCCCTGGAGCAAATAAAATTGGTACGCCCCTTGCCACTATAAAAACACTTCTGCTAGCTCTGTTTGAGGTTTAAACTCGTATATTATATTCTTATTTATATTTAAAACCCTGTTTTTTATTTAAAAAATAAAGTATTTTCATAATAAAATATTTGACGAAATAAATACAAATAAACTATAATTGTTTAAGTTCGGACTACCTACTGATTTTTACGACGAATTGAGCAGTATTTCCGATTTAAATTGTCCCATGGGCGCAGTGCAATCTAACACTAACTTCTGTTGTTCCTTTCAAGGCTTTTGAAGCAATATAGAATGCTAATAAAGAAACACACTATTGTCGAGATATTTTTAAGACGCGTTTTTTCCGTTTTCAGTACCGAAAGCTCTGAAAATTCATAAAATTCGAGTTATTATAACTCGGTAAGTTTTGATCGTACAAAAAAATGAAAGTTTTGTTTTACTTGTTAGTGAATATAGAAAATTTTACTAAATTAATAGTTTTACTAAATATAGAACTTAGCGACAGTAAAAAAAAAAAAAAAAAAAAAAAAAAAAAAAAAAAAAAAAATCGTAATCTTTAAAAAAATAACTACTTTGATATAAAGGATTTTAATAGGATCATAGTTGCCAACCTCCCGATTTTTTTCATACCAATATTTTTATGTAAAAATATTTGTTTTTCTTTAATCGTACAATTTCTGAAATTTAATAAAGAGAAAATTTCGGTAAGATTTTACTGGTAGAAACCTTTTTTATGCAGTGAATAATCTCCACGTGCAGCGAATGATCGAAATAAGAGCATGTTAAAAACCAGACCCCAATTACCAATAAGTACTTCAAGTGCCGCAGCTGAAAAACATAGTGAACAAAACCAGAAACTGTCGAAACCAATTAAGTGAAAAACTCTGCAGACCTCCCTACTTCAAAACTACAGCTGTTATCACGCGCGTGTGAACTGAACTTAAAGACATTCCCTTCAGAATCTAAAATGAATCCGAGCAGTTAAAACGCTCTTGTACATATGTGTTGTAAATATATATCTCAAATATAATGTAAAATTGGAGCATCTAAAAGCAGTCTCCAAAAACGCGATTTAAATGTAAATATCTAGAAAAGAATTATAATATTATACTCAAAATGGATCTACTTCTTATTTCGTGCATCTCTACTTACTAATAATAATAGTTCTTATTACTTCCATATAGCGAATACTTCAATCAGTCGATAAGATAAATATCAGTGCAAACACTTTGGATTACTGTGGAAATATTCAGCGCATAAGGAAAATCTCAGGTAAGCTGAACTATCCTTCTTTACCATTATTAAAAGACGAAAACGTATACTAAAATATAGAAGACCAATTTAAAAATTCAAAAAAGGAGAAAATTTATTACGCTACCGACGGTTCCCCTAACAATTTTTATGTAAAAATATTTGTTTTTCTTTAATCGTACAATTTCTGAAATTTAATAAAGAGAAAATTTCGGTAAGATTTTACTGGTATTCAAAAAATCGGGGCGTATCTACCCTACGAACAGGGGCGTAGCTACCGTGGAGCAGTTGGCTCCAACTGCTCCACGGTAGCTACGCCACTGGATCAGGAGATACTTGGGTACAGGCGAACACTGCAAACTTATTAAACTACAGAACTCTTATATTCCGGAAAGCTCAAACATAGTCGTGCAAGTGTCTGAATGATCGGTGGATTCTCTAACCTCAAGAAAAATTTATCTTGGTTTTAATCTCTGCACAATTAGGATATCACAATCTTGAGATGCTACAATTGTCAATGGTTCGGTCATGTAGGCAGGGCATGTCCCAAAGAGAAAGTTTGTGCTTGCTGTGCACAGGTACATGATGCAGCAGACATCCACGTGTTTGCTTGGGTAAACGAGCTTTGTTGCAAAAACTGCCTAGAAGGCTCCTTATACAGAGGTGGTAAGCTTGACGACGCACATGAGTCCATTCAACATCCAGCCCATGATCGTAATTGTCCAACACACAACAAAGCGTACCTAAAGAAGCTCACATAAGGACATAAGGAAAGAAAACTCAGTGTAAGAGCTCTACTACTCTCTTAAAAAGTCAACTTAATTACCATGTGTTATTGAGTATTCTTGATTATCCCTATGCTAATACTAATTCTGAAAATTTTTAATTTTGTGCTCAACGTTTCTATTTACAGTGTTACATTCAAAAGTTTGACTTACGCATCAATGAGAACGTGCTTAACTCCAAGTTATACTAATCTCCATAAGAATGTTTTTAAAATCTTACTCCCCGAATACAATATAACCCTTAATAGCATCAGTTTACTTTTGCTGACACCCGTGCACAGAGCTTCAGTTAGTGTCCCTTCGACTGTGTTCATTCTTCTGCTCTCCCCAAGAACTGATGTTTTGTTAGTGTTTGTATGTATTACATAAAGATTTGAATACAACGTTAGTTCAAAGGTGGTGTATTTCTGCAACATTGGGTTAAAAATACTTCAATCTCTAGAGTCACTCAGTGTAAGAGTGCAATGATGTGCGTTGACTTCATCCAATATTTAGTTAGTTTAATCGATTTGTTAAATTTTGTGTATCATGTATTTTTGTACATTCTTAGTTTAAATTAATTTCTCTAATGTATTATAGTAAATTTTAGAATAGCTCAGTTAGCTAAGTACAGTTATTGTGCCTTAGTATTTTTTGTTCCTAATATTATTTTTGAGGGAAGATTAATCTTCAATATTTTGAATGTAAGGATTTTAGGGTTTGTAAATATTCATTGTAAATATTCAGTGAAAATTAGTATATATATTTCACATATTGCATATTATTAATGTACTTATTTTGTATTTGACATTATTAAAATTTTAGTCACATTATTTTCAGGACTATTCAAATTCTTTAGTTGGAAGAAACTTATAACCAATTTTCAATATTATTTTTGGTGTTTTCTATAATTACAATGACTTTAAAGGTTTTGTTATAATTATAATGTTTAGTAATATAATCTTGAACATAGTTTCTCATCAGCCTGTATTTTTGTAAAAGTTTTCCCAATATCAAAATTTATGTTTCATTAAGTTAGATCTTTATTACGAACTGGCTTTTTCTACCTCAGGGGTTAATATGTTAACTTTTATGCTAAATATCATGTTATATAGCTTTATTATATATTATTTATGGATTGTTGAATTACCTAAATTATTGTATATCTCCTATGCTCACCCAGAAGAATTTTGCAGCAATTTAACTACCCATAACTAGAGCTCCTATAATACAGGCTGACGCATCCTCGCAGATTTGGGTCTCAAATTGAAGTTCAGTCGAAAAACCAAGCTAATCAGAACCGGTTCAGCCAATCAGAACCGAGTCTTAGGCAACCCCAACTCCGGCTGCGGTAGATTGATGCTGAACTGAGCACGAATAATCTGAAACAAAATGGATATGCGTCAGCTCCTATTATAGGAGTCTTACCCATAACCTGTTTCTAAAACTTTACCGGGACATATGGTGGTAAATGTTTGCGTGTGTTGCTAGGTGAGTCTAGTAGAAGTCTTTGGGCAGACCTCCCCACCTTTTTGAATTTGTTTAGTTAGACATTATCTTTCACATTATTAAACTGTGAAGTTCTGTTAAAGTATCCTGGTAGTGTTGAAAAGTGTTTCATAATCTTGACACATGATTTTTTGTTCTTGCTAATTTTTGTTTTTAAAACATTTAATGATCAAAAGCCTTTTCCATCGACTCATATAGTTGCGCCACTTGCTATGTTGGTAGTCAGCATAGACTCGTGGCGTACCTCATAGTATCTCTTTCGTGTCCCCCACTTTAGACATTTTAGACATGGGTTGCTTGGAAATTTTTCAATACTATGGCTGTTAACTCGAACGATCTTTATTGCGTAATCTTTGAACACATACACAATAGCTTTAATACAAAAGCAGACATAACAATTCTAATGTATTATGGTCTGTGAGGAATTATTTCTTGAAAAATAATTTTAAATTATATTAGGAATTTTTTAGATGAATTAGTATTATTTGATGCGTATACCATGTATAGTAAGAGGAGAGGTTATAAGGTTCTCAAAATGACTCTAATACATTATCATCTACAGGCGCTTGTAGTGAATTTCAACGAAATTTTATTATAAAAACAAAATGCCAGAAATGTTTTCGCCACGCTAGCAGTAATGTTGCCGTAAAACTAGTTTTACAGGCATTTCTGAATAATAAATTATCAAATATGGAAATCGATTTTGGTGAGACATTGGAGAATTCAAAACCTAGGCGACAAAATTTAGCTTCAAATATTTATTTAGAAAATTCCACTAACAAATTTCCGTGGCTCAATTTACAAGTCGAAAATTCTGTGACATCAAGTCATAAGATTTTCTTTGCAAAATGAACTGGAACCAACATGTTTATTTACACATTTTCTTTCGCAGTACATAAAGATGAAAATTTCATACATAAATTATATCTTGTAATACCTTGTAATACCCTGTAATATGCTCTATACAGGACGACACGGATTACATTCGAGAACTCAACACTATGTAATGGAGTCATCAGGAGTTGAACCCTATACCTTCACCATGACAGATGAACGCTCTTACGCTCTAAGCCATGGGAGGGGGGGGCGTGTACCGCACTTTAAGAATCACTGCTCTATTTTATAAATAAAGCTATGTCTATTGTTGTTGCTCTACTCGACTGCTATGCATCGTCTTTGTGTATCCGGATTTAACATACTAGTAATTAAAATTTCTGTCAGTCAGTGACCATAATTCAAAAAAAGACATTTTCTTTTCGTTCCAGAAATTAGCCTTTTAATTTACCTTAGCAGATAATATGTGAAATGCATCATTAAATCCAGTCAGATTTCGATTCAGACTGAGGTTCAAACACAACAAATGAAACGTAACTGAATGCGGGAAGTGATGGCTTAATAAAAGCGTTTTATTCAATAGCGAAAGAACGTGCAAGACCCAGTATTGCTCGTGATTTCTTTGCTAAAAATCGTGAGATGAACGGATTTATTTTTGCACTCGGTTTTGCGTTGCTAATTTCTGCTTTTTTGAAAAGTTGCGCTCTTTCTTGTTCACCATACAAACCAAACCACTATTATTACGTAAAAGTGATGCGAAACATGTCATTTGACGCCTTTCAGCTTTATGTAATGGTACATATTCTTTCTGATCTTTTAAAATGGTATACAGAAAATCTACCGATAGGAATAACGCACGGAGAAGGAATTGCGGTAAAATTCTCATAATAGCAGATAAAGCTCCAGCAGAAAATTATAGCAATAACAGAATTTAAGGGGGAAAAGACACTGAATTTGTTGTTGTGTTTCTTTTCTTTTTTTTCTTTCTTTCTTTCTTTTTTTTTTTTTTTGGTCTCAGAAAGAAAAGAATGTTTTGCGTGTAACAGGATTGTTGTCAAAGGTAATTCCACTCCTTGAAATGGAATTATATATGTAATATCACTGCATAAACATACTTAATTTTCAGAGTTGAGAATAACAAACTACAATTTTTGAAGGTAGGCTTCCTTTATTGTTCATTCCAGCAGCACGGATTAAAACGAGAATTGTTCAGAAGTATTAGAAGCTTGCAGTCCAGTCATTATAATTTTAAGTTAATTTTACTTTAACCAGTCTGGCCGAAGGAAGGGAATAATTGTGCGTCGACACCTCCTCTGAATCAAGAGCAATATTTGGCCCGGGTTATTTATGCAAACAAAGGAATCCAAAAGAGAGGCGTATGACCCTGAATTTGGCTTTTTATACTCAGCCGTCATGTCAAAGTTTACGCTTACTTTTGGCAGCATGGATTTGATGAATACCAAGATGTTGAAAACATGCCTATGAAGAATTTCGCTTTGATTCTTAAACTAAGCGTAGCCCGGCATTCATCAGACATATATAAAGCAGGCTATTTTTGGTAATGGTTAATTAGTCCGTCATTATTGTGGTTTTTAACTCTCGTGGAAATCAATCAAATTAGAAAACTAAACTGGGGCAGATATAGCAATTTATTTAGAGACTAAGAGGTAAATATATAAATTAAATAGTTTCAGGAAAATATAGAATAAAAGACTTTTAAAATAGAAATGAAAGTTGAATGCGACTTGGAGTGAATTTAGTAGAGTATCTTATCAATTTTGTAACATTTATACATATCATATTTTTTTGTCGAGTAGTTTTTAGTGTACAATAACTATCGCATTTCTGTGCTCCCTTTCAATTGTTGCTTTTTCAATTTTTTCGTCTATACAAAAGCATAAAAAAACTGTCTTTCTGAAGTATCAAAATGTAAATACAGTAATCGCTGAATATTTGAATATGGGTTAATCGAAAGATCTGCTTTTTGAATAAAATTGCTAGAAACAAGGCAGGAATCATATTTTTATTTCTGTATATTGGTATTTATTAATTGTAGCAAATTTCGGATGACAACTTTACATTCTTGAATACGTCTTTCATTTCCAGAAAAAGAATCAGAATATTTAATATTTCTTCTTATAAGGGTGAAAAATAATGGTAAATGCCACTTCAAATCAAAAAAAAAAAAAAAAAAAAAAAAAAAAAAATTGTACATATTTTTTAATTTTTTATGATAAAATGGCAGTCTTATTGTTTTGACAAGATAAACATAATATCTTTTACAATTGAGACTTTCTATTTTATATTAAAATAAAAAAAAAAAAAAAAAAAAAAAAAAAAATTCTTCCTTCTTGTTAGCTTCTTGCCTCACATAACAACCGCACAGACACAGGGCTTAGGGGATGTGTACAAGTGAAGCAGTATAAGTAAATGTAAATAATATTATAAATACTGCATAAATATAGTAGTCGCCGAGAAATTGAGTTATTGGTTAATCGAATTTGTCGCATTCCTTAAATCAAATCACGGAATCAACTGGGGAGAGATGAAGAAAAAGAAGAAATCATTATTTTCTTTTTATTTGAATCATTGGCATTGAATTGCGTTTTAGCTGACAAGTGTGATTCGTTAAAACAGTGGTATCAGTGCGTATCTTGAACACTCTAATCTTTTACAGAATTACCAAACCACTAATAGCATAGCAGCTTCCTTGTAGCATAAAAACCAAACGCTATTCAAGTCAAAAAATCAAAAAAAAGAGAAGATTTTTTTTCAATGTTTATATATAAAAAAAGACTAACCTTACTGCCCCGACAAGGCAAACTTAACTTCTCCGACATCTTCTACAATTAAGACACTTGATATTATGTTAAAACAAGCTTTTTTTTCTCTCTTGTTAGCTTCAGTGAAGATAGCCAGCACACGCCAACTACACAGAGCCGGAGGGCCCGTGTTTCACGTGAGGCCCTGGGTGGTCTGCGGCAAGCTTTATAATAGACCAATCCCGCCTTTTTTCGGCGCTGTTTCATCAATTTTTGTTTTACTTTCCTAACTTAAACGGACACTGACATCGGATTTTGTAGGGAGTAAAAATGGATTTATTTTTATTAAGTTACTTAATATGGCTTTCCTATATTCCTTCCTTCTGTCCTTCTTTGTGTTTTGTGTTTTATTGTGTAATATTATACGTTATATAATAGGTTATGAAGGTTATGGTGATCATATATATTATAGTATTATTCTTATACATGTTGATTAGGTTGCAGATAGTAAAGAAATGGATAAAAAATGTGAATATTAAACTAATGATTGTATATTTTGTATGTACGAATAATATTTGCTTAATTTGGTACAAGAAAGTAGTTGATTTTAATGAAAGGAACAAATAAGATTACGATTTAAGTTTTGTTCATGATAAGGACTATGGTCAATAAGACATTAAAAGTGTCCCCTCTTACATTCAGGTTCATTTTAATGTATACCAGATCTACAAAATTTACGTTTGTGAACACTTTTTTTTAAAAATTTATACAGATTCTATACATTTTTGGGATGCTTATTTGAAAAATGACATCTTTTTTTTTTTTTTTTTTTTTTTTTTTTTTTCAACCGTGTATAGTTTTTTCACAATCTATATGTACAGAGTGCCCATAATGAAAATATGAGTGTTTAAAGTTCAATCATAACAGTGCAAACTCAACATCATTTTGTATACATACTATTTAAAACATATGGGGAATCGATTTATAAAGAAAAGTTTACATTTTCGGCACCAGGAGCAAAAGTGGCTCTGCAATGTGATTTAGAGGAGTGAAATAAGTATAAAAACTTTTAAAAAGAACGTTTTAAGTGATTGACTAATATTTTCTGGACATTTTTAACGCAGAAATGTTTCTTTAGGCTTTACGTTTTTATTTTATTTTATTATTATTATTTTTAACGTTTACAATTTGTCTTTTGCAAAGAAGTCGTGTGAATGTGGATTGTATTTTACTGTCCAAAAGCAGCCTGTAGCGCCACTTTTTACCCCTAGTGCCGAAAATATAAACTATTACATATATAGATTCACGATCGTTTAAATTGTAACGCAATGGTGTTGCTTTTGCCCCAGTACATTCTTTGCAATTCAGCTCTATCTATACATTATGATAATCCTGTATATAGCTTGTTGAACCTAATAATAGCACATAAATGAAGCAGAACAGTTTTATTTCAAAATATATACATAGATATACGTATACATATAGAATGCATTAAAATAAATTAAACTTCATTTATTTTTATTCATTAAAGGTCTTATACGGCATTTTACTTTTGAAAGTAAAGCTGCATTTTTTATTTTTCTGTTAAGCAATGATTCTGAATTTTCGCGATTAAATATTCAGAAATAATCGGCAATTATATATTTCACTGATTTATACTACAATTTCGCACGGTGGCATGTTTGTTCTCATTATGTAAAAGAAAGGTTTTAAGATTTCTTAGAATAGTCAATAAAAGTCTCCATTTCCTGACTTTATATTTAACACCAAATTCGCGCGTCAATCTATCAATATTCTTGGAGCAAACATAGTCACACAGTTAAACTGTACTCTGGTTATATACACAATAGTAGATGTTTTAGGAGCTTAGAAAGTATTTTCTTTTAATCTTGACCCTAAAAGGAAAAAAAAAATCCATTACAAATTCTCAATTATTTGATTAAAACAAAATATTCAGATTGATTGAATAGTGGAAGGACATCATCGTTTGTACTAAAACTGAAAATCCTCATCACCAGTATTATCAGAATCATGTGAGTCTTCAAATATGTCCTGTAAAAGAGAGTTTCAAAATTGTGTTCGTATGGAAAAAAATAGTGAAGCTGAAGAAAATTTGTGTACATAAAGGCTTTCTTGATTTTACACTTATAATCAATAACATCACGTGAATAATAATAATAAAAAAAAGACAGTCATGAGTGCGGTATGTATACCAAACCTGAATGACTTAATATTTTCACCTTTGGATAAAATTATTAAGATTAAAATCTTTGTGCGGAGCCCATGGTTTATCCTGAATAATATCGAATAGATATAATAAACAATTAAAAAAATTATAATATTTTTTTAAGAAACTTTTATATTCTCAACTGAAAGAGGTAAAACTAAATTTTATCGACCCCAGTCTTTTAATTCAGAAAAACAGCAGATTCAATTTCATTCATCAGGATCATTCATATAAATGGCGTGACTGTAATTAGCTAAACTGATTCTATCTCTAAAATTTCTAGTATTAGTTTTTAAATTTAAAAACTATATGAAAAGTACTATATGTAACTATATATGAATACACTTTATGAAAAATGTTGAAATCTTAATATGCTATTAGAAATTATAATAAGTGAAATTTATTGAATTAATGTGCATTTCCAATCTATAAAAGAAGAGTCATTCTATTAATTACTTATGGCTGTAGAGATTAAAAATGTGAAACAGAATTTCTAAAGCTATTAACGCGTTGAATAGTAATGACTTATGTATATGTCATGTACACACGAATAAACTGAATTTTAATTATTTTATTTATTTAACTCCGTTAACATGAATACACAATATTCAAGGTGTTAAATAATTTAGAAAACACCTTCCCATTGAAGGAAAAATGATTAATTATAGTTTTTTTTTTTTTTTTTTTTTTTTTTTTTTTCAAAATACAAAAAAAAAAAAAAAACTTTTAATAAGATTTACATTACAGCAAAAATACTAGAAAAATCCAATTGGAATGAATTAACTCATCACTTTGTAAGCGTGATATAAAATCATAACACCTTACGGGAAATGATAATGAAATGATTTAATTGTCCTTATTATCAATTTCCATTTAACAAATTACCTAAGAAAGAAAAATGGAAACTTCAAAGTGTTTTTATAGCGTGTTTAAATTTAAAGACATGGGGAAATATTCTATTTTCTGATTTAGAAAACCAAAATGAGTTTAAGTCAAAATTCAAAGTATATAGCTTCCGAGATGGGGTTAGGGAAAAATGGAAGTAAAAGCTATTTAGTGCTTTCAGAATAAAAGCCAATTTTGTTTTCACTCCACGCAAGTTGTGTATAACTTTTAAAGAAAATATCCACTAACATGGGAGTAAAACTAATTTCGGGGACCTACACGATCTGTATTTCCATTTGGTATGCAACTGTTCCACCCTGCATATTGGTGAAATCTCCTTCGCTTATTGTGGGGGGAAAATACATTTTCGTATGTAAAGTTTAACTCAAAGTATGATAGCAACAATCACACAGAATTTTTTTTGCGTAATATTTGCTGGAGCTAATTTTTTCTAACCTACAAAAATGACAGCACAATACATGATGGTGAGCCATAAAAGTTTTAAATGAGAACCAAGCTGCCACCCTCAGACCGCGAGTAAATTTAAATCTACTATTGCGGGGTAAAAATTCTTCCCTCCGATTGCAGCAAGAAAAATTAAATGAATGAAACACGCAAAAAAATATAATAAAAATAAATTGCGAAGTTATTTCTAAACAAATAAAACGATCCTTTTACTCTACTTTGACATTCAAAATTCGTCACGAACTATGGTCGCTGAGGTTCAAAGTAGCACGTGCTTGTTAAATTTCGTTTTCGGATGGAAAGTTTCACAAGGCTTAATCACTGTGAGAATTTCTCTGCCAAAAATACCCCATTTCATGCTGGGGGGTGCACAAGAATGTTCTATCTACCCCTTTTTATTTTTGATACAAAGATCATTTATCTTTTGGGGTTCTTTTACGTCAGACATCTTCATTATTAGGAAACATAAGAAACTTGCCGGATTGAGGTGTATGTGTGTGCATACAGCTCTGCATAAGAGGATATATTTTTAGTTTGTTTGTTTAATATTTCAAAAGGAAGAGAAAACCTTTTAGATTTGATTAAAAAATACTTCCGCGTAAACGATTTAATGGCGTGATTTCTTGATTTGGTTTTTTACTCTTTTGTGGTTTTACCCTCTTTGAGTTTATGCACCATGGCTGATTAAAGTATTCGGAAGCGAGTAATGTTTAGTTCCCCCCTTATTAAAATATTCGTCTATCACGATACGGCTTTATGTATTATTTCCCCCCACCCCATACCCCGGCAATGTGCAGAGACTTGAACCGTTTTCCTGCGATAATTGTTTTCTTTCCGTGATTAATGACTGCAAATAAGAATGTATTTTGTAATAAATATATTCTGACTTTCAAAGCGCACGCCGGATGTTAAACATTATGCTTTAGTAACTTTATGTGGATTGAAGGTGCAATAAATAAATAAATGAACACTCGAGCAAAATAACATTTAACGATTCATTTATATTTTTAAAAAGTTTCAAAGGATTTTTCATCCGTCATGTTTTTTGACAGTAGAGGATATTAAGTTATTTGTCAAAGATTGTTGTTCATAAATAAAATATGTATTTTTTTTAACTTTGTAGGAAAAAGATTTAATTTTTTTATTTTTTTTTCTTTTGTTAAAGTTATTCTGTAATGAAGAAAATCATTTAGGAAATATTATATATAAAATTTTATCTATAAAACCGATAACCAATTTCCGATTTAAATAATTAAAATTCAGCAACACTTTCAAAGCAAACGTCAGGTGTGAAATATTATGCTTTGGTAAAATTTTGTGATTGAAGGTGTAATAAATAAATGAATGGGCAATTGTGAAAAATAACGTTGGGCAAATAATTTATATTTGGATAACTTATTTATATCAGAATTTTTTTTTATATGTTTCTATATATTTTATAGAGAATTTCTCATCCGTCATGTGTTTGAAAATAAAGGATATTAAGTCATTTAGTTTATTCATAAATAATAAATAATTGGAGGCATTTTTTTTTTCATTGTTTCGAAAAAAAAAAAAGTTTAATTTTTCTTTTTCTTTTTTTTAAATTATAATAAATATATTTTTCTAATATATTTATTAGATACGTTCTGACTTTCATAGTGTACGTTGGAGGTGAAACACATTTCGCAGGAGGACATTTCGCTTTAGTAACGTAACTTTATGTGAATTGAAGGTGTAATAAATGGTCAAATGAACATTCGTATAAAATAACTAAATAACTTTTAATGATTAATTTATATTTTTAAAAGTTATAGATAATTTTTCATTCGTCATATTTTTCGACAGTAGAGAGTATTAAGTTAGTTATTAAAGATTTTTCATGAATAAGAAAATATATTTTTTTTTTTTTTTTTTTTTTTTTTTTTACTTTGAAAGAAAACTGTTTATTGTTTTTATTTTTAAATTTTTTATATATAGGGTAGATTTACTTTTTTAATGATTTACAATTTACATCAGTTACAAATTGTTACTGTTAAACTTTTATCAATTAATCTGACAATTAATTTCTGGTATAAAAAATTTAAATTAAAAATCACAAATATTTCTTTTTCTTATTTTTTTTTCAATAGTATTTAAGAGAATCTTTAATGCATGTGACTTATAGTAGATTCCCCTCAATGAAATATTGATTAATGGAACATACCGGTGAATGTTATTTAATTTTCAGTTTCTCAAACTTACTTCATATTAAAATCTCCGATTAATGTAATAGATATTTTACAGGAAGAACCATTTAATGAATATTTTTTAAACTGAAACAATGAAATTTATTTATATTTTCGAACATATAATTTTTTTTTAGACCGGGAACAGAAAATTTTTCAGTACCCTAAATTACTTTCAATGATTAAGAAAAACGAGAAAAAGTCTTGCTGTCTTATTGAAGGGCACGAAATAAAACTAACCCAAAATGCACAAAAGAAACAAAACCCTGAAAACGAAACGAGAAAAAAAAAACTTTTAGTCTTATTGGGATTATAAAATCTTTATATCTTAGTGATACCTACTTAGTGATACCCACTCAATAAACTGAATTTATATTTAAATTTATATGAGTCGTAATACCAATATAATATAAATAAAGTTTTTTATTAGATAAAATATATTAAAATATTCCAAATTTACTTTTAATGGGATAGACAATTTTCTCCTTTTTTGTACTAATTTGTTACTTAAAAGTCACTCATGATTGAACTATTGAAGGTAGTTTATATTTTAATTATTGTTAAAATGCAACATGTCAGATAATGTCATCTCAGTTAATTTATACATCTATCTTTACAAAAAAGCTATTCCAATAATTCAGACATAATTTCTTCTCCCCCCCCCCCTCCCCATAACGGATCAATTTTTATCACGCTCAGTTCTGAGATTTTTCAGATTTTATTTATACCTATCATAGATATAAGCAAAACAAGTAATTTTTAATAGAAAAACGAAACTGATTTCAAGGGATTTTTCTTACCTTATATCAGTGATATACACTGCAAAAAATAATTGTTGATTTTACAGTATAAAACTAGCACTCTAGCTGCCAGTATTATACCGTAAAATTAACAGTATTAAACAGTAAAATAAGCAGTAATACGCTGCCTCGCAAGCAGTAATACGCTACCGCGCATGCGCGGTAGCGTATTACTGCTTGCGAGGCAGCGTATTACTGCTTATTTTACTGTTTAATACTGTTAATTTTACGGTATAATACTGGCAGCTAAAGTGCTAGTTTTATACTGTAAAATCAACAATTATTTTTTGCAGTGTATATTTATTGGTTGGCCTATTTTAGTGAGAGTGATTTGGCACAACAAAGGGGCAACTCTTTATTGTTATCCATGTTCATTTTGAATAACATTTTTTGCCAATAATCCCCATTTTGACTCGCAATAAAGTATCATATAGTAAATATTTTAATGTGTTCCTGTAAAATAACTATATAAACACGGCGACTGCTTACAAAATATAAAGAAACAACATATTCAAATTTCTCAGAGATTAACCAATTATTTACGAAAGTTACAAGCTTAAAATAAAATAATAATAATAATAATAAATTAAAATAGACAAGCAGACTACCATGCAATTTTTCGATCTTGATGAAACTTATAATGGAACCACTACCAACAAATTTACATACAATTTTGTGATACCCAGGATCCAGATCTTATAAGAAGACACGGATTTAGGCATTCCGATTGATCATTAATTCGAATTATTCTTAAAAACTGAATGTGATTTAATTAAATTTTTACATATTAAAGTTTGCAATACGTACGGAAAATTATAAATAAGAAAAATCCTTCTAATAGATATAAAGAATTTGTCATAATTGATTCGACATCCACATCTAATTTTTATATCTAAAAAAGAATGTTTTTATTATGGCATGGGTATTTAAAAGAAAAATTCCTGTATTTTGCTGTAATTTCTGCTGAAAAAATATGACAAACATCGTATTTATATATATGGTGTACTGTGGAGAATATAGCAAAGTTTTATAAAATATTCGCATGTTTCATTATTCAATTAAGACTCTTTCGTCATTTATTTGTCATAAGAAATGTTCTTAAAATAATCTTTTAATCATCGATTTAATTTTATAAATATAAAAAGTAACACAAACCTAAAGTTAAAACAAATATTTCAAGTAACTAATCATTTTAAAATAACGAAAAAATAAAAAGTTAAAAGAACCAAACTGTTCACAAAATAAAAACTTATCGGGAAAAATAATAAAAACTAACATTTATCACTATTTAAAAGAAAAATGTCCCCCTGTAATTTCTGCTTCACTTAAAAAAAGAGGGACAGAGAAAATTAATTTTTTAAGGCATTTGCGTAAAAGTATAAGCAAATGCATATTTTGATTAATGAAATAAATTTATATTCTACGGAAATAAATTTGTTTAAAGCGACGAAGTGCCCGACAATCATTCATTTTTCTTCTGACAATACGCAAAAATGGGCGAAAACCAGGATCCCGAAATTGATAAATTAAATAGAATAAAAGATTGACTTTCAAATAGAAAAAAACCGTTCGCGTTTTTCTTATTTGCATACTAATAATGCAATTTTCTTCTGACTTAATTTTGATGCCTGTCATACAGTGGGTGATTTTTTAACGGGTTCCTATTTTTTCCCCTTTCCCGCCGTCTTTCGGGAGTGTAGATGCGAAAGAAAATGAATATTCATATTGACAGAATTTTAGTCAGATAGAGTTTGTTGGAGGCGAATAATGTGATATTTTCATTTTTCAAATTTAATGTATTTTATCTTAATAAAAGTTAATTAAATAAGCTAGACAATAAAGTGGTGAGTTAATTTAATTCGATGCATTAAAACACAATTAGAAACTATTTGACATTTGTTAACTAAATTTAACCTGGCGATCTAAATGCGATTTTGTTAAACTAAGTACTTATTTGATTTAGTGGCACTACTGTCTTATATATCAAACGGTTACAAGAGTACAGAGACCTTCAAATTAGAGGTCATTCTTTCAAATGTTTACTTTTCCAAAAGGATTTACTCAAAAACATTTATTGACACTTGTGTTCTGTTTTTATTTTTATAAAATGAAACTAATGATTATAAAGGTAAGTACATTTCAATGTGATAATAATTAGATTGGAACATTTATTATTCAAATCATTGATTACACTATCTTAACCGAATAATGGCACATGCTGATATTGTATTTATTTATTTTTTTAAATAGTAAAAAAGGTTTCATGAGTTACCTATAGTAATCGAACGTGGCATGTCTCAAATAAAAGCAGGTTTCTAACAACAAGATAAGAGGATACACTTTAAACATAGAATCTGGAGATTTCACAGAAAAATGCTGTCATCAATGCTACTATAGTTTTTCCTTATTATCTATACAGAGTAATCTAGTTTAATTGATTTAGACTTTCTCTGTATAAAGCAGACATTTTCCATATTGCAAACAATTTAACTTTGTTAAAATTTGGGTGGGGCCAAGACAATATGTTGTACCTTTGTCCATATTTATTTTTTTACTTTTTTTATGAATACGACGACAACGACAACAACAACCCCTCCCAGATGGGATGGAGGTCCTGTACGCGCCAAACTAAAGGCATCGTTATGTCTACGCATAACTTGAACGGATTTTCTGACTTCCATAATTTGTTATTGTTGGAAAGTACTTATTACAAATTCGAATTTATTAAAAATTAGTTAAATAACATTCAGTTTTTACGAATAATCAGTATTAATGCTTGATAAGAATGCCTAAGTTCGTTTCTTTTTATTTCCTTTGAATTTTTAGTACCAGAAAATTTTATGTAAATTTTTTTTTTTTTTTTTTTTTTTTTTTTTTTTTTTTTTTTTTTTTTTTTTTTTTTTTTGAGTTATTGGGAATCATTTTACTAAAACTGAAAAAAATAATGAAATACGAATTTGCTATCGTAATTTAATTTAAGGGGCAAATCAAAGAAAAAAAAAATTCCTTGCTCAGCAAGGCAAAACTCTCTGATATAATTCTGACTCATTTTTAAACGGAAAAGCATATGATCTTTGCAGAAATGATTATTGAAGTAATTTGCAATCGAACAGTTTTATTTTATTTTTCGATAAATGAATAACATCTTGAGTTATAAGCGATTATTGTGTCATGACATCATTTTTCCCCCTTTCTCGTGATGTTGCATCCGGAAATTCGGTTTAAAAGCCAACTTTGACGGCATTTTCTGAAAAAACTTGTCTTTACCGAAATCTTTTCTTTATCATATATTGTCTTTACCGAAATCTTGTCCTTTTTTTTTCTTGTCTTTACTGAAAAATGTAAAAAAAACCTTAAACATTTCAATTACAAAGATTCTGAATAAGAGCAACTGCCAATTTCTTGCGTTTGCAAACAAGAATGAAGTAAGAAACGTGTCAGAAAGTAGCCAGTTTGATTTAAGAACTGCTTTAAGACTCAGCTTTTTTTTATTATTTAATACATAATTTTTGTATTGTTCTGTATTTATATCTTCGTACTAAGAATATATATATATGTATATTAATATACTTCTTGTTTTAATTTTTAGAGAGCCCTTGACGTCACTGCTAAAGAGTTAGCTAACAGACAAGATGAAAGTGACGGTGCGAGAAAAAGACTGGTTGACCTTAGCAGGGACTTCAAGAAAAATACACCAGAAGTAAGGAATATATTATTTATTATCGAGAATTAACTACATAAATACTAATAAATACATTGGTGATATCTTGGTTTCCGTTGACGAAGACGCTTTTTGTTGTTTTTATCACTCAGCTAATGAATATGGATGCAGATAACAAATATTTCATACACTGTAATCATACACTGTAAATGTCTGAAAAAATTATTTTTTTTTTAATTTTTTGTCTCAAAAATAATTTTTCGAACTATTTTATTTTATGCTATTTAAAGAAGGTACAAAGAAGGAGAAAAAAAAAACATTAGTACATTTTTTGTTTTAAAGAATACAAAGTCCTCTAAATAAATAAATAAATAAAATTAAGCATACAGTTTCATTTCCCCTTGTGCATTCTTACACAATCCGCCCCCCTAACCCCCTCCTCCCCCCCCCAAAAAAAAAAAAAATCCTGTCCCCTTTTTACATTGTGAAAATGAAAACACGTGTGACAGCTCTTGCGGGTGATAATGCAGCAATATACTTTTCGAGTCTCAGCGGTTGATTGCACTGCAGTAAAACGTGTTTTACAGGTAAGGTATCACCACATTTTAATCACAGAACCGTAGGTTTGCTTGTATTTACGTACTTGTAAATTAAAAGTATGTAATTCACTTTCCGGAAATAGGTACAAAGTAATACTTTAGAATAATAGCTACACTGTAACAATAAATAAATAAATAAATAAATAATATTTTTTACGAAAATATAATATAACCATGAAGGCAAATGTACCATAACCTTTTCCGAGTTACCCATAATTCAGAAAAGCATTCTTTATCTTTAGAAACCTTAAAAACCAAAGGATTTTAAAAAGAATTTATGAAAACAAAGTTTCTTTTGCTGCCACTAATTATTTATCAGTTTTTTTTTCAAACAGGTATATTGGTTTTAAGGATGATTTCAATTAAACATTTTCAGGTGCGTAATTAAATTTATACATGCAAGATTGAGAAAATAATATTAATTTTAATGTTAATGTTAATATATCATGTTTGTCTGTAAAACATGCTTGTTGAAAATAATAATGTTTAAATGAAAATTGATAGCATCCGAAAAACTTACATTCTGGGTTGAGAGAACTGATTAATACACTATAAAAACTACTCAAAAACGATTCTGAAAATCGGTGGCAGCAAAAGAAAGTTTGTTTTGATAAATGTTTCTTTAAATCTGGAAAGAATATTAGTTTCTGAGGTTTCTAAAGATAAAGGACGCTTTTCGGAATTGTGGGTTAACTCGGAAGATTTTATTGTCTAATTTTTTGTGGTTATATTTTATTTTCCTAGATTAAGAAATATTTTTACACTGTGGAATTAGAACTATTTTGCATACGTATGATTCTGTGAAACTGATGGGGAAAATAAGATTTAAAAAAAAAATTATTTTATAGCCATCACATATATCAAAGAAATGGATAGAAAGTCAACTTTTATGACGAAAAGGGGTTTCGAAGGGCTTAAAATAGAAAATAGTAACAGCGAATTTGTACTTTTGAAGACTCTTGTAAAAAATCATGGATATTTTCAAGCTAATTTTTGCTTTACATAAATATCATTATTGAGTGTAATAAGAAAAGTATTTTAATAATAATAATATAAAAATAATTATAGTTATTATTGTGAAAAATAATTATACAAACCGCAATCTAAAAAAAAAAAAAAAAAAAAAAAAAAAAAAAGAATCTTTATTTTTTATTTAATGATTAGATAAATCTTATCCCTATTTAAAAAAATTTGTCTTTTTTCCACAGAAAATTATTAAAATTACAATTAGAGGTATAGGAACAATCCCGAATTTATTTACTACTTCTTTGAAAGACAAAAGGAGCTCTATTTTCAATTTCCAATATGTTTAGAGTGTGATTTTTACCTCCAGTCGCGTACGGTCGTTTTCTGCATTTTAATATTGCGAGACATGCGCGCCCGCAAAGAAGGGGGGCGGAGGGGGCAGCAGGAGAGGCCATTGTCCCTCCTTAGATTTTCAAAACTAATTAACTAATTATTTTTATACCCGATGATTAAAAAAATAGTATACTTTATTCTTATGGCAAAGGTCTCCTGATACGACTTGATTTTTAAAACATTTTTTTATTGTTTTATTTTTTATTTTTTAAAGTAATGCACATTGAAAAAAATGGTTTTTGGAATTAAATTTATCGTACTTTCACCTAAGTATATGAATATCTTCATAATGGATATTTTTATCGATTTAAACTCCTTCAAAGTCCACTATGCACAGCATGATCAATAAATCGGTGTAGGTGATTGCACTTTTAATCCTCTGAAACAAAAAATTCACATGAATTGTTAAATTATACTAAGTTTTCACAAAATGGCGGCTGTTTGAAGTTTGTGGTTCATTTTTGGTAACTGTTTAAATAACTAATATTACAAAAAAAAAAAATAATTTTTTAAAGGTCCAATTACAAAAGTCTAGTTTAATTTGCGAAACACAAAACATCGATAGCTTGAACGGCTTAAGCAATACCTATTAAAAAAAATTTCTTTTAATAAAAACACGTTTCACATTTTTGATTAGCCTTTTTTGTCAGCCGCGATACTAGTTCTTTCAACTGGTTGTAACGACATAACTATTGGATGGAACAAAAAACGACTTTGAAGGTAAATTCTAAAATAATATAAATTATAAATACGTTAAAGGTTCAGAAAAAAAGTTTTTCGAGAGAAACTTTCTTAAGTGGAAATGATAAATATGAAATAGAATTAACTAAGAATTTTTCTTTTAATTTAGATTTAGATTTTTTATGTTTTTCACGATTGGATAAAAAAAATTCTTAAGTCAATATTTTATTTATTTTTATTTTTATTTTTTTTAAGAAAAAAGAACAAGGTGGAAAAAGTAGAACGCATCAAACATAACATTTTCATTTCTGTAATGACTATTTATATCATTTTATATGGTCATAAGTTAAAAATTAATGTGTGATAATTTTTTTGCAAAAGAGGCTATTTTGTAAAGGTTGTCTAAAAACTAACCTAGTTTTTTCATACATTGTTTCTAAACGAATCATAATTACTGTAAAAGTTACTTATTTATCATCATATCATCCTGGAAAAATTTACCATGTGCGTCGAATTCAAAATGATACTCTTTTCATAAAAATGATTTTATAAAATCTTTCATTGCTATTTTATTTCATTTTTTGTTATATCTATTTATTTTTCGTGTTACGTTCAGTCTTCATTTCTTTTTAAAAAAGCACTCACAACCGATATAAGAATTTATATATAATTATTATTTACTACACGTATAACTTAAAAGAATGAAACATATATCATTAATACTATTACTCTTTTATTATATAAAATATTTCGACACATATATGTTGTGAATTTCATTAGATGCATTTTATAAATAGGGAATAAAAAAAAAATACCTTTTTTCAATTTTCTTATTCTCCCGCTGAACAATAAGATAATTTTTAAACGCGTAAGGTTTTTTTTTTTTTTTTTTTTTAACTTTGCGGGATGTTTTGAGGAACAGAATTCCGTTGAAGAAATATTTATTTTTCCCCTTTTCTTAGTGTTTAATTCTTTAAATCGCTAATAACTGGAAAAAAATGCTATTTGTTTTCAAAATAATCAGAAACAAATAAAATATAGTTAACAAAATTTTAAATTCCAGGAAGGGGCGATGTTCTATCCTCCCTTGCGCTCATGGGCACAAATATGAAAATACTGATTTGTAACACATTCATCAATTCTCTAGCAACAGACGAAACTGCCTGTAAATATGTTTCTCAGTCACAATTGTATACGAGAAGGGAAACATCGAGAGTTTCAACTGACAATCCTTTGTAGAAAAGGGAAATGAAAACACGTGCAACGTTTTTCTTCTTGAATTTTGCAATAGTTTTTCTATATCACCGTTTGAATAATATTTATATGACAATGATACATAAATATTATTACTACAATTATAACTTAAAATAATGAAACATCCGTAATTAATATTATTAATTTTCTTACTTTAAATAAATATTGTTTATTTTTTCTTTACAGTTTATGTTTAGTGTTTATTTGCATGACGTAAGAATCACGACGTTTATTCTTACGAATGTATGAATTTCATTAATTTCAATTTCAAAATAAGGAATTAAAAATAGCACTTTCTTCTCACTCTGATTTATAATATAATTTTTAAACGCATAAGTGTTGAAAACAAATTACTTTGCAAGGGAAGCGCAGACGGACAGAACCCTCTTGACGGAAATTTTCTAGTTCCATTGTTCTTAGTGTTTAATTATTTTAAGGCATTTGATAAGAATAAATTTACTCCCCTCCCCCCAAAAAAAATCAGAAATAAAGAAAATATAGTTAAAATTTAAAAATCCAGAAATCCAGCCTCCCTTCCGCTCATGACCACAAATACGAAAAACTGATTTGTAACACACCCATCAAATTTTCTAGCAACAGACGAATTAATTCATTAATTGCATTTTGAAATAAAAAACATATTTTTTCGTCATTTCTTTTTCTCCCTCTGAAATGTAAGATAATTTTTAAACGCATAGTTGCTTAAAAAAAAGAAGAAGAAGAAGAAGAAGAAGAAGAAAGAAAAAAGAAAACAAGACAAAAGAAAAATACCCTACACGGGAAATTCAGAGGAACAAAGTCCTCTTCTTGTTTAATTTTGCAATAATTTGTCTGCATGACTGTTTAAATAATATATTTTTTTTATAATGATATATAAGTATTACAATTACAATTATAACTTAAAAGAATTAAACATGTATAATTAATATTATTAATTTTATTACCTCTCTTTTTTTTTACGATTTATGTTTTGTTTTTAATTTCGTAACTTACAGGTACCCTTTTACGAATGTATGAATTTAATTAATTGCAATTTCAAAATGATTAATTAAAAACCATTTTTCTTTCCCCCCTTAACTATAAGATAATTTTAAACGAATAGGTTAAAGAAAGGATACCTTACAGGGATAGTTCCTTTTTGGGGTTACTGTTTAATTATTTTAAGTCACTTGATAATAATAATTTTTTTTTTCAAAATAATCAGAAATAAAGTAAATATAGTTAAGATTTGGGCAATGTTCCATCCTCCTTGGACTCATGGGCACAAATATGAAAAAGCTGGTTCATAATGCATTCACCAACTTGCTAGCAAAATCCTAAATTGCCTGTAAATCTGTTTCTCAGTCACAATTGTATACGAGCAGAGAAATATGGAGAGTTTATAAATGATACTTTACATAAGGGCGGAATTAAAGCCCGCGCAACGTTCCTCTTATTGAATATTTCAATAGTTTTTCTCTATGGCCGTTAAAATAATATATTTTTTATAATGATATATAAGTATTATTACTATATTTATAAGTTAAAAGAAGGAAATATGTATAATTAATATTACTAATTTTATTGCTTAAAATTATTATTATTATTATTATTATTATTATTATTATTATTATTATTATTTTACAATTTATGTTTTGTGTTTATTTCCGTCACCGAGGGTTCATTCTTACGAATGTAAGAATTTCATTAATTGCAATTTCAAAATGAGGAATTGAAAATCATACTTTCTTCTCCCCCTGAAATATAAGATATTTTTTAAAAGCATAAGTGTTAAAGAAAATAATAAAAAAATTACCTGCACGGGAAGTTCAGAAGAACTGAGTCCTCTTCATGGAAATTTTCTAGTTCCATTGTTCTTAGTGTTTAATTATTTTACGGCACTTGATAAAAATAAATTTACTTCCTCACCTCCTGACTTGCCAAAAAATAATCAGAAATAAAGAAAATATTGTTAAAAATTAAAAAAAAAACAGGAAGGACGAAGTTACACCCTCCCTTATGCTCATGAACACAAATAAGAAAAAACTGATTTGTAACGCATTCACCAATTTGATAGCAACAGGTGAATTAATTAATTAATTACATTTCGAAAATGGGGAATTAAAAACCATATTTCTTCTTCTACTTCCCATGAACTATAAGATAATTTTTAATCGTATAAATGTTTAAAAAAAAAAAAAAAAAAAAAAAAAAACTTGTATGGGAAATTTAGAGGAACAGAGTCCTCTTATTGTTGAATTTTGCAATAGTTTTTCTGTATGACTTTTTAAAAAAATATTTTTTTATAATGATATATAGCTGTTATTACTACAATTATAACTTAAAAGAATGAAACATGTATAATTACTATTATTAAATTTATTACTTAAAATTATTTTTTTTCTTTACAATTTATGTTTTGTGTTTATTTCCGTGACTTGTATAGGCTCATTTTTACCAATGTAAGAATTTCATTAATTGCAATTTCAAAATGAGGAATTGAGAATCATACTTTCTTCTCCCCCTGAACTATAAGATAATTTTTTAACGCATAAGTGTTAGCAAAAAATTATCTAGGACGGGAAGCTCAGAGGAACGGAGTCCTCTTGACGGAAAATTCTATTTCTCTTTTGCTTAGTCTTTAATTCTTTTAATACCTTATTTTTTTTAATGCTATTTTTTTAAATAATCAGAAATAACTAAAATATAGTTAACAAAATTTTAAAATCCAGGAAGGGTCGATGTTCCACCATCCCTTGCGCTAATGGCTTCAAATATGAAAAAACTGGTTTGTAACGCATTCACCAATTCGCTAGCAGCAGACGAAAATGCCTGTAAATCTGTTTCTCAGTCACAATTCTATCTGAGCAGGGAAAGAGTCGAGAGTTTCACAAACAATCCTTTACAGAGGGGGGAAATGAAAGCCCGTGCAACATTCTTCTTGACGAGTTTTGCAACAGTTTTTCTTTATGACTGTTTAAATAATATTTTTTTATATAATGATATATAAGTATTATTATTACAATTATAAATTAAAATAATGAAACTGTATAATTAATTTTATAAATTTTATTACTTAATATAATTATTGTTTTATTTTCTTTACAATTTATGTTTAGTGTTTATTTCCGTGACTTATAAAAATTCATTCTTACGAATGTATGATTTCATACATTGCAATTTCAAAATGAGGAATTAAAAAACATACTTTCGTCTCCCCCTGAACTATAAGATCATTTTTAAATTCATAAGTGTTAAACAGAATTACATTGCACGGGAGGTTCAGAGGAACAGGGCCTCCTTGACTAAACATTTCTAGTTCACTTTTTCTTGGTGTTTAATTATTTTAAGTCACTTAAAAAGAATAAATTAATTTAGTTTATTTCAAAATCATCAGAACTAAAGTATGTATAGTTAAAATTTGGGCGATGTTACATTCTCCCCTTGCACTCATGGGCACAAATATGAAAAAAAAAAAAAATGGTGCGTAATGCATTCATCAGTCCGCTAGCAACAGACGAAATTGCCTGTAACTATGTTTCTCAGTTTCAATTGTATACAAGCAGGGAAATATCGAGAGTTTCAAAACTAATCCTTTACAGAAGGGGGAAATGAAAGCCCGCGCAACGTTCGTCTTGTTGAGTTTTGCAATAGTTTTATCTGTATCACTGTTTAAATAATATATATATATATTTATAATAATATATAAGTATTGTTACTACAATTATAACTTAAAAGAATGAAACATGTATAATTAATATTATTAATTTATTACTTAAAATTATTACTATTTTTTTTTCATTTAAATTTATTTTTTGTTTTTTATTTCCGTGATTTATAGGTTTATTCTGATGAATGTGTAAATTTCATTAATTGCAATTTCAAAGTGAGGAATTAAAATCCCACCTTCTTCTCCCCCTGAGCTATGAGATATTTTTTAAATGCATAAGTGTTAAAAAAAATTTAACTTGCACGGGAAATTGAGAGGAACACAGTCATCTTGACGGAAAATTTCTAGTTTGCTTTTGATTAGTGTTTAATTCTTTTAAATCCCTTAAATAAATAAATAAATGAAAATTCTTCAAAATAATCTAAAATAACGAAAATATAGTTAACAAAATTTCAAAATTCAGGAAAGGATGATGTTCCACCCTCTCTTGCGCTCATGGTTACAAATATAAAAATACATGTTTGTAACGCATTCATCAATTCGCTATCAGCAGACAGAACTGCCTGTACATCTGTTTCTCAATCACAATCGTACATGAGCAGGGAAAGAATTTAGAGTTTCACAAGCAATCCTTTGTAGAGGGGGAAAATGAAAGCTCGTGCAACGTTCTTGTTGTCGAATTTTGCAATAGTTTTTCCTTAAATAATTTTATAATTATTAAAGGTTAAATAGTATTTTAAGGACAATATTTTTAATTAAAATAAAATAAATTATATATATATATATATATATATATATATATGTTTAAATGTAATAAAGTTGAATGTTTTAGATATTTTTTTTATATTTTTTTAATTAGGTTTATTTTTATATAAATTAAAGTTTATACCTTATATGTTTAAATATAGAAATTTAATGATTTAAAATTTTATAATTTAAGAACATTCGAAAACTTAACTAAAGTCCATTTATTCTCTAAAATTCACTCTTTACTTAGAAACCATCGTGAATTTCCTGTCAGAATTTGCAGTAAATCCTTTAATTTGAAATTTGGACGTCATTTGCCAAATTTTAAAAGTTTATCTTTTACTTTTTTAGACAGATTGCATCAAACCGGGTGAAAAATGTCGAAAATATTTCTGAAGATTTAATACTTATTTACTGACATTATCTTCAGTTTCGTGCCTATAGACGAAGAATGTAGACATAAAATCTAAGGAATTCATAAAGTTTCTATTCTATGAAATTATACCAGTTAGACTTTTTTTTATAAAATACATCTGGAAACTGATACATAATATTGTAAAATGGCAAATTTATCATTTTCATAAGCCCTCATTCTGCAATTTATAGCTTTACAAAAATTAAGTTGTACATATAATAGAAATTTATATATTCCACAGTAATATCTGTTATCTTCTAAATATTTTTAACATCTATAAGTGAAAAATTGGAATAAAAGTTAATAGTGTTTACCCAACTTCTTATAGAACTTGAATTATCGTACCTTAACGGGATGAGAGGGTTCTGAATTAATTAAAATAAAAATAACAGGTAAAATAAAAATTAAATTAATAAGAAAAAAACTAATTTGGTATTACAAGTTTGAAAATGAGATAATACTGAATGTCAGACTTTAAAATAATAATAATAATAATAAATCTAATAATAATAATAATAATAATAATTACTTAAACTATTTATATAATCTTTTTTTTCATGAATATTTCTTATAATTTAAGATAATATTGAATTTTTGAATATTTCAGTTTAAAGTTCTAAAAAAAGATAGATTATTCTAGGATTTTAGAATATTTCTAAAATTCTTTATTATCCTTAAGCGACCGAAAATAATCCCTTCAGGTTGCCTGTAAAACCGTTTTTCCAGTCACCATTATATTTGAGTAAATAAAAAAACTATATGCTATGCGTTTATGCTCTTTTTACTATTTTTTTCCCAGAGTGAAATAAACATATTTTGAACCATAAAACATATTTTAAGTCTGGTTAAATATGTCTCATTTGATCTCATTTTATAAGTAAAATTACTGGTTCAAAACGTGTTTATTTGACTTGAAATAAAGCCGAAGGTTTACAACTATGTGAAAGAAAAGACTTGTTTTTTTTTTTTTTTTTTTTTTTTTTTTTTTTTTTTTTTTTTTTATGCTACATAGCAGAGAAAAAAGTTTTTATTAGATTGTGGATTCTCTTTTCAGTAAAAGAATTCATTTTAAATGAAGTTTTGAAAAAACACTGTCATATAATACGTTTTTTTTTTTTTTCTCAATCTCATTAAATTCATCCATGAATATTTTGATTAAAATAATAATGGATATAGAGACCTTGAAGATCAAATTTATTTTTAGATGATTAATCTTGGTTACTGTGCATTATGCTGCGTAAGACCCAGATTAATATATTATTAAAGGATGTCGAAAATTAAGAATAATTCCGAATGTCCACGTTACGGAATGATAGTTGAAAATGCTCATTAATTTACTCATAAACGTTTCGTCATGTTTGAGGAGCCCATCTTTTCATCAGAGCACTGTGTTTCGAGGCTAAATCCCAAAATGAAAGCGTCGTTAAAATACTTATCATTTATCTCTGCGAGGTAAACGCTATAAGGCAAGTCGGCTTTACGTTTCTCGCATTCTCAAACGGGCAACCACTTCTCTTCTATTGAAATCGTTTAATACTTGTCCGTTTATTCGAAAGTTTTCTGAATGAGACGAATTAAAGAGGCTTCAGTGTGACCTTTCTCTCTTTTAAAAGGCACCCTATAAATTTTGAAATATAATGACCACAAACAAAGACGGATAGCATAAACTTCCCAGCAGCGGCCCGTTTTCATCAGCGAGATCATCGGCCGAGATTTATGCCCGAGAAGATTCATCTCATCCTTTTCAATCCCTTACGTGGGGACCCGCGCCAATGAGAAATCCCTCCGAACAAAAGGGGGGATCGTCTTGATAGATCATCGCCGGGCTATCCTCGTTTTCTCGTGACAAGTGGAAGAAATATCGTCCTTCCGAGTCGATCCAGTCATTAACATCCCCGAACGGAAATTTGGTTTGTTTAAAAGGAGGGATGCGGGCGAGAGTGGGCATCAGAAATTTATAGTCGCGCACGAAGCCGTGCATGATTTGCCAAATCCGGTTCGCCGGATAACTTTTAGCAGGGATGCTGCATACCAATGAATAGGGAGCAGGAAGACATAGGGAACAGTCTTCGATTGTGCTCGATGTCATTGGTGCGTGCTATTGCCACGTGTGTTAATGATCTATGGGGGTTTGTGTAGTGCTCTCTATGATCCATTCATCCAGGCTTCTAGCAGACTTTTGCATTCCCTCCCTTGTTACTATTTCGCTCTTCATTTCGAAACCAATGGGTTTTCCACCGGGTCATTCTATCTTTCTCTTCTCCTCTCGTTGGCCGCTAGGAGTCATTTATTGCTTTCCGTGCGAGTTGTCCTTTTGTCTCGTGCCGTCGTGCCGTCGCCGGCCATCGGCAAGTCAGCGAAAACATTTAATTACTCCCTCGCACAATAGTTGACGATGTTTTATTCATCAAGCATTCGGATTCTTGGAAACGACTGACTCCTTTTAAAACTTTCACTCTCTCTCTCACTCTCTCTCCCCTCTTCAAGATGCTTGGAGAACCAGCGACGCGAAAGCCTTGCCGCGAATATCGTCATAATAGCCGACTCCCAACTCTTACAGGTAAAAAGAAAACACTGCCGCACACTAGATTAGCAACCAAGTGGGGAGTGGTGTGCTGTATCAGTGTAATGCTACGACGAGGGAGGGTGCGGGGAATGTGTGTGTGTGATTTTCATATTATGTCTCACAGAGGAAGAGACATGGTAATAATTCGACTTTAGAATATTCTGTTAGGCAAAGGGTTAAAGGTTATCGACAAAAATGAGAAAATTACCCTTTATTGTTTGTATGGAAAAGAGCAAAATGGGAGGTACTCGTTGGTGCTATTCGGTGTAAATATTAGAAAAGATTAATGCACAGTAAATGCCATAGTTCCAGCTAAAATTTCTGAAAAATGGTAAAATTAAAACTTTAATTTCATAATGGCATTTTTATATATTTATTTTCCATGAACGAATTAACCGGAAGAGTATTCAACCAAAAAGTAGTGGACATAAATTAAAAAAATTATATGTTATTATTTTTTAAATACAAAACCACTTAGCTAATAATAAATTTGAAACAACACAATGCATTTAAAATTCTGTTTTATAATTCAAGTAATTTTCAATATATGTATTCAAAGAAGTAAACACACATATATGTATATCATCAGATTATATTCTATTAATATTTTATTTCTTAATTTTATTTACTAATCATTAGTTATTGCATTTCTTTAGCATTAAAACAACAAAGTTTTATTTTTCTAATCTTATATGAACAAGGTTATTTATTGAACTATTATAATTGAGGCCTAAAAATGAGGCTTTGGTATATCTTAAATAATAACTCGATACACAAAAGTTATCAAGCCATTATATACTATGTATTCAAAGAGAATTTGATGCTTTGCTTAAGCAAGGAATAATATGATCATTTCCACATTAATCTTCTGTAAATAATTCGTATATCTTCCTCCTTCTTTTTTAAGATTATATCATGGTGACGCATGGCATTAGAAACGTACAAAAATAAATAAATTATAATTTTTAAAAACCGAACTGTAAATTTCGCTTTCTTGCAAAATAACTCTTAGAAATGTTTGAATATTGCACAAAAATATTAATTAAAATTGAAGTTAATGCATTAATATGTCAGAAATCGAGAAAACACTGTAGTTGATATGAATCTGCAAATATTTTTCAAATCCAAAACTTGTAGTCTTTAGTGTTTTCAATGATCAAGTCTATGAGAACATCATAAATTATTATAATGTTTTTCATCAAATTTTTCAAGAATTTTCTAAGAACTGTTTTTTATCTAAGAAATATTGTTCTGAAATCTTATTTCACACAATTAAAGAACGTTATGTGATTATTGCTTGTGAGAACTAAATACAAAATTAAATTCCTCCAATGGTATTCACTAGAGAAAAAATATGCTTAAATTAATATAATATTTTATTCAAGAAACACATTTTTTGTAAACTTGTTTACAATGCAATTTTTGGATATATAAGTAATGCAAAAGCAACATTCCTACAAAATCTTCAGCCAACAATAAAAATAGTTACACAGACAATTAAAATATTATAAGAAAGAAAATTCTATTTGAGTAGCAAATGTATAATATTTAGTTCAAAAATGTGTACTAATGCAAAATTGTGCGTAATTTCGAATATTCTATGCATATTTTGTATGGAAAAATGCAAAATTAGAATTTTATAAATATTTTTATAATTTATAAAAGTACGGAGAAATATAAAGAAACACCCTTTTGAACCATGGAAAATTATTACACAAGAATTCTTTCTGTATTTTATGAAATTATTAACACTGATGATATTTCATGGTTACTGAATAATTCATGTATTACATGTAGGAAGTTGATAATTTGAAGTGTTGAATACTATGATTTGTGCATAAAATTATATTATTTTTCATAACATACAATTATAATTTTGCTATTTACTCCTTTCTTATATGTTAGTGATAAGGAACAGCGCTCTACAACTACTGTCCAAGATATTATCTTGAAAATGAAAACGTATCAGAAATTTTTTAAAAATAAATAAAATAGTAGATTTTCTTTAATATGCATACACTAAAACAGTGGTACTCAATATGCGGCCCCGCAGTAGGGACACATAATTAAAATACGCATACAAATAACTAGACAGAAATTTTATAAAAATGAATTTCGTAAAGAGATCACGATTGTTTTTTTTTTTTTTTTTTTTTTTTTTTTTATCTGATGCAATAACAATTATAACAGATGCTTCTACAGAACAAACATTATGAACTTAGCTGCAGAATATGTTCCGAATTTAGCATCTTGTTTATAAAATATTTTGAACCTTTTTAGTTCAATGTATTTATCTAAGATAGAATTTAGTCGATTAAAAAAAATAAAGTAAAATAAAATAAAATAAAAAACAAATACAGATATCGCAGGACAAATGAAAATCTTGAAAATCTACAGCGAATCTCGTTAATACTATTATGTAAGTGTAATTGTGCTATAATGACGTATACTCAACTCATGTTACATACCGCTCATATTTGCAAATATTCACTGCAAATATTTGCATTCACTGTTACATTTAATAAAATTATTACAAAATTCATGTAATATTAAAGTGTTAAAATTATTAAAAAATAATTATGTATTAATATTTTATAGACAATTTTAGTTTATTATAATATATAGACATATGACTGAAAAAACGAAAGTGCTGTCCTTCGACCTCACTTTTCTAATATATTTTGGCTCTAAAAGAATTTTTAGCGAGAACCACTGCAC
Organism: Maratus michaelseni; assembly: GCA_963931845.1. Taxonomy (NCBI): domain Eukaryota; kingdom Metazoa; phylum Arthropoda; class Arachnida; order Araneae; family Salticidae; genus Maratus; species Maratus michaelseni. The sequence continues at coordinate 257,682,211 of OZ007591.1, forward strand.
TAAAACAACACCATTGAATGCGTTTAATTCAGATGTTTGTTCCACTGAAAATTATGATTTAACAGTTTATATAAATGAAATTAAATATATATATATATATATATGTCCTGAAAAATATTTTTAAGTATATATATATATGTATACATATTATTTAATTACTGAAGAGCTTATTTCCACTTGATGCCATCTCATAAATATATTTATTCATTTGTCTTAAAAAAAAAACAATAATCAGACCAAGATACCGAATATTCTTGTTCTAATATTAGTCCATTATTTATGTAATAAAATTTAGATTAAAAAAGGGAATTATAGCCGAAATGAAAATAGTAATTGGTTAATTATACATAGAATAATTTTCAAAAATTTCTTTCGTCTCTAATTTTATATTACATTTTACTAAAAAACAAAATAATGAGTAATATTCCAACTTGCTAAGCTTCCCGCGTTAATTACAAGACAAAATGCATGAAATTATGAGACGAAAAAAAAAATTAATGCCTGAAAAAAGGGGGGAAACAAATGATTGCTTGAATGTTTATCTGTGCGCCTGTGTGGGATACGCCGTTTTTGCTGCTAAATTAGACTTTAGTCTCTTCCAAATTTCTTTTCTTGTGTATGCCCTTTGTCCAAGCGACATTTGAAAATGATCATCTTTCCATTTTTTATTTTCGGTAGAAAAGTTCATTTCGTTTTTTTCACACACATTTCACAATTTAATCCCAGAAACGGATGCCAAAAAGTGAGAATTTTTCAGTTAATTTTAATTCTCAGTTATTCACGCATCTACTTTTTTTCTTTTTTTTTTTCTTTTTTTTTTAACAGAAAAAGAGGGAAACAATCCCTCACAGATCCATGGATTTTCATCCTCCCCTGCCTCCCAAAGTTATTTAATGGATTCCCTTGTCTTTCGTCAATGAAAACATATTTTCGAATAAATGCGGTAGAGCATAAAAGCTGCATAAAACCCCTTTACGAAAGGACAAAGGGGGAAAGGGAAAAAAAATTAAGAACGATGAAAATCAAAAAGTGTATTTTTTTTTCAAACGATAAAAAAAGAATCCGAGCTGCTTTGTGCAGAAGCAGAGAGGGTAATTTTTCCCTCTAATTTTCATTTTCATTCCTTTTTTTTATTATTTAATTGGAGCAGGGGGTGCAACTCATTATTTATTTTTTTATTTATTTATGTGAGTGACGAGGCGTTAAGATTTTAATAGCATCAGTTACGGTTAAGAGAACATTGATTGGCGTCGTTTTTCTCACTGTCTCTGTTTATGCTCGGTATGTCAAATAAATAATTGAGAATGTATGAGATGTCTTCATTTTGTTGTCTTTTTGTGCTGTGGCAAGCAATAAATAATTTATTTCCAGTATTTTTATTCCGCGATGCTTTTTTAATAGATCGTCTGAATGATTGTCTGGATATTGTTTCGTGATAAAGTCGAAGTCAGCTGTTGTTTTGTATTGAAATGTAGGATATGTGTTTGTGGCGGAATTTCATGATAAATTACGTTATTTTCCCCATTAAAATCAGAAAGGGTTAGATTTGCTTTTGTTCAATTTATATTAATTATTTTAAAAGTTAAAGAATTTCATTTAGAATATAAGTTAAAAATAATTTGTTATTTGAGAGAGATTAATTTTACAGAAGAAGAAAAAAAAAGATGGCATATAAGTAGCAAATAATTAATTGCATACAGATTTTATGAGTCGATAGATCATAAGACAAGGAAATGAAAACGTAAGAAATGTAAAATTTGCTACTTTGTAGTATTAGTAATAATGATAATTGTAATTATTATGTTTGTGTGTGCATACGCAGCTGTGGGTATGAAGGAAATGTATATTTATATATTTTTATATGTAGATAAAATTTGACTAAATCTCTGAATTATTATTTTAAATTATACACTAGAAAAACAATAATTAAAACATTTTATGAAGTTCAACGCATGCGACAAATTTCTAATTATAAATTAAATAATTTTAGTGGTAAATTAATAAATGAATTTTCAGTGACTGATCTGGGTTTGCGCTTTACCCTTTCACACAATATCATTTAAAAAAACAGCTCCTTCACAATTTATTTTAACGTGGATCGATTTGAAATTATTGATTATATAATGACAATAAGAGTGATTGCCAAGTAAAAACATTACCTTGAATATATTTTTCTTTTAACACATTTTATTTTAATCACAAAAACATTTATTTTCATTAAGTACTGAAGCAAAAAAAAATTGCTTAAAACATTCAAAAAAAAAAAAAAAAAAAAAAAAAAAAAATATGGAAGGGTTATTTACTCGCATATTTTAAACTGTCACATGTTAAACAGATTTTATAAAAATATTCAACAAATATTGTATGAATATGTTTTCTTGGTATGTATAGTGCTGACATAAATGTATCTCATTCCTACTGTATTCTTTTTCTGAAGACAGTGACAGTTAACCAGAGCATATTCATTTTTTCCATTATTGTGATACATTTAGCAGAACATTTCGGACATCTTGAACATTTCAACATTTCGGAAATCGACGAAAATTTAAATCTTAAGGTACGCTGTAAATTCTTAAAATATACTGGGTTTGAACGTACTGGGTATAAAGTACTGGGTTTGAACCTAGTACTTTATATTATATCTGAGCAAAATTTCCGAGTTCTATCCTTATTAGAGTAGGAATTACAACTGTTTTTTAAAAACAATCTGTCACATTTTTGCAATAATGAGTACCTTCAAATCTTTTGGTGCATTAAGGTGTCAGTTTGTGTTTTCTTTTCTTTTCTTTCTTCTTCGTTTCTCTTTTTTTTCTCTTAAGGTTTTATAAAGTGTTTAAAAAAAAATATTCGCATTATTTTGAAACCTCGATTGCTTATAAGGCAAACAAATATTAAGTAGATAAATGACTAATCTCTTTAACAAAACTGTCTTAAGCAATTTAGTGAAAGTACTCAATACGTTGACAAAGAAGAAATTTAATGAGCTGGAATTATATAGAAATCAATGTAAATAGATGACCATTCACGTAGAATGCAATTACCAATTCTCGAATGTAACATCCAATTCCTGCATATATATGTGAATGAATAACGCTGCATCGCTTTCTAATACACTATTTATAACTAAATATTACAATATTGCGTTCAAAGAATAACAAGGTGACTTCAAACTTTGAAATTGAACAGATAAACTTTCTAACTTCTACCCTGCTGAGTCGAAGCTATTTTTCATATTTACACAAATCAATAGCTCATGTCCACTGCTTCATTCTCTGTTTCCTAGATACAGAATGTTAATATTTCTACCGTTTAACACCATTTCCATTCTTTCAATAATTCATATTTTAAAATATTATGAGTCACATTTTAAAATATTAGAAATGTAATTCTTACGATACATATCTAAAATTTTATTAGCTTATGTAACGATATTTAGAGAAGTTATTTTCTCGATAATATTTAGTACGTCGAACTGGAGTCTGATATTTAATACAATTTAGTTCAAACTTAAGTCTAAATGCGGTAAGAATACTTATTAAGGCAGGTTCAATAGTCGATAATTTCCACCTGTTTGTATTCCACCCATATTTCTTGCAATGGAGTATCATTTTTCAAAATGCTTTGTTATATAGCGATTATTTCTCATATAAAGGGATTTTAAAATTCATCTGGGTTTATTTTGAGTGGACTTATGACGATTTTAAGGTTGTTACTTTTAAATCTGTAATACTTATTACAGGATATATAGAATTATTTAATCCATTCAGTTTTGTAAGCTACCTTGTAAGCTTTTCTAAAAGTTTATAGTATTAAAGTTTTTAAAAGATTATAAGATGAGACATCAACTCGACACGTTTTTATCACGCAGTCGGGTGATAACACTACATGTGTAATATATCTAATTTAATCCTCACAATTTTATAGCTAAAAAAAAGGGTAATATATGACGTTGGAAGTACAGCACCCTTAAAAGCAATCTGAACGATAATCATTTCTACAATTTCAAAAGTCTCAGAAAAAAACGAAAATAGCCTATTGACAAGAAATTATGTCTTTTTACAATTTAACCCTTTATATACTGAATTAATTTTCCAGCTACTTTTTAGATGCTCAGAATCCTCGATTATTCCCACCAGTTATTTTTTTTAGTTGTAAAGTTTTCCTTATCTAATCATAGCATTTTTGCGATTGAATTAGGTGAAAATTTCTCATTTGAAAAACCGGTGGCAAAAGATTAAAAATTCTGTAAAAGACACTCGTCGCAAAGGGGTTAAAGTGGTACTTATAAGTACCGTCAGGATAAAAAGGGTTAATGTTAAAAATATAAACTTAGAGGGCAGTCTTCATACAGATTGCACCCAACTTTGTAATTTTCATTTCAAATATCCAATTTCGACAGCATATTTAGATTTCTCGGTACATTTTACCTTCGGATACCAAACGGGAAGTCTTTCGGTCAAATACTTTATGAATTAGGACGGTTTAAATTTGGAGCTCCCAGTGTTAAATTTATTTGTAATAGTTGCAAAACAGATTGTAATACGGTTAATTTTTAAGCATGACTCAAAAAATACTTGGCGGTAAGGAGCTGTACTTATAGATTAGCATATTTGAAGCTTCTAGAAATCGATTTCTGTTAAAAAAATTTATAGATTACAATTTATAGATATATTTATTTTTTAATTCATTCATATATAGATTTTTAAAAGTAATTTTTGAAGTAACAATGCAATCTTTTTTGCAACGATTAAAAATGAGTTCCAAACAATAAACATTCATAATTACTAAACTACTTGACCGAAAGACTTCCGTATCCAAAGGTAAAAATTAGCAAAAAGTTGCAAATGGGCAAATATGCTGTCAAAATTGAGTGTTCGTGTTCAAATTTCAATGTTTGATACAAATTCTGTATGAAGACGGCCATCTAAGTTTTTCTTTTAAACATAAATTGAAAGACATAATTTCCAATTGAATGGCTATTTTTTCTATGTGACTTTTGAAATTGCAGAAATAATCATCATTCTGTACATATCAATTTATAGGTTTCTATTTTTAAAACAAAAGTTATTTTTAAGTTTGCACATTTGGACGGCGTCGAAATTCTTCCACACCCCGCCTACAGTCCAGACGTGGCTCCATCCGATTATGGTCTTTTTCGATAAATGCAACACTTTTTCTATGGCCGTCGATTTGAATCCTTAAATGAAATTGAAGAAGCATGTCAAGAGTTTTTCGATTCCAAGGAGCCGCCATTGTACTTCCAGCAAATCCGGAATCTGGCAGAACGATGGCAGAAAGTCCTGGACTATGATGGTCTCTACTTTGAAGAATAGTCCTTGTTGCTTTTGTTGTTAATTTGCGCATAACAGCGCAACTTTCACAAATTTTTCAGAACTTTTTGCTCAACCTAGTATTATAGTAGGTAAAAACGGGTTTTAAACAAGTTCTTAAAAATTAAAATTATATTTAGAAATTTTCTTTAAAAAAATATTTTTTCAAAATATGTTTTTTATGAATGCTTACTAAATTTTGAACACTAAGTGTTTTATTTCAGTTTTTTTTTTCATTTTTTTTTTTTCTAAGCACCAAATTCTTTCTTAAATTAAAGCATTTTATTGAACAGTATAACTTAAGAACATCCTAGAAACTCTAATAATTGAAATCAGTCATTCTAAAAGTTTTAAGTTAGAAAAAAAAAATTCTTAGAGAAATTTATTCACTTTTAGCATGAAATTCTTTTGGTTTAACTCTGCACAATGCCTTGTGGTGACGTGGCCACAGTTCTAGAAATGTTCAGTTATATATAGTATAATAAAATCCAAGATTACACATATTTTGAATCTTTAATGGAACGATAATATTTAATTTTAATCAATAGAATACAGTTACAAAATCAGCATGAGCCTTCTCACGCGTTCAAAACACACTTCGTGTCAACTACCACACCAACCACGTCAGATTGCTGTACTCAGAGTTCATGATAGTCTTTTTTCCCGCTCTCCACACTGACCCGAGACTTCACTCTCTATGTCCGTTCCTCTCGTCAACCCCCTTCTTCCCCCAGAAGGTAATAAGAGAGATAATAAAATAATTAAGTAATTCTGTCAAAACTGATTGATGTTAGAATATTTAGTTGTGGGCGAAGAAGTAAGTTCTGTTAAAACCAACTCAGAAACAAAAATTATACTTATTAAAATTATTTTCGAATTCCAAATGAGACAGTAGCAAATGTGTAAAACCAAAGTTCCTTAGTTTCTAAAAATACCAAAGATCTATTTTGTTAAAGCTTTTTATTCAAAGTTATGCTAATTTCACAAAATAGATTTCCAATATATCCCACCTGTCTGATTTTCAGTCCTTTGTTTAAACGACTTTAGAAACAAAAATTATACTTTCTAAAATTATTTTCAGAATACAAAGCAGACTGTATCAAAAGTGTAATATATACAATTCTTGGGAAATTTATATATATATATATATAATAAACTTTTGTTAATGATAACTATCCAATTGTATTAAAATCTACAATATATATCTACCAATAATTATAGTACAATACAAAAATATATATCCAAGAATTTAAAATTCAGAAATTGATAAAAAAAAGGGGGGTGGGATTGAATAAAAGTACGTGGAGAAAAATTCCAGAAGCAGAAAGTGAAAATATTACAAGAAGCAAATGGAAACTTATATTTTTAAACACTTCATCAAGGGCAATATTCCGCAATATAAGTAAATTGTAATTGATTTCTGTTTGAGTAAAATAAGCCTTAAAGCAGAATTTACCTTAATCAAATTGCCCGATTAATTATGATACCATAGATAAAGAAATTTGAATAAAAATGGATAAATATTGAAACTCAAAACTATTAGACATCTACTTATAATAAAATCCGAAGGCAAGAAAGTATCTGTAACCATTCCGGGTGGGACAATTCTGGTCTGCGAATCGACCGTAGTTAAACGCCATGTTAGGTTTAATGAAAAACTATTGTAACATATGACAGTTAAATGATAATATCTTCTACTTCAAATTATGTCTGTTCAGAATATTTTTCCTATAAAACATGCATATCATATCCTATTATAATGTTTTAAGTTCTTAATTAACACGTTGACGGACACTTGCGGCTATAGCCGTCAAAGCGAAGTTCACTATGTGGCATGACGGCTATAGCAGCACAAATCTGCATTTACCGACGTACAAGTAGAAGTCCAGTGTCAATTTCGAACTTCACTTGTTCCTACTGTCCGTCAATGTGTTAAAAATTCAGATTAAACATCGGAATCCCATCCCAGATATAAATAAACGAACACTGTGGCGAACAATATTGTTTTGGCGCCATCTACCGGCTTTAAAATGTACTTTTCTACAATACAAACCGTTCAATAATAAAATCTTCATGCAGTTTGTATGAATGACCTTTTGTCTTATGAAAATGGAACGCAGATCAACAATCCGTTATTTTTGACGAGTGTTATATACTAGTATATAATATAATATATATTTCAATGTCATTGCTCATTCCCAACAACAGTTCAATTTAAAAAAAATAAGCAACTCTGTCAAAACTATTCCGTGCTAGAATATTTAAAATAATAATCAAAAATGTAATTTGTCAAAATTGATCAATATTAAAGAATTCAGAAAGTTGTTATAAATAAAGGTAAATTCTTTTCAAATCACATCAGAAATAAAAATTATACTTTCTAAAATTATTTTCAGAATGCAAATCAGACTGTATCAAAAGTGTACAATCAAGGATCTTTAGTTTCTCAAAGAAAAATACCAACACTTACAATTTAGTTAAAGCATTTTATTCAAAAGCGATACTTATTTCACAAAATGGATTTCCGATAGCTCCCACCTGTCTGATTTCCAGTGCTTATTCATATGCTGAGAGTTAGAGGGTATCATTTTTCAAATTATCCTCACGGCCTATTTGAATATTGTTGGGTAGCTTAAATTATGCATCGGAGAAACAGAAGTAAATTATTTTCTATGTACGAAACATAAAAACAAAACAAAAGAAAGAAATAGAAAATGTTGAATTTCCATTGGAAGAATAAAAGTTTTTTAATGTATATGTAATTCTGCTACGATATTAAACTTGTGTTTTTTCCCTTTCAGTTCACTTCATATTTGATATATTTAGTTAAAAGTCAGTATAGTAAAGTAAGAGTAAATTTAAATAATAGCATTTCTCTTAATAGAAATCGTTAGAATAAGGACAAAATCATTTCTTTCGATTGATTTTGTGTATATAATACTAGATAATGATATGTATTTACTGTAATTTAGAAAATAAATATTTCTCTATTTCTCCATTATGTATTTATTCGGAACAGTTTTGGGAAACAAAATATTTATTTCAAATCAAAACAATTGATTATTAAGTTTATTATATGCAAGAAAAAATAACCGTGTTCTTTAGTAATAACTACTTTTTTTTGTCCTTTACTTTCGCAACTTTCTCGAAAATAGATATTTAAAAATGTTGATAATTTAATCATTCCCCTTCCCCCCAATATAGTTGAAGGTAAGTTCAATAAAATTTTACACATATTTTTTTAATTTAAAAAACGGATTTTATTTTTCTCTATCAGTATTTTGTGTAAAAAACATTTATTAAAATGAATTTGCTGTACACTAATTCTTTGAGCTATTTTTAATATGTAAAAACCATGAACACATAAAAGTTCTGTAGCAGTTGTTGCATTAACTGAAGATGTGAAAAAAAAATGATAAGACTTTTTTTCTTTTGTCATCATTAATATATAATTAATGTTATATGCCGGGAAAAGGATATTGAGTAATTATTTACTGAATAAATTGGCGTGAAAAAGCCGTAATTATTTAAAGAATAAATTGGCGTAAAAAAGTCAACTTTGAGAAATTTTGTGTATTTGTAAAAAGTTTTCCTTTAAAGATAAACTTGTGAATTAACCTTTTCTTTAATACGTAGTGTATCAAGGGTATAACGTATAGGGTGATGCTCTCATAAACTGTAATTATACTGGTAATAATAAACACGTACTGAAAGAACTTACTTTTGTCACTTAAACGGTACCGTTTACGTAAACATTTGTGAATTTTTACTGTATATATATATGTATATATATATATATATATATATATACAGGGGGCAAAATGTTATGTATCGCCAACTTTTAAATTCTCAACCGTTGGTCGTAGACATATAGTTTCAATCACAAAAACCTTTCAAATGAGGTAGGGTAGTACTGACCACCTTTAACCGGTATCGCCAAATCGGGGTATCACCAAAGAGGATTATTTCATCTCAAAATTTGAGCTAACATTTAGGGGTCAAACAACATTCAAAAGTCAAAGTAGGTAGAATCGGCAAACGGAAAATAAAACATGCTCACTAAGAAGTAAATAAACGGCAGCGGAATGCAAACGACCTGCCATGCTATTACAAGCATGAAAATTGGGATTGTGCAAATTACAATAGCACCGCAGCGCCACACGTTCGGAATACAACACGAGCCATCTAGCAGTGGACATGCTAGTCAGCGCTGAGATCGCGATGGCAGGCTACACATACACGCAATATTCAGAAATGATATTTATTTATGGTGACTGTCAAAGGAATGCCAGAGCGGCCTCGAGGGCTTATTCAGAACGTTTCCCTAGGGATCGACATCCAACGCATGAAACTATAACTGAGGCATTGCACCGTCTTACAGAGATCGGCTCTGTTACACCACGACCCAGAACAAGTAGACGGGCAATGTGTACTGTTTGAGTGATACCGGAGTAGGTGCTGATATTCGCTCTTTTAAATCCACAACTGAGCACGGAAATAACCGAGGCATGTGGATACACGTGTCAGCATGTCTGGCATTTGTTACATGCACATGATGCGTTTCCATACCATCCGACACTGGTGCAAGTATTGATGCTGGATGACCACGCACGACGATTTGATTATTGTAATTTCATGCTCAACACCTTAGAGGAAAATCCGTCATTCCTTTGTGACATTCTGTGGACAGATCAGTCAACGTTTACAAAGGGTGGCATTGTGAACGTGCACAATGTGCATAACTGGTCTTTGGAAAACCTCCACATCGCCCACACTGTACGACACCAGGTACGACACCAGGTCAACGAACGTGTGGTGCGGTATATGGGGAACCCAGATTGTTGTACCCATCTTCTACCATGGGACCTTAACGGGCGATCGTTACCATCACCTGCTAAAAAACACGGTATGTGACTAGTATGAAGAGCTGCGTTTCCGACATGCACTTCGGGTGTGGTTTCAACCTGATGGTGCCCAAACAAGCCACCAAGTATACATCTATTGATCACCACCTCCTAGTGTCCCAGTCGTTCATCAAGAGGGTCCTGAAATCCAGGATCATCTCGGAATGGCAGGACTACTGGGAACTCACTGATAACGGCAGCCACACGTTTGACCTAATCTCCACCGTCTCACTTAACATATATCACCTCACACCATACACCGCAAGCTTCCTAACGGGCCACGGGAAATAAAATCATAACTCCACAAATTTGGTTGTGCAGGATCTAATAGGTGTGAGTTTGGCGAGGTGGGATCTCCTACCCACGCCTACCACGAATGCACAATTACTGCACGCTGACACATTAAACGTCCAGCCTCTCCCCCTAAGGGATGGCTACAAAATATTCTTTCTAGACCCACACTTCTGAACAAACTCAAACACATCCAACAATACTTAGCACACATCTCCAACCTCACAAGCTAGTCTGTACCCAGAGCCATTCCCTCGTATGGCATCGCTCCTTGTCGAGAGTAGTGTTATAGCGTTATTCTGGCGATGCCACAGCGCCCCTTGTCGCGAGAGAGCATGTTTCTGGCGCGTAACCCTCTAGCTCATCTGCTGTCTGATAAACAGGTGCTGTGAGGCATATCATTCTCAAACCAATTTCAAGAACTTCGGCACCTTGCTGTCCCGTGTCGCGAGGGAGATCTGTTCTCCGGCAGCGAGGGATTTGTTCTGTGAATTTCGGGCAATAATGGCCCAAGGCAAATTACCCGCCCCCTGTCGCGTTTTCCGGCGGGCTCAGCTCCAGCTGAAACTGTATTTTTTAACCTTAATCAAGGTACCGGGAGGGACACCTATGCTCTACAGACTTGGCCTCCTCGTCTGAGCAGTCCCTCTTAGGCTGTGAAACCTGATGGGCCCCCTCCGTATAAAGCATCAAACATCCGTGCGTATCTGGCCACCGAATTCGGTCAACAGATCATTGGATATAGTGGTCCAGTAGAATGGCCACCGCATTCGTCGGACTTGACTCCCATGGACTTCTACCTCTGGGGTTACATCAAGGCACAGACCTATGTGACTGAGCCTACTTCTCTGGTTGATCTGAAGCAGCGCAACATCCTTCCTTGTCGCACAGTTACACCTGCTATGCTCCAACGTGTCAAGACTCAGTACTGTCACGCATTCAATAGTGCATTGCCACCAATGGAGAACACTTTGAGCAGTATCTCTAGTAGATTCCGGCGTTTGATGTATTCATTTTTTACAGTAGACCGTTTTTTGATATGATAATAATTTGATATTTATTTTTCTGTTTAATTTCAATATTTCATTCTTCGCTTTGTATACGACCCCTAAAAGTCAGCTCAAATTTTTAGATGAAATAATCCTCATTGGTGATACCTCGATTTGGCAATACCAGATAAAGGTGGTTTCGCCGTAAAAGGGACATTGCATCGAATGGATTAAATAATTGGTTTGAATGGATTTCGATCTCGAATTACTTTAATTCATTTTTTAATTGATCCCTCGATGAAAGACAAAATCATGTGCAAAATCTCAAACATTAAAATTTAATAACTGTGTCAATTTTTGTAGTACAGAAGTCAAACTTTTTGTGTTATATCTGTTATGATATGTGTAAACTTTTACTAAATATAACTAGAGAATTGAGGGACTGTATCTTTCTCGGTTAGACTTTCGGTTAGGGAATTTCTCGGTTAGATTTCGTAATTTTTATAAAATTGATTTTTTTACTTTAAACAATGCCACAACATGAATATTTACTCCATTTGAAACGTTTTTGTAATTGGAAATATATGTCTACGACCAACGGTTAAGAAATTAAAGGTCGGCGATATATAACATAGTGCACCCTGTATATATATTTATATATATGTATATATATATATTTTTTCTTCTTCTGAAGGTGGATTTTCGTTTATCGAAAGAAAGCCACGAGACTGCGTCTGACTGCTTTTTCTTTCTCTTTCTCGGATGAAGTAAAAGACGATTCAATTTCATGTTTAAATTACTCGGCGGTTAATTTTTTGGTTGCGAGATAAGGTTAGTTTTATTTATAGTGAGGAAGAAGATGCGGTTTTAATGATTTTAAATTGCGTTTTAAAAATATTAAAATTTTGTTTGATTGGTATTAAAAGATGTTACAAATAATGGTTTGGTTGAATATGAAATTTAAAATAAAAATTGATTTTAAATACAATATTCTTTTATTCCTTTTTTCAAGTTAAATTTTTAAAAAGTTTTGGTTACTATTGTAACATATTTATCAATCTTTGTTGTCAGTCTTAACAGTTGATGTCTATTTCTTTTTATTTTTTTAAACAAAATTAATTTTTTTTTTCGGATAATTTAGGCCCCATCATGGGCAGAGTCAGAAATGATAGTGTAATACGTATATCTTACATGTCAGAAATATAGGCAGGTGAAGTCCGGTTATGCGCTGCCAAAGGCATCAAGGCCCGCGAACCGACCGTCTAGACTGACAAAGCCCGACTAGTTTTTAATAAATATATCTGATGTATCAAAATTTACGAAACATACCTCCCAGTTCCTCCACTTTACCCTATCACGTGATTTACAATGAAATGTAAAGTCTAATGAGACTACATCTCAACAAACTATAATTAACATCCTGTTGAGGAACGGAACATGAGAATGCTATTGTAATATTTATCTACAAAAACAACTTTTCAAAAGTAAAAAAAAAGCCAAGCGTAAAAAAAAAAAAAAAAAAAAAAAAGTTGTGGCTAAAAAATGGTGTGATATCAAGTTTCCAAGCTATTATATTACTTTTTAAACTTTTTTCTATTAAATAAGTTATCATATATATAAGTCGAGTGCCTACGTATATGTTAATAGAAATCGTTTTCTCCTGTACTAAATACATCCTAACGAGTTTCTGAAAATTCAATTTTTTTCAAATTATGCATGATGGGCTTGGCGGCCATCTTTGCATATTATTCACAAAATTCTAAGCATCCAAATCCGTAGTTAAAATCCGAAGTTCAAAATTGTTATTTAAGCAAATATTTTAAGCGTTTCATTTATAGATTTGTATGATCTGAAAATTGTGTCTTAAGATAATGATGACTTATCTTAAAGATTCATCTTATGATTTATTTTTTACAGTAATTAATAATTTCAAACTAGTAAAAATCAATTTCTCAAAATATCAGTCTTATCTAATTTATCTGTCCGTAGTTAAAATCTGAAGTTCGAAATTGTTATAAACATATTACATTGCAAACATATTACGCTTTTACTTTAGAAATTTGGGTGCTTAGAAATATGAAAAGATAGCCGCCAAGCCCATCATGCATAATTTGAAAAAAATTGAATTTTCAGAAACTCGTTAGGATGTATTTAGTACAGGAGAAAACGATTTCTATTAACATATACGTAGGCACTTGACTTATATATATGATAACTTATTTAATGGAAAAAAGTTTAAAAAGTAATATAATAGCTTGGAAACTTGATATCACACCATTTTTTAGCCACAACTTTTTTTTTTTTTTTTTTTACGCTTGGCTTTTTTTTTACTTTTGAAAAGTTGTTTTTGTAGATATCATTTCTTTTTTTTAAAACAGAATAAACATAATTTAAATAATCTAAACATGAGAAATAATTTAAAATTACATTTTACTTTCAGTCATTATTTAAAAGGTTAACTAGAAATACCAGTAGATTTTTAAATTAAACTAATAACAACATACTAAATGTGGCTTGTTATAATACTTGTTATCCCCCGTTAAAAAATATCACTGACTTATCGATGAAATGAATAAAAATGCAATACGTACATAGCGTGTCAGCGCTGCATTTGAAATCAAACGTGATATCACGCTCTTTTATTATTAGCACTAGCTGGCTTCGCCCGCTAGCGGACCCCTAATTTATATCGGGGCCTCGAATCTTGTAAAACCTCGAATAAGATAAACCTCGAACCAAACGAACCTCCGACCTGGTTCTCCGCTGTCTTCGGCACCGGATAATCCCTTAATTTGCACATCGAATAGTATAAACCTCTAACCAAACTAACTTCCGACACGGGTCCCCGCTGCCTTCGGCACCGTATAGCAGTCGTGCTGCGCACGCTCAAGTTCCATCTTCCACCACCAGGTAGCGCAATCTGTTCTGTATGAACCTCGGGCACTGAAATCGTTAAGGCTATAGATGTCGAGTCGAATGAACTGTACCCCGTCGTGATCTAGCCCATAGAACCAGAGATAGAAAGTGCCCCCTGGTGGTGAAAAAACGAACTAAAATCGGAAAGCTCTATTGATGTCGAGTCGAATGAGCCATACCCCTCCGTGATCCGACTCGTAGGAACAGATATAGGGAAGCATCCCCTGGTGGTGAAAGCTAATCGCGCTTGGGGGGCAAAAGAGGGGATGAACACCGGAGACGCATAATAGGATTAAGCGGTCACAGACCTTTCCAACGATGTATCACATGAGGGGTATGTGCAAAATTTAGAAAATACCCCCCCCCCCCCCTGCATATTATGATTAAGCGTTCACAGACTTTTCCAACGATATATCACATGAGAGGTGTCGGCAAAATTAAAAAAAGTGCCCCCTTTGGGTGGGAGGGCTGAAAGTGGGAGGATGGACCCCGAAGATACATAATATGAATAGCGGAACAATTTTTAGAATTTCTGAAAGCTGATTTTTATTTATTTATTTATTTATTTATCTATTTTTTATTTTTTGTTTATTATTATTTTATTTTTTTTGCGTTGCCCTGTGCATGTTTGGAATTTCTTAGCAATTTCTTAGATTTACCTTATTTTATTCAATTAAAC
This sequence comes from Maratus michaelseni, assembly GCA_963931845.1. Lineage (NCBI taxonomy): Eukaryota > Metazoa > Arthropoda > Arachnida > Araneae > Salticidae > Maratus > Maratus michaelseni. The sequence continues at coordinate 257,697,320 of OZ007591.1, forward strand.
ATTGTACTGTTACAATAAATTTAAATGGAAACTTCACTTCTAAAACAAAAATAATTTAACAACTGGATTTCATTAATTTATAGGAAAACTAGCAAGCTACGCCCGCTGCGCCCACTGCGCTGGTCGGCTTCTACAAATGAACCCTGAATCAAACTAAATATATCGTTTAATTTGACCTTGTATTTGAAAGCAATCTGTATATTTACGTGGAATATCCTTCCACATTACTGAAAAATGACGCGATTGCGCTATTATATTTTCTAATGCGCAGTCAAAATTTTAGCTCTTAAGGACCAACTCTTTTATTTGGTCATTTACAGTTAGGGTTTGCTAAACAATGATAAAACTATATGCAATATACTAAAACCATCACTAAAAATTATCGAAATAACAATGCAAACAAATTAACTAACAAAATCCATTCAGAAGAAGTTTTTATAAAGGCTAATCTTTGATAATCTGATTATTGAACTTTTCCACATAATTCTAAAACAACAAAACGATATAAAATATACTAAAACAATCGTTACAAATTATCTACTTAACAATGCAAGTCGCAAAAAATACGCCCAGTAAAAACTATCAAAAAGGCTAATATTTCGGAATCGGGTTCACTTGACTATATAACCTTCACACATAACTGTTGGACTAAGCAACGTAGGACAATATATAGTACATTAACACCATTTCTGAAATAGTATCTAACTAACAATACAATTCTCATCAAAATCCGTTCAGTAGAACTTTTTTAGAAGGCTAATCTTTCATAATCGGAATCAAATATTGAAAAGGCTAATATTTGATTAAAAAAAATGGTCACCCGATTTTCGAATTTCCCCCTATAATTCTAGAACTAAGCAACGTTATATAATAAAACGTTCCCTAGAAAATTATTTAACAGTATAGGTTCCATCGAAATACATTCGGCAAAATCTTTTAAAAAGGCTAATCTTTCATAATCGGATTGATCTGATTATAGAACTTCCCAGAATAATTATATAACTAAGCTACGTAGAACGATATGTTATACATTAAAACCTTCCCTTAAAAATTATCTTAGTTTAAGTTCTACGAAAATGCATTCAGCTGAACTCGAGTTATAAGCAGCCGGAACGAAATTTCATATATGTAGAAGTAAATAGAAGTATATTGCCATTAATATAGTTTGCATTTGAATAAAAAAAGGTACTTTTCGGTTAGCCGGGCACCAGTGATATATGAACACACACACACACACACACACACACACACACACATATATATATATATATATATATATATATATATATATATATATATATATATATATATGTGTGTATATATATGTATATACATGTATTTGTGTAGATATATGTGTATATATGTGTGTGTGTATATATATATATATCACTGGCGCCCGGCTAACCAAAAAGTACCAAAAAAAAATACTGCGAAAATGCAGTCGTACACTTGAAAAAAAAAACACCTTTTGGCCTAAAATCTCTCATCAAAACTGTTTTTCTTTTTTTCTTTTCTTTTTTTAAAAAAAAATAAAATTAGTAACAGTTTTTTCTTTTATTTTTCCAGATGTATAGCCATTTCAATTCTTTCTGCAACAAAAAAAGACACTTTTTGGCTTAAAATCAAATTGTTTGGGGTCAAAAGTAAAATCAAATTCGCCAAAAACAAAAGATAAATCGCCAAATTTGTTTCAATAGAAATCTTGCCCCTTGAATAATGTTTTAAGCATTATGAACATTTCTAATCATGTTTAAATTAAATATTTTCGTTTTATAATATTCTCTCATCAAAACTCTTTTTTTTTCTTTCTTTCTTTCTTTCTTTCTTTCTTTTTTTTTAGCCACACACAGGGTGGCTTATTCTTTCAATCTCTATCATTTTTCATGTTTATGAAAAGTCACAGCAATCCATCGTTGCCACAGGTTAATCTCGGAAAATGAAACATTTGAAGTTACTGAAAAAATTAATAGCTCAAAAACTATTTGTCACAAAATTGTTTTACAGACTGCGTTAGAAAGGTAAAAAATTGTATTTTTCTTGATATAAATTTGAAATCTAATGATTATGTCGTTTTTCAAATATTAGATTTCAAAAATTACAAAACTTCACAATGGAGTACCGTAGCGAAACTTTTATGCGTAAAAAGATAATGATAAAGGCATTGTGGCTCGACGTGTATCGTGTATACTGGCCATAGCATGAGTAACGAATTATAGTAAACTTATTATTCTGTTAAAATATAAAAGTTAATTACTATATGTATATACATTTTTAAAAAATAAAGAAAAACATTTTATCACAAACATCAACAAAAAAATTTTCTTCTATTTATTCCCTTATTCCAAAGATATCGTTTTATCGTCTGCTGCCATAGCAACATGAATTAAATTTCATTAAAAAAAATTGCTCAGTGGTAGAAAAATATTTTTCTAAATCGAATGGTTATTGAACAACTCAACACTTTAACAGGGGAATTTTTATTTGTTATTTAGATATTTTAAAATTGTTTGTTGTCATTGCGTTTTTATTCTGAGTTACAGCTAGTTTATTTATTTTTTAAATAAAAGCCGTGTGTGGCAATCTATATTCGGCCTTATAGCAGAATTTTCCCCTCTTGTTTTTTTTTTTTTTTTTTTTTTAAATAAAATTGGTAACAGTTTTTCTTTTATTTTTCGAGATGTATAGCCTTTTCATTTCTTTCTGCAACAGTAATGATCGCCAAAAAATTAGCAATGGTAACCTTTTCGGCCAAAATAACAGAACTTTCTATCATAATTCGATAGCTATTATACGTAGAACGTTGTGTTACATACTAAAACCTTCCCTGAAAAATTATCTCTCGGACAGTGCAAGTTCCATCAAATTCCATTCAGCAGATCTCGAGTTATAAAGGAACGGAACGAAATTTCCGTTTGTGTTTTATATATATAGCGAGGCTAACGAAAAAGACAGGCTACCGCGGTGCGTTCCACTTATCTTTTTTTTACAGACCGCTAGAGTGACGTGATGCTCTTTTCGTACACCTGCATTGGTGGATTCGAGCCTCACGTGAATCCCGCGGTCTGTAAAAAAAGATACGCGTAAAGCACCGCGGTAGCCTTTCTTTTTCGCTAGCCTTGTATATATAGTAGATGACGTGAAAGGTATTCCTGCGAACGAAATGCCTGTCCTTTACCGTGTTTTTTTATTTTTAGAAATAAATGAATCACATTTAATTCATTTCAAAATTTTTGTTTACGTTTGGAAAGAAATTTTAAATGGCGATAACTCTTAATGTATACATTTTAGAAGGTACATCTTCCCTCAAAAACTAATTTATTTTTAAAGATCTTTCTAAAAACGTAAATTATATATTTAAAATATTTTTAAAGCATAAACACTACGTCTGATTACTTTATTTTACAATATTTAAAAGAACACGCATTTTATCAGACAATTAAATACACTAAACAAACATAAGTGAAAAATTGACCTGGGCCTGGACTCGAACCTGGGACCTTATGCGTACCATGCCGACGCTCTGCGACTGAGCTACCCAGATCCATATTCGTAACCGGCAATTTCTCGTACTTATTCATGTTAGAAACAATCATCTGCCACAGTTTGCAGTCATATTTAATTATTTGATAAAATATGTGTTCTTATAATTGTGAAGTTTTATTTTTAAAAAAAAATATCTTCAGAAGAAAATGGCTGACTTGCAGATGAAATTTGATGTGGTTATATTATAACCTGTAACTGATTTGTGCTATTTTAATACAGATGGTACATGGTCGTTGGCGGGTTTTATCTCTGTTTTGGCATAATTTTTTAATCGCCAAGTTAATTAACAGTTTTTTGCTAATTAAGGATAGAAAATAATATTTTTTTACACTGAATTTTATAAAAGCACATAGATTACGTAATTACTTGTCCAAAAATGCAATCCTTTTTTTATTCTGCCGAATATTAAGGTCTGTAGGTTGTTTGAAAAAAAAAGTTTGACGAAGAAAAAAGTGATCATTTTAAGTAACTCGACGTTTTTAAAAAAAATCTATATCTCTGTTTATAAATCACTTATGAAGATGAGTTTGGTCTTAAATTGAAGAAATTCTTCATTAGATTCTTCTAATTTTCGTTTTTTATTTCGGCGACGCTTGGTTTATTATATATCTGATATTTTAATCTGGCATGTTTTGTCGATTTAACATTGCGAAGTTGATTCCTGTAAATAAGCAGTAGCGGTCTAGTTCAGTTCTTGGCGTTGTTTGTGTGGCGTTTTTTTTTTTTAAGCTTGGCTTGGCAGAGCGACCGCCCTGCTTGATTTCTTTTCATAATAAAAATTTTATTCTTCCACAGATCACATAAACAAAGAATAAAATTTTGGTATTTTTTTATTTTATTTTATTTTATTTTTTATTTACTATTTTATTTTATTTATTATTATTTTTTTTTTTTTTTTTTTTTTTTTACATTTCACGATTTTTTTTTCTTTATTGAATATTAACCGTGTTTTTTTTTTTTTTTTTTTTATATCAGATTAATAATAACGCATGCCTCCAGAATATTATTTTTTTATTGTATTCAGCTGTAAGTTTTTGTCATGTTTTTCGATATATTGAGTTAAAAAATTCCGAGCTTTTTCCTCTATCACATAAAAAATTTTCAGAAAGTTAGGATGGAACTACAAGAAAATCATACAGAAGAACTATCAGAGTCTTTTTTTTTATTTCTTAAACGAAAAAAAAAAGTAACATTTAAAAATAACCTGTATATTACATTTTTATTAATTTGTTACGATTTTCGTAGCTCTCACAGAGTGAAAAATCATATTAATATATTTTTTTTTTCTTTTGCAGAAAGATGTCTCCTATTCTCTACCTTTTTTAAATTTTTTGGTTTTGTACAGAACTTGTAAACCGCTTCTTATGTAGCAACAAACAGTAGTCTGCTATTATGCTTATTGGTTTCTGATATCTTTATAACTAAATTTATAATTTACCTATTGAAATATTTAGTACCTTTATGGATAAATTTACTATTTACCAACCAGATTAAAATTATCGATTTTTGCCGTAACTATGCGGTAGAACTTTTTTAGAACTTTCCCTCAAATCAGCCTAAGAAAAATATTCAAGGAACTCACTTCTCTTTGAAGAAAAAAATCATTGCAGGCTTGTGATAATTCATAAATCTAACAGTATGTCAGTGACACCACAGTAAATTCCAGTCTGTATGTTGAAATTGTAAAACAGAAACTTGTAATTAATAATAATAATAAAAATTGGTGGCTCATTATGTGGTGCTTATGCCTAATTATTTAAGCCATGTAAGCTTTAACAAAATCTAGCAAGCACACAGAATCATAAACAGAATATCTAATCTATTTAATCATTAATTACACTTAAAAAGATTATTATAAACCAATTATTGTAAAATAATGATTGATTATGAAATAGTGATTGATTATAAATAGAGATTGATTTAAGGTAATTATTTTCTCTGCTGCATCCAAACTGCTTTACATATATTATATACTGTAAGGTTTAGTTCGCGCGGTAATTATTTAATACTTTAGTGGAGAATATTATTTTTACGTTTTTATAAACCTTCTCTCTCTCTTTTTTTTTTTTTTTTTTTTTTTTCTTTTTCTTTTACTTTTTTTTTTTTTTTTTTTTTTTTTTTTGTAATATTCGATTTTGTTTGAATGGTATGAAAGAGGAAAATAATTTTAAAATATTACTTCAAAACTTTTTTCAAAATATTTTTTTCCCCCGAGTAATATATAATACTCTTGACGATTTACTTACTTAAAACAGCGTGATAAGAATGCTACAAAACCCAGACGGTTTAATAAGAAGAGCAGGTGTTCATAGATTAATGCACGAGAGAGGGAGTAGCCTTGGGTACCTGTTTTTGAGGTCCCCATTTTTTGTGTTGAGGATGTTGATCAGTAAGATATCGAATTCCCCACGTTACTATTAAACCTATGGGCGAGGACTGCATTCATATTTTTAAAATATCTCCCCAGGAAATTCGTAAATTTAACTTTTTCAAAAACTTAACTTTTTCGGTATCAAAAATACTTCTTATAAATATCTTATATTCTAAAACTCTCAAAATGGTAAAACTGAACGAAGATAGTAAATTTTTTATTATTATTAGCTTAAATTTAACTAAATTCTACCACTGCCACTATCATTTTTTCCCAAATCATCCCTGTACAAATGAAATTAAAATAGCATAAAAATAGAACTAGCAAATTATATGCAAAATGTTTTTTACGCATATTTCTTTTTGTGAAAAAGAATAAACTAAATCAAATACTGTAGTATTTTAGATTTATTAATATAAAATGTGTCTCTACTTTTTCTCCATCACTGTAGTTATTCAATTACGACATAAAATTTGAATTTTGCACCATAGACCGAAGTTTTTGGACACTGGTATATGAAGAACATAGCTTGTTAAAAAGTAGTAACCAATAAAAAATTATGAAAAATTTCTATATTAACTTGCTTATTAAGTTATTCATATGTAAGTTGTGAAAAAAAAACATTCTGTTCAAGTCGGAAGTGGTCATTTTAGGAGGAGCTATAAAAAGAGCGGAAAAAGAGCGCAAGAAAATTTGTATTTTGTTTTTGACCCTAAAACTTTTAGATGTATAACCACTATGAGCAATATTTATCAGACTTACTCGAAGACGATGTCAGATGGATCAAATAAGCCATCCGATGCATCTGATTGCTTGAGAGGGTTCATCTTTCTCTTTAATTCTTTATACCCCGGTACTTTAAAGTACCAGTAAAATCGGATTGTTATAATAAAAAATATATTTGATTAATCAATTTTAACGGTAGACATCTGGGTCAATAGCTAATACTATCATCGGTATAATATATCATCGGTAGGTACCATTAGTAGTTCTGGGAAGCAGAAAATGTGTTTGAGAAGGATATTTTCTAGCCTATGTATCTCATTTTAACTTCAATCTTTTGTGTTAGCTGCGATATTAAGTTTCCACTATGAAACATTTAGATAAAAATCCATTGTATATATTTTTTTATTTTCTAAAGTCTTAGAAATATTATTTGTTAAATTAAAAAGTAAAGTCCTTTTACTTTATTTTTAAAGATTTTCTGAAGTGCGGTTCTTTTAAATACTATCGGGACTAAAAACAATATTTGCTTTCAGCTTAAGAAAGTAAAAATAACACAGGCCGGCAATGAAATATATTTTTTTCACACTGAAGAATGTTCTGTGTGCATTTTTATACTTATTTCGTATAAAAAAAGAAAAAAAAATCATCACATACAGATTTGACAAAAACAGAGAATTTACTTCTAAATAGTAAATTATCAATTTAATCATAAAAACACCATGATTTCGAAATGATAAATTATAAATTTTGTCATAAAGATACCAGAGACTAATAAACACAATTCAGACTAATACTGGGTGCTGCACAGGAAACAGCCGTTAGCAGCGCACATAACGAAAAGGAGGGGGAGGGGGCATCTTTCTTCTATAGAGAGAAATTCATTATAATGATATTACAACTTTGCAGCAAATATGAAAAATGTAGCTAATTAATACAGGTAATTAATACAACTAATTAACATATATATAGTAAAATATAATAATAATAATAATAATAATAATAATCAATCTTTTTCATAGTCCACTGCTGGATGTAGGTCTCTCCACATTTTTTCATTGTTTCTTGTTTTCTTGCAATGTGTCCACCCCATATCCATTTTATCAGTTTGGTTCTCTCAATGATGTCAAAAATTTTCGTCTGACGTCTTATCCAAGTTATTCTTTTTCGCCCCTTCTAAGTTATGCCTATAGCTTACAACTTTCCATACTTCGCTGTGTTGTTTGTAATCTTTGTACCATCCGTTTTGTTAGCGTCTATGTTTTCGCTTCATAAGTTAGTGCAGGCAAAACACATTGATTAAACACTTTTCTTTTCAAGCAAAGAGGCGTGTTACTCTTCAGAATAATATTTTTATTCTCCAAAGCACTTCATCCAATTATTTTTCTTCTATTGATTTCATTCATGATGCTGTTGTCCGATGTTATTTCCTGTCTAAGGTACAGATAACTCTGCACTTCCTTAATCACACTTTTGTTATAGACGATCTTCTATTTTGTTGTAAATGAATTGGACATCACCTTAGTCTTTTCCGAATTTATATTTACTCACACGGTAATGCTAACTTCTTCCATATCTTTTAACATATCTTCCAATTCTTCAGTGCTGTTACTGAAAATTACAATATCGTCGGCAAACCAGAAGTGACTTAGGTATTACTCATTTATTCTAATCCCTTTGTTTTCCCATCGAACTTCGTGAAAATATTTTCTAAGACAGCAGTAAAAAGCTTCGGTGAAATAGCGTCTTCTTGTTTAACCCCTCTTCCAAGCTTGATCTTTGCTTTTTCCCTGTCCAAACGGATGGTTGCTGTTGCTTTCTTGTAAATCTTCTTTATAATATTGATGTAAAGTTTGTCTATACCAATGTCCTCCAAAGAGTTTTCTACTGCTGATGTGTAGACAGAATAAAATGCTTTTTCATAATCAATAAAAGCGGATCAAAGAGGTAAATTATATTCCTTATATGAGTTCCCTTACTGTTTGAATATGATCCATTGTGCTAAATCCACTTCGAAATCTTGCTTGTTCTCTTTAGGTTGAGTTGAGTCTAGAACTGATTCAAGGCTTGCCGTTAAGACTTTGGTGAACATTTTATAAATCACTGACAGTAAGGTAATCGGACGGTAATTTTTAATGTTCCCTTTCCCCTTTCGAGTAAATTAGAATCACTACAGCATTATTCCAGTCTTCTGGTACATCTTATTTTTCTAGACTTTGGAAAACATTATGGCTAGCATTTTTTACAAATTCTTCTCTTGCTTCCTTGATAAGGTCAATTGTGATTTAATCTTTTCCAGGGCATTTACCTTTTTCCATACATCTAATGGCTTGTAAAATTTCATCTGTCATCACTATGGGATTATCTCTTCAATATCTGTTATGTTCTTTCTCTGATCAGATAGACTGCTTTCTCTTTTATTTTCACATTTATATAGATCGTTATCGAATTTTTCGACAATACTTAAGATTTCAATGTTAATTTTGGTGATTGTTCCTTCTTCTCCCTTCATTGCAAAAATGTCTTTACTTCCAAGATACAGTTTGCACTTAGTGATTTTAAACTTTTGTTACTATCTAGAACTTTCTTTACAAGATCGCAGTCAAATTTTCTGATATCTTCTTTAGCGCACTTTCTTACCGTTTTACATAATTCTGCATATTCAACTCTTGATTTGGGATAATTTTTCTCCCTTTTAAATTCTCTGCGTTTCTTCATCAATCTTCTTGTTTCGTCTGTTATTTTATTTGACTGTTTTACTTGTGCTTCACCGAGTGTCTTCTTTGCAATTTCTTGTCTAGTATTGGTTAGTTTCTTATTCACTACTGCAAAATTTTATTCATCTTCCAAAATTGACTACAGTTCTTTGAAACTATTTTAAATTTGAAATGAAATTTTTCTTTATGTTTACTGGAGACTTTTAATATCATTTGATTTCGTGGAATGTTGGAAAAGCTTCATTATTTTCCATTGATATCTCATACAAATAGACGCCGGATCAGCAACCCTTTTTTGAAGAAAACATGTCCTTCCCACCAGCAGGTGCTAGTGGGAGAATATTATGCCAAACAGATTTTTTTCCCGCCAAACTGTCACTGGAATTCCACCGTCTGTTTCTTTTATTACGAGAACGGAAACAGAAAGTTGTCAAGAAAAGGATTACCGCCAGAAAGCGGCACCCTTTCGCCATTTTTTGGCGATGAAAGGTGAAAGATGTTTTCTTCAACTCTCTCGGGAGAGAAGAAAGAGATCCGGTGTCCATTTATATTAGAAGTCAATGTTTTTTTCACTTTAGCATTCAACAACATTTTGCTTTTTACTCTGATACATCTTCAAGTTATTTTTCTGGACATTCATCCTCAATTTGTCAAAAAGAAATGGAAGGAAAAAATCTTCTCACTTTCTATCTGAATGCGTCCAAAAATATTAAAAAAATTTCAAATGGAGCAGAAAAAATTAAAAGCATTTTGCAGGGTTGTGTAATTGTTAGTTACTTATATAAAATTAGTTCGTCTGTATTGTATTTTTATTTTTAAATGAAAAGAAAATTTGTTTCCGCGATTTTCATTAAAAAGGATACATGTATCTTGTCAAATGTTGTACCATTTTCGTTTTTTCAAAGTTGTGAAATATTTTGAACTATATATTGACCTGACGCAACTTAGAAGTACAGCTTCGGTTTATTAGCTCTAATTAACGAATTGTTTCTTAATTTTATAATATCATTGTATAAATCTTCTAATCTGCTTTTGTAATGTAATATAAAAAAGTTTTAAGGAGATATATTTTTTATTTCATACTTTATTTCATAAAAGGTTAAAATGACCGGCGTGCGAGAAACTTTTTGGGTTTTTTCCCTTTTTTTTCCAAAAGTTAAAAAATAGGATTTTTTTTCTCATTGGAACTATAAGGAATAAAGACAGTTCGGACATGGTTGCACTGTAAAAAATATCTGCTGATTTTATAGAAAAGAACTGTCATCCAGGACTCCAGTGAAAAGTCGTTTATTTTACGGGAATAAGTTTTATTTGCTACGAACTTTCAATTATTTTAACAGATTTTGTCCGTAAGTTCGTAATTAATACAGATTATTTCCATAAAATAAACAGTTTTTTATTTCCGTTCTGCCTGTAAATTTTTTCTGTAAATTTTAAAATTAGCATTTTTTTCTTTTAGTTTTCTTTTTCCTTTCTTTTTTTTTACAGTGTGTAAAACTTTTTTTAGATTTAATTGATTTTCAAAGATAAGATATTTTAGTCTCGTTGAGGGATTTTATATACATGCGCACCATGGGTACATAGCAAGCACCAGTCCCTGCTCTCCCACTCTCCTTATGGCTGGCACTGGGTGTGGAAGTGGAACTACTAGATGTACTATATATGGCAGGTTATTTATGTATTGGTATACTGTACTGGCATGTACAAGATACGATTTTAGATGAAATAAAGAGTTAAAATTATTATGTTTATATAATTTATCCTAAGATTTTTTTAAACTAAATTTAAACGGATATATTAGCTTCATTTTCTACTAAGTACATTTGTAAAATTTTGTACACGGCCATTGCCATCTTTAAAGAAAGAAATTCTAATGTTAATTTCGACATAAAAATCATATGATAAAGAAAATTTGTTGCTTTCAAAATTGTAAAAACGTCCATTTAATTTTATTTATTTATTATTTTTTTAGTGCGTGTTCTTTGGCTGAAGCGCTATGTCAAAAATAAAATAGGTTTTAAAGTATTAGTTTTTAAAAATATCGTTGCAAGTTGCCGTTTTTTTTTTTTTTTGGTTTTTTGGTTTTTTTCTTTTGTTAATTATTATTTGCATTAGCACACATTTCATGAAAATTTTTGGTATGAAAATAACTAAACGAAAAAAAGAAAGTATCTCAGATCTCCCACAAAAAAAAATAAACTTTTGAAAAGAGACAATGATTGCCGTAAATTTTTGTCACAAAACTACTTACTCCATTTATGATTTTAACTTGCTCGTTGAGTGGTGACATCACTTAATAGCAAAGATTTAAAAGATGGCAACATAACAAAGAAGTAGAAACTATATCGGGTTCGAAAATGTGTAAAAAAAAGTATTTTTCTAAATCTGTTTCATGATATACCATATTATATAAAATCTAAGCTTTTCATCCAGCTTACAGTGTCTGTCATATTCAAAGATAAATAAATAAATAAGGAATTACATTTAATCTTAAAAACTAAGGCCTAGTGATAAAAATACTTACATACATTAAAAAGTTCATAAAAAATAAACGTGTTGAAAAAAAATCAACTAAAAAATTAATTGCAGTAATGAAACGACTTTTTAAATGCATCATTTTTACTGGAAGGAAAAAGTCAGAAGAACGTAAAGTCAGCTTTTCTAAGCATTTTATTTCAAACTAGCGACTGTTCCACGTCTCAAAAACAGGTGTAACTTAGACAGAAATTTCTAAAAACGACTTAGTTGAAAAAAAAGGCCTTTGGGCAAAAATGACAGCAGTACAATCATAATAATAAAAAATGATTAATATTTTAAACCTTGTAGCACCGGAGAAAAGGCGACGAAAAAACAAGAAGGAACAACAAATATAAAAAGTTGCTCCTTCTCCCTTCATACGCGTGTCACTTGGCAAGTCATAAATGGAAAAGATGAAAAGAAAAAAAATGGCGGAAGAATAGAAAGTGAAAAAAATAAGACGGGAGAAATATTTTTCTCGAAAGCCAAACGATGCAGAAAATACGTAAAACAACGGACAAATCATGCGGCTTAAGGAACGACGCATATACGCGTCAGAAACAGCCCTCAGAAAAAGTTTTTCGGACAAATTTCTTTGCCATATTAATCATTTTTTGCGTACTAATTATCACCCTGCTTGTAGTATTTTCTTCCAATCACAGCGGCGTAAACGTGTTCGAGCGACAATTAGTTTTTAATCTTTCGTATTCGACCAACATTACCGACACATCGCGATGTGAGGTTGAGGTAGGGTGGGTTGAAATAAAAGATTTTTTTTTCCGAATGTTGAAAAAGAAGGAAAAAATAGGAGCTTGAACGCGTAAGGTGACGTTATGCATAATTTTAATTCCAGCTGTCATATCGGTAGATTACTGTTCTTTCCCCATCTCGCTTCCGCCATGTTTGTACTTTCTAGTAATGAACTTATATGCGAGGAGTGAAGGGATGGATTATTTTCTATCCCCACTCATGCCTTGTGTTTTGGTTGGAGTACGAGAGTATGTTTTTCCCTGGAGAGATAGTTTAATTTAAACCTTTTTCCAAATTTTCCGATCAATGCGTAGAGATGAGCTTTGGCCTGCCTAAAAGAAAGGTGAGCAATCTGGAATTCTCTTAGACGTTAATGAATCACCAAACTTTTGGTGTTCGCGTTCTCTTCATATTCAAAGAGAAGAGGGGAAAAAAAAGAGAGAAGAAGAAAAGAAATCTTTCTAGAACCAAGATTGAAAATGGCTTTAATTTTGAACAACCCCTTTCTGCTACAAAACACCTGATTTGGGAAGATCTAGAAATACAAATTGCAACGACTTTCCTCTTTTAAAGAATCCAGCGGATTATTTTTCTCTCCGCCGTGCCGTACGGAATTAATAATAATAAATAAAAAAGGGGGGAATAAATTCAAAAAAAGCCGGCAAAGGGATCAGGAAGTTCCCTATTCGATGCTAACGAGTTCTTTCCGAAGTGATTTTGACGTGACATCTAATTCAGAAGAATGAAATATTGTATGTAGTTCGGTAGTTGAAAAGTTTTGGACTTTTTTTTTTCATTTTAGCCTGAAGAAAAAGATTTCATCCATTTTGTGTTATTAAAATTATTAGTGCCATTATTTTTTCCTTCAACATCAAAATTACTATAGTTCCTGAATTATTTTATTTATTTTTTCCTGTGTGATCTTTAAGAGTTTTAAAACACATTTTAATTGGTTCGTAAACTTATGGATTAATAATCTCGATTTCGGTAACTGATAACTAAGGGAGGGAATTCCTAATCCAAATGAATATGTTCGAAGAACCAGAACAAAATTACTGACATCATAAAAAAAAAGAGAAAAAAATGGATATATCTATTCTTCTAATTTTCATTTTATCTCAATAAACAATGCTAATATTTAAGAGTGAAAACTTAATTTTTCTGGAAATTCACTCCAATTAGACAACTGGGATGCCAACTTGCCATGGATATATTCAGTAAAGACTTTTGAAAATATTGTGACAAGAATTCTCCTTTTAGCAAGTCTCAACCGCAAAAAATCAGACCGCGCTGTATCAAACGCACTAACAACAGAATTGAATCCATCGTATTTGTGACACAATGCTTCGTTATACAGGGTGTTCCAAAACTCGACCGACTAATTAAGGGGGATGATAGAAGGCATCAAGAGGATGAAAACTTACTATACAACATCGGGTCGCAAACCACGTTTAGTAGAAAATCATAAAAATAGTCATAAAGGGTGTGACGTCGAGTGGAACAAAAAGAGCCAATAATAAGAGAAAAAACATTTATATGACGTCAAGCATGATTACAGTGTATTGCAGTTCAACGTCAGAAAGGAGACGGCGACGCATTTTTATAGCAATTGTTCGAAGTTGCGGCTTCGAAGGTCATTGCACAGCCGACACCGACGGACGAAGGATTGCCGGACGCGTTAAAACATATTCCTACAAATATGTCGCGTCGTTTCCTTTCTGACGTTGAACTGTAATGCATTGTAATCATGCTTTACGTCAAATAAATGTTCTTTTCTATTTATTATTGGCCCTTTTTGTTCCACTCGACGTCACACCCTTCATATATATTTTTGCAATTTTCTCCCTCTAAACGTGGTTTTCATCATCTTGATGCCTTCTATCACCCCTCTTAATTTGTCGGTCGAATTTTGAAACACCCTGTATATCGTTTTTTATGCAGGGGGGGGGGGGGGACTTAACAAACTGCACGAAAAATATTAGAATATTCTTTTAAAAAATAACAAGAAAGAAAAATCATGCACCAACCTTGATTATGAAACACTTTCCATCACTCCCAGAATGCTGTAACGAATTTTCACCGTATAATAATGTGAAAGAATACATCTAAGTAACCTGTTTAGAAAAGCTATTTAGAAAACCCAATTTCAGCAATTACCGTTCATAGTCGGAAAGGCACTCGAATTCTTTTGTGCAGCCCTGTATATGATGTATTTGTACATATGCTATGTAGTATACTAAAATAAAGTTTAGTAAGAAAATAATTTTGATCAAACAAATTTGAAAATTCAATTTCAACATTTTCTCGCCAATAGGCGAAAATGTATTGGAATTTATTTGTACAGTCTTGTATATTATGTACATGTTTTAATACACATCACAAGCTGAAAGTTAATTGAGGTAAAATTGGCGTAACACAACTAAAAACTCACTTGGAGCAATTAACATCCCTAGACGGCAATGTATCCAGATCTTTGCGCAGCCCTGTTTATGAATTTGGTTATATTCCAAGAACATCTCTTATTATACTAATAGTTTAGCTGGAAAATTGCATACCCCAATAAAAACCACCTTTAAGCAATTCATGCCCACAGACAATAATGCTTATGGAGCACTGTATACGATTTATAGAATTTGTACACACCGCAGATAATATACAAAGAATTAGTTAAACTTAAAAACGAATATCACACCTGAATACACTCTTCCAGAAATTATCGCTTACAGCCAGTACTGTAATCAAATTCTTTTGTGTGTCCTTGTACTTGTAAATCAACGATAAATCTTTTGCTCACCATATGCTACATTAAGCATCTTAGAATGTACCTCGGTAATGTCAATGTCCTTGTATTTGAAATAGAGTAACATTATTAAAATACACTGCAACAGATTTTTCCCCGTAGACCATTACGTGATGAAAATATTTTACCTGACCATGTAAATACTTTGCACTGCATATTCTACTGAGAGCATGTTTTAGAGCACCTCAGAAATGCATACCAATTTCATTATGTTTGAAATATATTAAAATACATTCAAACTATTTTCCCCCATAGAACATAATATAACGAATTATTTTGAGTGTCTCTGTAAACAAAATATAAATGCCACACACTTCACTTCCAATAGCGAGCATGCTATAGTAAACCTCAATAACATATATCAATTATATGGCGATCTGAGTGTATTTACAAAGTTTAGAGCATGGGCAGACAGCAGACAGCCAAACCAAAGTCATAAACACTTTTCAACTTTGGTGGAAATGGTTATGAAAAAAAGAAAAGAAATGAAATAATGTTTGTTACCTTTGTTTTGGTGGCAGATTTTCTTTTTATGGAAGATTAAAAAATAAGAAAAATATATTGAAATATATTGAAATTTAAAATTAAAAAAAATATATATATAATACTTTTTACATATGTGTTTTAAAAATTATTGCGGAAATCAGATATGACATTTTAGTTTTCTTTAACTTGCATGAAGCTATTTAATAAAAACGTCCAGAAAAATTATTGTTATTCATACAACAACGGTATTCGTTATAAATCTTAGTTCATTGGTTGTTCCCCATCCTTCTATTTTCCTTAAGAAATTTAACTTGAGCGATATCACGAATTCTTTTTTTTTTTTTTTTTTTTTTTTTTTTTGCGATCTCTATTAATGACCCATTATACATAGGTAGAAGTAAATAAGATCTTTTTTTCCTGTTCTAGTTACGAAGAAAAATTTTGCGTATTGTTATTTTTTATTTATTTCTGCATGAATTATTTTCGTCTTTTAGAGCTTCGTCCCATTTAAGACGCCCTGTGTCCACCTGTAGAACGTAACAAAGTAAAGTTATTCTGCAACTGAGCTTCTTTAGATTTTCTGAAAAAAATCGTGTATCATGTTTGAATTTTACCGCTTGAAATTTTAAGTTCTATATCCTTAATTTTCAGTCTTAATTATTCAAAGTAGCATTAACCTTTAATACACGAAAAATGAATCGTACTAGCTTGAATTATACACTATCTTTTTTTTCTTTTTTTCTTTTTTTTTCCCATTAGGATTTAACTCGTTATCACTATAACCCCTATGAAAATGATGAAAGAATTATTTCGCATCTTTCTTTCTTCCTAATAAATATTCATAAAAATTGTACAGTTTACCGAAGTTAAAAAGAAAAATGTAGCGTAAGATCCAAAATACGCTGGCTATTTTTTGTGGATAATGCAAGAAATAACTAATAGGGAAAGAATCTTGAATTGGAAGATTAAAGAAAACTAACTATTTTTGTATGAATCTCCCAGAAAATAACTTTCTTACTTGATTCTATTTTTTACCTACCATATTATTCAACAATTGAAGAATATGCGTTAAATTCATGCATTTCTTCAAAAACCGAGTTGAATTAAGTATTAATAATCAAGATAAGGTTTCTTTTATGTTTAAAGATGATAAGCAAATATTTCGTCAGTTTTCAAAATTGTAGTAATTCTCATAGACTTATCAAGATATTCAAAAATAGGATGTTCTGGTATGATAAAAAATCATATAATAAAGTGTGGCTTCAGTTGTGTTAAAGGATAGTTATTTAAAAGGCTTTGAACTATATTTTCATTGGTAAGAAGCACTAAAAATTGCGATTGAAGGAAGATCAGAAAGCTAACATAATTCGCATAAATGATTTGGACATACTCTTTATTGCATCCAGAGACTAATGACCAATCGGATATCCAGAGCTTCGAACCGAAAACCAGAAAAACCGTTATTTTGATGGAAGGAAAATCGGAACTGAACCAAAATTATTTTTTTACAGTTTCGAAAGTAAATCGAAATTACTTTTCTTCTATAGAACTAAACTATAAAAAAAAATATCAAAAAATTATCAAAATTTTTAAAAAAAGCAAACAATTTAAACATTTCAATTAGTTAAAGAATAAGTTAAACTATACAAACAGTGAACATCAATTGCTTCTGGTCTTTTTGAGATAAGATATGCCAAAAGATAAGTCACAATATAATCAATACTATTATCACAAATATGAATATTATGAAGACCTCTGTTTATGAATAGAGATCTTTTAAGGACAGGGTTCACGAATGTTATGCCATTAAGACTAAGGAGGAAATTATTTGAATAAGAAAGTTTAACTTTGAGTATTTAAACAAGAATTTTTAAAATTGCGGAATGCGAGAAAGAAAGGAAAATAAGAATTTGATAATTAGGTATACAGTGATAAGTTTTATTCTTAAATGTATATTTTTTGACGATATATTAAAATCAGGACTTCGCCGTAATCCGAAAGAATAAAAAAACAGAACTGAAAAATATAGGTAATAATAATAATTAGAAAAAAAACTTATAGTTTATATTTTGGTGATTAAACTTTTATTAAAATTTCAATTTTAGAACAAATAAAATAAATTAAAATTAGTTTAAATGGGTACTGTATTAATTAACCAGAAAGCTATGGTATTTCATGCATGATTATGATTACTTACTGGAAGATTTGTTATTTTACACGGGTAAATTAGTTTTTAATGGTCAATATGGCGTTATGCAATCCACATGAAAATTTTAAAGTCTGTTATTTGTAAAGTAGCGCCTTTTTTATCTTTTCTTTTAGAAAGGTAAAACTTTCCTAAAGAAGAATGTCTCTCACATTCGTTAAAATAAATAAATAAACAGTTGTAGTGATATTCTTAAGAATATTCTTAATATGAAATTATTAGATCGAAGCATTAATTACTTTTCATTAAAATATAGATTGAAAATAATTAAACAATTAAAAGGTATCAGGCTTCAAATGATAACGATAAAACTTATAAGCCATAAATGATTATTTATCTAGCTTTACCTTCAAGGAATTATTAACTTACCATAGTTTTCACGTAGTTTATTATTTGTGGTTCTTTACAGTCATAAAAGTAATTTCTTAACAATATAACATTTATGCTATATAACTTTATTCCCTTTTGCATCTTATTATATAGTATATAATACAGTCAGTACATATTAGTGCTGAAAAGGTTAATTGAAATGTACTACTTTAAACTAACAAGCTATATGAGACGCATGGATACGTTAAATATATAAATGGCATTATATTTTTTCTTTCTGATTTAATTGTTATTATTTTATATATATTTTTTTTTTTTTTTTTTTTTACTGAATAAGTAAAACAAAAAAGAAAAACTTCAGCCACGGGAGAAAATTAGATACGGTAAATGTTGGTCACCATTATTCATCTCATTTACACTAGATATTTTGATTAAATTTTTCACAAATATTTGTGATGCGTCAAATAAAATGTACTTCTGAATAATGAGCGATGGGAGAAATTTGGATAAGCTAAATGTTAGGCACCATTCTACATAACATTCTGCACTGTATACTTTGATTGATTTTTTTTTTCAGATATTTGTGCTGAAATTTTTAAATAATGCACTTAAAATTAACGAGCCACGTGAGAAAAATGAATAAGTATCAGGTGCCATAAAGTATAGAGTTCAGTAGTAGTTAACAATGATTAAAATTTGAAATATCACACTTTTTGTGACACGCCCTATTTTAAGTAAAGTATATACAATCAATTCTGTAGCAATTCTGCGAAGAAACAAAGTACTTACCTTACACGCAATAGAAATGCCCTTACGCATTTAAAAATAATCCAAAATGAAAATGCGCACGAAATATAGTAATGAATAAAAACGCTAAATGATCTAACATACATTTCTAGTAAATCAAATTTTAATAAAAAAAAAAAAAAAAAAACGGAAGAAAGCAAATCACATTTCATGAATATTATATGAGCTCTCTGCAAAAATTAATATCAAATTAATACTTGTCTAGATGTTATACAGGGAATATTGTTATTATATGTTCTTTGAATAATGTAACAGCTGCTTCTAAGTTATTATTATTATTATTATTATTATTTTTTAATTTGGCATGAAGTCTCATATATCATGTAGCAAAAGTAAATAGAATGTACTTTCAAGCGAAATATCAACGCGCCGACAAAAGATTAATTGCAAACGCGTTCGCACTTCGTAATTGACATTTTTCGCATTTTTTTGTCCCTCATTTTTTGTTGCCGTCTCCCAGATTCTTTAAAAATTAAATACATTTTTTCCCCTTTCTTTTCTGTGTTTTTGCTAAAACAGCCGTGAAAAGCATCATTCTACGCCTTCCCTCATCCACCCGCATTTTCTCTTCTTGGATGGAATTAAATACTATTATTTTAATATTTTCCTGTCGACCCTCCTTCATGTGTTGTGTTCTTTGTCTCGATTTGGCCGTAATTACATTAATAACAAACCCCTCCTTTCCCTTTCTCTGTTACCCTAAAACAAAAATCCAAGCATTGTTAAAATGATGGAAGCCCGAAAGAAAAAAATAAAAAATAATGAATATGAAAAAAAAAAAATGTCGAAAAAAATGGCGCCATCGAGCAAAGCAAACGAACACGCAAAAAAATATGTTTTTTTTTTTTTTTTTTTTTTTTTGCAATGTGATCTGTTATGGTGAAAGGAAACTTACAACTGTGGGCAACTAAAGTAATGATAATAATAATAATAAGCATTTCCTATCAACTTTTATTGTCATTACTGGGGAAGAGAAAATAGTTTGTTCCTTTTTTTTATTATTGTTCTTTTGTTTTTTTATTTATCTGTTTTTCCCCTTCAACAAATCCCGCATTCTTTCATTTGTAATAACTCTTATTTTTGAAACTCCCTCATCTATCATGGGCATAGCATCACTTGGAGAAAAGCGCTTCGGTTAAATTAGCCGTTGGTAAAATTTCTAAACACAACTCGCTCCAAATCGTTTCGGGAACCACGATAAGGGGGAAAAGCAAAAATTAAAATAAAAAAATAAAAAAAATATGTATACCACCCCCATTTTCCTCAGAACTTTAACACACGATTAAAATTCACATTATAGTCGAGGGGGGAAGGAATGAAACAGAACTAATTTTTTCTTCGTTCCCTGCGAATGAAAATTACGGTAATAATAATTATTTTTTATCATTGTAATTAGAAACAATGTAAGAGGAAAAAATATCCTAGCTGCAATTTTTTTTCTCTCTCTCCTATTCTTAAAGGCTGATGATTGCTTCAGGATTTGGAGCTCTTAAAAGTGGCTGATCACGTACAAGCGAGATAAAGTGCTTGGAGAGGTCCACCTCGTTATAAAGGCTTTCAAGCACACCGATTTTTCCGGAGAAAATTCGAAATAAATGACCGAGTCCACTGCCTCACTTCCCTTCTTAGCTAGTCTTGATATTTTCACCAGTTCTCCATGTTTGGTCATGAATGACTGATAATCTTTTTTAAAAACTTTAAAACATGCTTGACCGCTAACTTTACACAGAGGCTATCTTTCGTCACTGGCTATTATTTCGTAATTAAATATGAAAGTGAAACAATCTATAGAAAAATTGTGATAAAATCTGGCTAAATATGATCAGATTTTAAAATATCCAATATTATCTATACTGAGTACAGTTGTTTATTATTTCTTTTCTCCAAACATTTTTTTTTTAGTTATTTATGTTGCTCCGAATGCAAGGTAAATTCTTTTTTTTATTTTCGACTAAAAGCTAAATTTAACTATACAACAATTGAAATTAATTCATTTAAGATGACATTTGTATGCAAAATTCATTTTTTACATTGATAAATCGCATAATTTTAAGTAAAAAACAATCTAAAAATGGCAGACTCGAAATATGTAAACAAAAATTTTATTTTAAAAGCGTTTGCGAAGAGTAAAAATATATTTTCAGTACATTTCTAATGGAAAAATCATCGCTAAATCTGAAAAATCAACATGAGAGTTGCTTCTAAATGATTTAATAATTATAGTTTTAACATTTTATACATTAAAAAACCATAGGTAGAACCTATATCATTATAATGCATTTATAAAATCATTACGGACCCGAAATATATTAAAGCAACGTCATTTCAAAAGCTTTTACTACTGTAATTGTGAATGAAATTAATTTTATCCAACAAATGTGTGTGTATGTGTAAGTATATCTCTCTCTTCAAAATACGTAATAAATTTTAAAAATCTTTATAATAAATTTTAGAAACAAATAAAAATTTCACCGTTATGAAAAAACGCTCATAAAACATTTTTATTATTATTATTATTATTAACCAGAGGATCCAACTTGGGTTTTCCTGGTTACAGAACTTACTACCCGGTGTAAAAAAAAAAAAAAACATAAGTAAAAACC
Organism: Maratus michaelseni; assembly: GCA_963931845.1. Lineage (NCBI taxonomy): Eukaryota > Metazoa > Arthropoda > Arachnida > Araneae > Salticidae > Maratus > Maratus michaelseni. Next base: position 257,719,173 of record OZ007591.1, read on the forward strand.
ATTAAAAAAATAATGAAAACTTATAATCTTTTTACATTTTATATATTTTTTTAGATTGCTCTCTAACAATGCCAAAAAGCATTTTTGTATGAAAAATATCAATTATGTATTCAAATAAAGTATCGTATTAACCGCATGTCAGAGGTTAATAGCCGAAGAAATCGCCAAAGATTTTATTGCTTACAGTCTTTATGAATCTGATTATTTCAGTGTTAAGTACGTAGCTTGTAGTTGTTTCATTTATTTTATTTGTGTATTTATTTACTGGAGTGTTAATCTAGGAATATTAGCTAGAAACAAGCGCTTAACTTTTTCTAATGTTTCAAGTGCAAACGGGTTAATCGTCCGTAATCGAGCTGCATGCGATATAGATTTTTTTTAACCATGATTCAAAATTATTTTAAAAACAATAACAAAAATAAAATAAAAGACAAAAAATCAGTACATTGCTATACAGTTTTCAAACAAATTTTATTTGAGAGTATATATTTTTTCATATTCGACTGTGTAAAACTTTAAATGATGCGATGTTTAGAAGTAATTAAATTTTTAAAAAGAGAAATGGATTGCTTACATCGTTACCCCTTCTGTATGACGTCAGCGTTATTTCACGGACGTGTTTTTTCTTTAGTCTTTCTCTTATATTAGTCTTCTAATAATCTCTACTTTTGATTCATAATAAAATTATTGAAAGTACATTAATAAATTCTTCTTAAACGTAGTTTCATTTTATTGTAAAATAATAAATGTAACAACTTAAAAGTAGAATAGAAAAAAAATGTTACATATATATATATATATATATATATATATATATATATATATATATATATATATATATATATATATATATATATATAACTCATGGTATTAAAAACTACGAACTTCTGTTTAAGATGGTAGTTTTAAACTTTTTCCTCCCCCAGAAACAAGTAGAAACTAAGTGAAATAGATCTTAAGTTATTAAATTAGATTTAGTTTCCACAGATACTTTTGTGGAACTAAAAGTGAATTATTGAAATGGAAAAGATAACTTTTTCACATTCCAAAAATATTAACTACTACTTTCAAAACTAAGACACCCTTTGTTTCACTGCGGTGATTTGCAAGTATGTTTCTTCCAATGAAGAAAAATTATAAAAGCAGTATACTGTCAAAGTTATTTGCTTATTTAGAGAATTTCTGAAGTGTTAAAATGTTATTATTATTATTATTATTATTATTATTATTATTATTATTATTTTATATTCCATATACTTTATTGTCTCCTGGTACACAGGAGAGAGTGAGGGGAGCTTAAGAAATTGAATAAACTAAATTTTCTTTTTCTTTAATCATTTTGAAAAAATATATATATATATTATTTCCAGGTAATTAAAAATAATTAAAAAATTAAGAGAAAGAAGAATTAAGGATTTTTTGTGCTAAAATATGTTAAACTGTGAGTGGTGGGTGGGTGATATGGTCAGAAACCACGCCTACTTCCCAAACAAAAAAATAAAAAATAAAATAAAATAAAAAAAACGGTTTCAATTCTCCATTTTGAAAAAAAAAGCTGGTAGAAGCTTGTTTTTGTATTTTCAATTATTGCTTATTGTTGCATTTTTATATTGCCTTTTACTTTGATATGTTTAAAAAGTCTTACACGGAATTTTGATTAAAAAAAAATCTTAGTTTTGTTTATTTAAAGTTCAAATTCTTCATTTTAAAAAACACGGTCTAGGGGGGCGGACTACAAGAGAATCAGTTCAAAAATCTTGCCACTCACTGAATTTCCTTTTGCCGGCACTAATGCCCTAGTAGCAAACACATTTTGGTTATACTGATTATATTGGGAAATCAACATTTCCCAAATATTGCATTCATAAAAAATACTTCCGATGAAGTGCAAATATTAAAAGAATTTTGGCTTTACAATTTGAATATTGGCAAAGAAATGGCGAAATATTTCATGCCAGTATTGGTGAAATTTGAGCACCCCTATATTAGTGCAATATTGCATGTCAAGCCATGATTGGTCAAGATAGAATTAAGTTATAGCCAATATTGGTCAAGATATAGCCATGCAATCGATATGAACCCTATTTTGTGTCGGATAAGCAGTAGGGTCACATTCTTAGATTTTCTTTTTCAGAAAAAAGTAAAGAGTAAAATAAAAAGCGTCTTAAACTAATAAATTGATTTAATATTCCACATATAGTTTGGTAGATCTTATAGTGAATTATTGAATTGAAAAATTAGCTTCTTTGACCATCAAAAAGCACTAGCTATGTTTGAAGTGTAAGATTGCTCTGCAGTATTTTCGTGGTAATCGTACCAATGAAAAAAGGTATAAAATTATTACTGTCGAAATTAGTTGCTTATTTGAAGCACTTCTGGAATTATAATTTTTTTTCTAACCATCAGCGACTTTATTGTCACATTATGAGATAAATTATTTTTTAAAGGGGCAAAAAAAGCTTCTTATAATATTATCTGTCTTTATGTCAGTCTAGATTATCATTTAGAAAAAGAATCCTACCGCTATCTTTCGTAACAGTTGCTCCCTATCCCTTATAATGACTTTTTGTGGGGGCGAAAAAAATTGTCAGGGCTCGTTCCGTTTGACCCTGTGTCGCCAAGGAGAAGCCTACCAAGTAGAAAGAAATTACTTTTTCATCTAATTAACTTCTTTCCCACGATTAGGGATAAAATCTTGGAGACATTAAAGTCATACAACTGGTTAACGATTGGGAGAGTCATTTATTTTGGACTACGTCCTCCCCGTCATTTATCAAACATCTATATTACACTGAGGGAGGAGGGGGAGGGGGTTGTCTTGTAGGCTTATTACTGGATTGTGCTGTTTCCTGTGTTGATGAATGTGACAAAATATTCGTATTAGAAATGGCAAAATATATTTATATTTTTAAAGGTAAATTGAGTAGCTATTTTCACAACTTCAAGGCATGTTTTTCTTTCTGAATTAATGTTTTTTTAATTAAAAAAAAGAAAAATAAATAACATTAAAATCATACAACCCATTAACGATAGAAAAAATAATTTATTTAGTACCACGTCCTCCCGTCATTCATCAAACATTAGGAATTAGGACAGTGAAGGGGGGGGGGGGGTCTTGTAGGCTTATTTATGTATTGTACTGTTTCCTGTGTTGATGAATGTGATAAAATATTCCTATTAGAAATAGGAAAAAATATATTTTTTAAAGGTAAATTGAGTAGCTATTTTCACAATTTTAAAGCATGTTTTTCATTAAAAAAGAAAAAATAATAACATTAAAGTCATACAACCCGTTAAAGATAGAGTAATTAATTTATTTTGGGCTGGATGTGTGTCCTCCCTGCAATTTATAAAACATCTATATTACATAGAGGAGAAAAAAAAAATGATGAATTTGTTTATTTTATGTGTTGACGATGAGAAAAAAATCCACCTAATAGAAATATCAAAAGGTACTTATATTTTTTAAAGTAAAATGTGGTAACTATTTTCACAACCTTAAGGTGATTCGTTATCTAGGGCTCAAAAGGTTTCCTTTACTTATGAGATTATATATATATATATATATATATATATATATATTTTTTTTTTTTTTTTTTTTTTTTTTTTTTCCCAGGAGTGACCTTTTATTTAAAAAACTTTTTATATATAAAATTTCAAAAAAAAAAATCAAATTTATTTTACTTTAAAATTTAAATTTTTTAATATATTTATTTTCTGATATAATTGCTAAGCCGGCTGTTAATTTTGAATATTCTTTTCATTTTTAGACACAAGGACTTAATAGTTTACCTTCACCTTTTACGAAAATATTCCTTATAGAATTTTAATAACTTTAAATGAGAAGAAAAAAAAATCCTCATGAAAAGAAAAGTGTTTTTGCTTCGAGCAAATTTTTTTAAATAATTATGGTCAAAATGGCAAACACCGAAAAGAATTTATTTAAAATATAAAAAAAAAATAATAATAAAATAAACTACTTGCAAAATTTCTCGAATTTACATTAAAAGTAAATTAAGACTGATAAATCCTACAACATTAATTCTGCTATAAACGTATTTAAAATACACCAGATTTGTAAGGTTTGTATGAGTAGTCAACACCGAAGGTGTAAATTACTCCTGATGCAAATATTGTAGAAACAAATGATTTGAGTTAATACTGAAATCTCTATAAATTTTTCTGACGCCAATTAAAAAAATCCCTGACGGCTCGGCCTACAGGCACAGGTAGATTTCGAAGACGCAGACCGTGGGGCTCCTGTTTGTCGGGAATTGCGGAAGAAATGACCTTTTTGCGATGATGCTGCAGTTGGAACCGCCTACTTCGAAACCAAACTTGTTTGCAGGCGGAGCCAGCAAGGATTTTTTTTTTTTTTTTTTTTTTTTTTTGCTATAAGAGTTGGTCCTATAAAAAACATGTCTTTATATAATATTAAGAGGATTTATAATAAATTTAAGAGGATTTGAAATCTTGGGAATTGACGAAGTTATGAATTTTTTTATTCTTAAACCCCCCTCCCCCCCTTAAGGCAATTTTTAATTATATCAAAAATCTGTCATACATAAATTTTCGGCCCTTCTCCTAGAAGTAATAATAACTTCAAGCGGATTCGATATGTATCATAATTATGAAATTATGGGTTTTTTTCTGTTTTCACAAAAAGTCCCCCCCCCATTCCCTCCCCCCTGGTTCGATTTTGCCCATTAACGAACTTGACCGAGATTTTATGCCCCTTGATTTTATGTATCAGTTTCGAAAAGAAGCGGGAGTTAGAACCGCCTACTTCGAAAAATAACTTTTTTGCAGGCGGAACCGGCAGGGTTTTTTTTGTTTTTAATTTTTTTGTTTTTTTTTCTATAACGGTTGGTCCTATAAAAAACTTGTCAATATAAAAGTTTTAGATAATATTAAGAGGATTTATAATAAATTTAAGCGGATTTGAAATCTTGGGAATTGACGAAGTTCTGAATTTTTTTCTTCTAAAACCCCCCTTCCATCCCCCCTTAAGGCAATTTTTAATTATATCAAAAATCTGTCATACATAAGTTTTTGGCCCTGTTCCTAGAAGTAATAATAACTGTAAACGGATTCGATACGTATCATAATTAAGAAATTATGGGGTTTTTTTTGTTTTCACAAAAAGCCCCCCCCCCCATCCCCCCCAGGTCATCCCCCCTTGGCTCGATTTTGCCCATTAACAAACTTGACCGAGATTTTATGCCCCTTGATTTTATGTATCAGTATAGAAAAGATGCGGGAGTTGGAACCGCCTACTTCGAAAAATAACTTGTTTGCAGGCGGAGCCGGCAGGGATTTTTTTTGTTTTTAATTTTTTTTTTTTTTTGCTATAACGGTTGGTCCTATAAAAAACTTGTCAATATAAAAGTTTTAGATAATACTAAGATGATTAATAATAAATTTACGCGGATTTGATATCTTGTGAATTGACGAAGCTATGATTTTTTTTCTTCTAACCCCCCCCCCCCCCGCCCCTTGGGGCCATTTTTAATTATATCAAAAATCTGTCATACATAAATTTTCGGCCCTTTTCCTAGAAGTAATAATAACTTTAAACGGATTCGATACGTATAAAAATAAAGAAATTATGAGGGTTTTTCTGTTTTCACAAAAAGCCCCCCCATTTCCCCCCCCCCTTGGTTCGATTTTGCCCATTAACGAACTTGACCGAGATTTTATGACCCTTGATTTTATGTATCAGTTTGGAAGAGATTTATGCAGAATTTTTCCAGTTATCGTGGTCAGAAAAAAGTGACATAGATAGATAGATAGATAGATAAAGTTTTGAACTGGGGGTGGTTTTGGGTTCTGGGAGTCATAATCGGCGTAGATCTGCAAAAATTTTTCAAAATTTCCAACTTAGGTGAGAATGTAATAGGTAGTATTTCTTACGAAATCTACCTAAAAGTGCGTGTGCATGAGCGAGTCCTCGAACGGGTCCTCGGGTTATTCCCCATTTTCATTAAAAAAAAAGAAATATTACATAAGAATGAATTAAGAATAAAGAATATATATCTCATCAGATTGACTTGACCAAATCTCATTAATTCCTTATTGGTTAAAAGAATTCTTTTTGGTTTAAATATCTTTTACAATTTAACTATGCTGCATTCGCACGATCAAAAATATTTATTATGCACAAAATTTTCAATTTTTCGAACAATTAAGTATCTTTCAGTTTTGCTCTATGCATTAAAAAGTCGAAGATAAATTTCAAATGCATCAGACGTCAAATATCTTTCTTGTTGTTCATTCGTTCATCATAAAAAAAAAAAAAAAAAAAAAATCTTCGTACTTTTAAGCAGGTTATCTTGAAAAATACTTGATAAAAAAGAAATGTTCAGTATTTTTTCATCAAATTTTGGATTACTTTTATGACTGAAAATATCTACTTTTGATAAGCAATCTTGGATAATAATGATATAAAGCTTTTTTAAAAAAAAAAAAAAAAAAAAAAAAAAAAAAAAAATGTAAATTCATTTATATACTAGAATTAAAATAAAAATGAAAAAAAAAGAAAGTCCTTCCGGCCTGTACCGGGAGGAAAAGGTAGCTTTCCTATATCTTCGTTTTAAAATTTTAGCTAATGTTACTCGAAACAGCAAGCTAAAATGCAAAGAACCCAATTACAGAACATTCGTTAATACTGAATTTGAATAAGAAATTTGACAAATTAGTCAACTATAGCCCAGTTGGCTTCATTTAAGAAGACTTATTTCGGTCCAAATTTGGCGATATTTCGCCAAATAATATATTGTCTCTCTATATATATATATATATTGTCTATATATAATGTCTATATATATTGTCTATATATAATAATATATTGTCTATATATATATATAGACTATATCTATAGACTATATATATAGACTATGTCTATATATATATATATTGTCTATATATATATATATATATATATATATATATATATATATATATATATATATATATATATATATATATATATATATATATATATAATCAACATTTGAACGGAGGGTGGTTTTGGGGTCTGGGGGTGATGATCGGTAAAAATATACCGAAATTTTCCGGAATTGCTCTCCTCCGAACGGCTGCAATAGGTAGCTTTATACTTTTTATGTATTGAAAGCTACCTAAAACAAATATTAATTTGCATTTTTTGCAGTCAAGTATAACTTAACTTCTTATATACTATACCCATAGTTCTATACAGCCCATACAACTATACCTAATATAGCTATACCCATAGTTCTTTATCTCCTTTGGTGATATTATAATTGTAAAAAATAACCCAAAGAAATTTCTTGTTTTGAAAATATATGAAAATAAATCTTTGCTTTGTTTTCTTAAAATTAATATAAGGCACTTCACAATTTCGTCCTCAAAAATTCAGTGATATCATTCAATGATATTTTTCATGTATGCCGGTAATGCAATAATGTTCTCTCTCTCTCACTTTTTTCTGATATTTATATTTGAATAAGAATCAATAAAGTGCAACATTTTTTCTCTTTCCTTACATTCGCACGTCCATTTTGGCAAGATGTACTCGCAAATTAAGAAAGACTGGCGATTTTTTTCTGTTCTAAACATTCATTGTGGTTAAACTAATTTTATATGCTGTAAGAAAATGTCTTACTTCCCTATTTATTAATTGCTACCCAATTTTTTGTAAGCACATTTTATTTATTTATTTATTTATTTTTGCGTCCAAATAGAATGGACCACGTACATTTGCCCAAATTATCTAAGAAAGGCAAAAGCGGTGAAGTAAGACAATTCCAACTTTTTTTTAAAAACCTTTTAGAGCTATAAATTTTCAACTTGTGACCCTAGGTTTTAAATATTTCGATAACAGAATTTTACTGATCAATGGAATGAAGTTATAATCGTCAATCAATAAGATCAATCCTAGTTTATGAATTTCATTTCCTCATGACAGTTCTTATTGAAGTTAATATTATTAAAATTAAATTTATTTACATTAATGTAGTTTAAATGAAACTTTTATATGAAGTCCTAAAACAATGTATTCTTTATTTCAATTGTTTTGTTTGCACCATTATGGCGGGATATGCAGTTCAGCATTTCAGAACAACACCCCCGTCCACTCGTCTAAGTATCGCGTGCTAAGACGATAATCATTTGTATGCAAAACTCTCTTAGAATAAATTGAATTAGACGAAATCTCATCATAATTGTTTAGGCAAGTACCCGTCTTCGTTATAGGTAAAAAGATTAAAAAAAGAAGAGGAAAAAAATCAGGAAAAAAAATGGATGCGTGTCTCCCTGGCATGTTCTTCCGCACTTAACGTGTACTTCCCATCCACGGGTGCAAAGACGTTTTTACAAATTGGGTAATTAAAGGTAATTACTCATTTTCACGTTTTTTTTGCATCTATCCGTGAGGAGCATAATTTTGGGTGAACGGGAAGATGTTTTCCTTGTGGTGTGGTGTGGTGGTTAATTATTCCCAAAGTATTGACCACCGCTCGATTAAGGGGAGAATGTTCGTTTGGGTATAAGTATTCTTTCCTCCTGCTTCTTCATTAAATTTAATTCCTCGGATTGGGAGAAGGAACTAGACTTAGGGTTAGAAAAAACTTTGAATACGAAAAATAGATCTTTGGAAAATTGGATTTTCTATCACATCATTGATACATGTATCAAGAAAAAATAAAGTAAAAGAGAAAAAAGTCATTCAGTATTAATAAGCAGTATTTACGCTGTATCCATAATGAAGAATGCTTAATTACAAATGATGTTTGTAATAATAGAAAAATTTCGTTAAAAAAATATTTGTGCACATGTCTTTTTTATGATACAACATTTGCTAGGTAGGAAAAAAGTAATTCACAATATGTGAGAAATACGGATAATTATAACAGATATAATTGTTAATTGAATTATTATATTTACGTATTGATATATAACGGTTATACGTTCAAAATGATGAAAAACTGAAAAAAAAGAAAAAACTATTTTTCGAAATGTGAATAAATGTGCCAATGAATATATCTAATGAAAATAATTATTATTTTTTTAATTATTTATATCTACAATTATTATTATTATTATTACTATTTATATTTACAGAACGTTTTTATTGATAATCTATGAATATTTCAAATGGTCTGTTGAAAAATATCTTTGTTTCTCAGTTTTGTTTTATTTTTCAATTTACAATTAAAAGTTTCCTCTTCGTCTGAAATGTTACTATGCTTTACCAAATATTCACTTAGTTTATTTTCGCAAAAAATTGTATCATGTTCATTATTTATATGAGAAACATGATGTAGATAGATGTATCAAACTTAATTCATGCTGCTTCTGTGGGGACGAAATCACAGTAATCAATATTAAATGTTAAATGTTATATATTATATATTATATACCATAATATAGCGATATTTTCTTTGGTGATGGAATAATCTCATTAAGTATTATGTACTTTAAACATTCAAACTACAATATTTTATTCAGTTAAAATTTTCTATGACAGCATACTGTAGAATCGCGTTTTTAACAGTTTTATCTCACGATGCGCTTGAATCGACAGTTAAAATTTCGCGACATACTTAAATTATGATAAGAAAAAAACGTATGAAAGAAAAACATCATTTTTTGTATATTTATATGTTTATATTATATTGTATGTTTATTAACGTAAGCAAAATATTTCCGCCTAACCAAAAACAAGCAAAAGATTTTATTATAATTTATAATCTATATATATATAAAATCAGTATTTGGGTGTATGATCCTTATACAAACCTAGATTATTTGATAGATTTGCACGAAACAATATAGATACGTTTTAGAACAAAATTAAATTAGTCAATTATTTCCCAGACCACTCTTTACCTCTTTTTTCAATCATCTGCTATAATTTATTATTATACAAATCTATTATTAATTTTCTAATGCAATTTTTTCCGTTGCCACAAACAGAAACTGCATATGGACAATATTTTTATAAGCCAATAAAAATTCGGACTCACTTGCTATATTTTTGCATCCGAAACTGGCGTCATTTTGAGGGAATAATGCGCATTTTTTTCATATATAAAATTTAAAACTTTTACTATAAATGCGTTAAAATTATATAGTACCTTCATTTAAATGTATTCGGGTTTAAAACATCTACTTTATGATCAGATATTTCATTTTCAAGAAAAATGTTCAGAAAAAAATAATAATAAAATAATAATAATCTTCTAAATATCACGTCACTTTATAACACGCTTTCAGTGTCAAACAGGCATCAAATAGACTCTAAACAAACGGTTGTTATGTTTTATTTCCTATTTTGTTTGAATACTACAGCTATATCGTATAGTTAACCTTATAGCTAAGTGTTTTAATATTATAGATGCATTGGTAACGTTTTATATTATTTATATTAGAAAATGAAACACATAAAAACCGTTTATTTAAAGTCAATTCTTTCTCTTTTCGAACAAAACTTCATGGCTGACGTCACGACTGAAAGCATCTAGAAAAGGACGTCATTTTCTCGTCCTTTTCACCTTGCAGTTACAGCTAAGTGTTTTAATACTTTAGATTCAGTAGTAACGTTTCAAATGATTTATATTAAATAGGAAATGAAACATATAGCGACCATTTATTTAAAGTCAATTCTTGAGATATAACAAGGAAAGATAACTAAAGACCAATTTGATGATATCTTTGAAATTTTTGTTTAATTTTTTTTTTAACTTAAACATATGCGATTTTCATACATCCAATTAGTATTATTTTTTTTTTCTGATATAATCTTTATATCAAACATTCAGTGCTTAGGTTTATAGAACAAAGTACTCTGAGTACAAGATAAACAAAAAATCTGGTTTGAAATACGAAAATTGGAAAAGAGAAAAAAATTACAATTGTTAATTATTTTTTATAAAAGTTATTAATTTACTAACATTTTAAGACCTTTTATTATCCGTAATGATTTTTCTTTATTGAAACATGATCTAAAAAGTTTAATATAGGTGTTATTTACAGATTATATATTTTTTTTTATTACCGAGTCCTCTTAAATATATCTGACGATTCTGCTACAGTTCCACAAATAGTTCATTAATTAACTTTTTCCAATTTGATTTATCTTTTCTTGGTCATATATTATATTTTTTCTTCTTCTTTTTATGGATAATATTCAAACAAGCATGTGTTCCTATTTCGATTTTTTATTTTTATTCCCCTATTTGTGTATGATGCTTTTGTGTTGTCTTATCACGGTTATTTTCTTCTTTTTCTGGATATTATTCAAACAGGTATTGTGTTCATATTTGAATTTTTGATTATTATTCCCCTATTTGTGTATAATGTTTCTATATTGTCTTATTAGGGTTATATATATAGTTAGTAATAAAAGTATATTAGTGCGGTTTATAACAATGGAATATAATTCGTTCAATAAAACTCACTTAATCTAATTATTTCACTGGTTCCTGCGAGAACAGCTTATTCCATATTTTGTCACTATTATTTGTAAGGTAAGTATTATAAAGGGAAAAAAACCCTCTTTTTACAGGAATTAACATTGTTAAACTTTTATTAGCTGGGTTACGCTTTATCATTCTTACTCATTTATTTGACTTTCAAACAGTTTTTCAAATTCAATAAATAATTCATATGAATTCAAATAATTCATATGATATGGAATAAATTCTATTGATATATCTGATAATTTATGTAAATTTCAGATTCTGTAGGAGGAGGGTGGATCGGACTGCCTGGCTGTTTTTTACGTACACAGATTAAAAAATATTAATAAGAAAGCAAAAGCGCGTTTTACAAAATACTCAATTTTTGAAATTAGTTTTAAAAATATCATTTTCAGTATAAATGGCCGAGTTTTCGGAAATTCTGGTGCAATATTACATATTTATGTAAATCTAGTGTATACAAATTATACAGGTTGTAATTTTCCAACTGGACGAAAAATGTCCGGGCCAGGATTCGAACCTGGGATCTCTTGGTTAAAGCCAGCACGCTCTACCAACTGAGCTATCCCGGTCGAATCTGGAGGGCATAATTCATCCAGTTAACCTTATTGATCATAACATCTGGTCTGATATTTTAATCAGCTCAACAGAATAATAAAATATCAGACCAGATGCTATGATCAATAAGGTTAACTGGATGAATTATGCCCTCCAGATTTGACCGGGATAGCTCAGTTGGTAGAGCGTGGCGGCCTTAGCCAAGAGATTCCCGGTTGGAATCCTGGCCCCGACATTTTTCGTCCAGTTGGAAAATTACAACCTGTTTGATTGCTTTAACAATTTGAAATAATTGTGCTAAAAATAATCTAGTGAATACAAATTAGTCTTGCATCGGGCTGATTCTTTCTATCGGATGTTCGGGTCGGTATGACTCGGTTTTTTTTTTTTTTTTTTTTTTTTTTTTCAGTTTTGAGTTAGATTTTAGTTTTTATGTGTCGGGTGGGGGCATTCCCGATACTACTATCTATTTGAATGCAACTTCTACCCAAAAACTTCATATTTGAATATGAATGAGTGTATGTACAAACATACATGTTTTTTTGTTTTTTTTTTGTATAAAAGATAAAATTGATATTAGAGATATAATTGACTATTTTTCCATACTTACATTAAAATACGGATTAATTATTTTTTATTTTGGGTTTCAGATCGATGAAAAATATTTTATTGGGTTCTGGTTGGACTTAATTTGTCATTATTGAGTCCTTGTCTGTCTGGTATAACCTGACTCGTGCAGGACTCTAATACAATTAATTTTCGTTAGAAGAATTTCGTGTGCATAAAAATTTTATTGCGTTGTTATCATAACTTATGATAATTAAAAATAAAATAAAATTTAAATTCTTTGTAATGTACACACGGAATAATTCTTGGTTATGTATATAAAATACACCACTCAAATAAAAAATTAACGAACAAGTTCGTATTACAAAAATGACAGAGTCTCTCATTTAAAGAAGGTATGTAATAACATTTTACATTAATTGTTATAGTAAAAAAATATACATTGAAAAAATCTTAATAAATAGTATCTACCAGGAAATCTCAATGTACAAAGAGTCATAAACATATTTTAATGAAAGATGATACCAAACAATAAATTAAATAAAAATTATTTAATCTTGAACAAATGTAGCAAAATTAATTTGAAATAATAAATTCGACAGAAATATAATGTAGATATAATATGGTGATGGAAAAATGAAAAAGTTAGCGACACGTGAATGTTTAATCTTCAGTCGACAAAAAACATTCTGGGGGACAAAAAAAAAAAAAAAAAAAAAAAAAAAAAAAAAAAAAAAAACCATTATTTTATATACAATAGATAGGCGAGTGGTCGAGTTTATATATATAATGTATTTGGCAGTGTCGAAAATGGTTTTTCGTGGGAGCAAAACATTTAACTCGAATAGCTCCTTTAATTCATTCTTAATCTTATTCTCTCTCCATCGTGGAATAGATGCACGCTCTCGCATTTCCTTAGAGAAGCGAAGAGATGTCAAGTGGGTGAAAAGTTTTTTTTCTTTCAAAGTTGGCAATGAGTAACAAACGGAAAGAGTTAAATTAGCTCTTCAGTGAAGAGTGGTTAAGCAACAAATAAACTAGAACACATTTCCTGTCGCCACGCAAATAAATGATTAAATATTTGGATTGAACATCATAAAAAAAAAAAAAAAAAAAAAAAAAAAAAACCAGCTTGAATGAATAATTTTTTATGTAAAAATTTAAATAATAAAAATAGTTCTTACAATTCTATCAAAGAGGTAAAGAAAGAGGACCCGTTGATTGCACATTATTACGAAAACTTTGCTATATAGTATAATTTCAAATAACGGATATTTCGCTATAGTAGGCAATTTTACAAGCAAGTTAAATTATTTACAAGCTGGTTTAGTAATTTATAAGCAATTGTGAACAAAACTATTAAAAAATTAAAAAAGATGTACGCCGGGTGGACAGAAATAATTTTTAAACAGGTTTTTCTTTAGTTCAACACATATAACCATTGACGTTTCTTTTCAGGAAGACCAAAATTTTCCATTTCAATATAAATCACTTCCATAAGTTTTTGAAATTTTTAAGCAGGAAAAATGGTCTCTCAGCTGTGAAAAGTGTTTAAAATTAAAAGTAAACACTTGAAAAGTATAAAGGAATTTGCGTTACATTGTCACATGATGACAACATATCCAATAAATGTATTGGTTTTGAATTTTCTTTCGTTTATTTATCTTAAAGAAGAAACGTATTCAGTCTAATTCGGCTTATTTCTACATGTGTAAGATCTTGAATGCAGCAGAAAACGAGACAATGATTTCTCTGTCTCTTTTTTCTTAATTTAAAGGTTTTTGTAGTTCTTCTTCTTATTATTTTTTTTAATTAAATTATACTTTTTTTCTAAAACTCTTAAGAGTTTATTCCGATCAAAATCAGACTCGAACTTTAATATGCACACTGATCATTTATAAACATAAATACTGGTTATCAAAAACGAACTTTTTAATTTTGTACAGCAAACTTTTATTTATTGTGTTTAAATATCATTAAAAAAATTCAAAGGAAATAGTTTTTAATTATACCCATATATTTTTTTATAAACAACTCAAATTATTTTAAAAACGTGAAATTAAATTTTGTTACTTAAAAAAATCATCAGTTTAAATATTTGTTACTCTTGTTTGTTTTGCATAAATAGAATTTTATTATCCTTTTACTTCAGTATATCGCGTTTAGTCGTTGAAATCTTTCATCATGGCAATTTGACAGCAAAACAGCTGAAACAGCTATTTTGGAAAATATATTCCTCCTTTATTATTTTTATTTTTGACTGAGATTAGAGGAGGATATCTTAATAATCCAACCCTTCCGCTCTGAGACAGAGAATAATACCTTTGACAATTTGAGTGTATCTATTAATGCTGAGAAGTAACAAACGTTTCATTCAGAAAACAGTAGAGTATATGGGTGTTGAGGGCTTTTGCCTCCAAAACCTTTGAAGCTTCTTGCCAAAATTCTCTCTTAACTTGCTCGAAAAAAAGAAAAAGTAAACGTAAGTCAAAATACTTCCTGCGCTCTCGCTCTCTATCACTCACTGGCTTTTCTCAACGCTCTAAGAAATGTTGGGAGGAGGGGAGGGGGGGGGGGGGCGTACTTCGACTTCACACACCAGAAGACGACAACATTGAAAAAGAACTTTCTCTAACTGAAAAAAAAATATATGTAGCGAATAATACAGGCATCGAAATCCAGATTTTTATGTCTCAATGCAAGACGTTTTAGAAGTAAGATAAAAAAAAAAGGGATGTAGGATGATAAAAACTAAAATCTGTAAATAACTAAAAAATTAGCTGCGATAACTTTTATAAGCAGATTGTCTAGTAACGTTTAGATAAACTATAAATTTCATAACCTATTGGGTTATGATTTTCAGGCTGAAGTATTTTGAATAATATTATAAATGTGAAAGTGTGTGTGTATGTTTGGTTCAAGTCTACATTAAAACGAACGATTTAATGACTTTGTATCTTTCCATATAGGTGGATTATAACCGTAGTTTTTTTTTTTTTTTTTTTTAAAGTTATTTACTTAGTTCCATTATTATTATTTTTAATAATTCAAAATTTCATTATTTTCACCGATGGGACATTTTTGCTATCCAAAATCGATGGCCATTTTCCCCTATAAAATTTAGACCTTTCTCTTTATAGTTACCAAAAATGCAAAACCCGGAATAATAATTTTTAATAAGAAGCGGTGGAAAGTCGCATGGACATTCACAGTTTTTGCTTTCGGTTTAGGCTATTCATGTAGATGGAGTATCATTTTCTACTAAATCGGCTATGCTGGACAACATTCTAATTGACTTTTTGTCTCCTATCTCCAATATTTTTCGAAATAGGATTGGAAAGTTTCGAATTTAGCCACTAGGGTAGGAATAATGAGAGTAGTTTAGTTGGGTAGCACAGATTCACTTTCTTATCTGTAGACACCACGTTTATAACTATAGCTGCATTCGTTTACAAACGGACGAGGGAAGGCAAATCGAAATCATGCTGTTCCAGTCGTTGTCTCACTTTTTAGGGATAAAAATATTAGATATTTGGCCTAACCCCCTCAGGCAAATGGCATGGTCGAAGAATTTCACAACCCAAGCTGCATGAAAAGCATACAGCACTGACCAGTGAACTGTGGCTTTGCCCACCATCGAAGTAAGTTTTCGCGCTGTCTTCAAAGAGGACATTCAAGCTACAACAGCACTTGGTCTATGGTTGGTTGAGTCGTTGGTTATTTATTATGGCCGATTATCTGCGCTACGGTGATAGGCCGACGGAGGCAGTGCCCTCCGTGGGGATCTTTCCAAGGGATCCTAACCCATATTTATGCACGGTTCGGAGGAAATCACGGAAAACTCCGAATGATTAGGTCAACGAGCGCGACAGGGGTTTGAACACAGCACCTCCCGTCTACCAGCTTTGAGAGTAGAACCTCTCAGCCACTGGTGGGGCCTTGGTCTTCTGCGTCATGATGAATTTTTCGCCTTCACTGTAACAGAAGTTTCGAGAGCAATTCGTCGAGAAGCTAAAGATGTATTTTAGTGACATTCACCCAATACCTAATTCTAGGCCTAGAGTCAAATTAATTTTTATCCCCACCCATTTAAAACGCATTATCACATCCATTCATATGTGTTTCTACGACATGACAAGAATGAAAAAGCCGCTCCAAAAAGCCTTACGATGACTCTTTCAAAGTTATTGAAAAAGGAAAAAAAAACTTTTGTTATTGACTGTAATGGACGTAAGTGAGCAATATCACTCGACAGGATTAAGCCAGCTTTCCTGGCATCGGAGAACTCTAATACAGACTACCTGCTTCCAAAAGTTCCTCCAATACACACCTTTACGTCACGGTCGGGGAGAACTGTATGTTTTCAGGCACGATTAACGGACTGATGTTGATGCATAACACTGCGGGATAGGTCAGGCTACATGCGCCAAACATTTGTCTGCTAAATCGATTATGGCTGCCCTGCAGCCAAGCAATCAGCAACGATCCTTTTCCTCCTGGTAACCCTATCGAACTAAAACCTAGCTATCTGAAATGCAGCAGTCGCTCAGACCGCGTTTCGCACGTAGCACACTGTGTACGTATACAATTTAGTATGTAATCATTAGTTAAATTATATTTGGGATTTTTTTTTTTCGGCATGCAATCCACATCATTTGTGACCTTGGGAAAATGAACAAGAACTTTCACCAGCATCATCGTCTCCTCTCATGACCAATTGATGGCAGAACTTAAAACATCCTCAGCGCTCAAAGCCTGTGCAACGCTCACAGCACAAAGCCTATGAACACTCTCATAGTACAAAATCTGTTACGCCGCGCATCTTCGGGCCACACGTGCGCACGGCAACGTAACAGCATGCTCCTAGCAAAGGTAACCGCAACACAACAAGAGTGAACATTTTGTTCATCTTACGTTAACTAGACATTCTGTTCACTGGGGGTGAAGTACGGTTGCGACGCCATCTCACAGGAGCATTTTAACGAGTTTTTAGCAGGAAGCAACAGAGTTAACCTTTTACGCGGACTATAGAACTCGTCTGCTGTTCTAGGGTCTCTAATTCGATCCTTGCCATCGCCTACCTGTCCCTTCACATCTAATAAATGCAGACAATTATAGACTACTTTCGAAAGACAATTGTTCTTTTTACCTTAATTACTTTTGGAGTTATGATATTTTGAAATCAGTGCCACCCTTTTCAATGACACTGTATTTTTAATTAATGAGATAGATAGGGATGACACAGCCAAAATTGCATTGAGACCTTTGCCTGTGGGGCATTTGAAATGATAGTGTAAGAAGTAATTCGAATATTGCCTAACAGTGGGGAGACTATGTGTAATAATAATAATAATAATAATAATAATAATAATACAGAAAAACAAAGCATTTAAAGAAATATAGCTTCCATATTTTACTAACTGTTTTAAATATTTTAATACTTTTATATTGATTTAACTGGTTAAAAATATCCTGCTGGTAAAACCGTTGAACTCGGATGAGATTATATAATTTCCCCGGTTGCGTGATATGTTCATTATATGACGTGTCACCGTGCAGACGATCCATTGACAGAACGAGAAATTTATTGAAAAAACTCTTTCTATTAATAATAAGAAATACTTTTCAAATATATATATATTTTTTAATCTGGGTATCGCTGAGTTTCGATTTAGAAATTTTGTATTCGATTGCATTAAACCTTCCCATGGGCATAGATGTCATTTTGATACCTTTAAAACATTCGGAAAATGGTTTACATTTTTTGGTTTATTATTGCTTTCGCGAAGAAGCCAACGTCCACTCCATAAAGTAAAATCGCGGTTCTTATCCGATCCCGGAGTAAGACTATACATAATACACTCGTACCATACTAGTAGACATGGCATGGTTGTTAACCGAATTAGGATCGTTTGAATTGAACCCCACTCAATAGACACAGACGAGCCGGAACAGGTTAGCTCCCCAAGTTAGGCCAGTGTCATAAGAGCGAGCCACGCCTTGGAGACTAGTGAGAAGCCCCTACCTGGAAATTACTTTACAGCCAGCTCGGATCGTTGAGAGCCTACAGAGGTAATCACTAGCTCCTTGCCGGCGGAACAAAAACAACACAAAACATAAAATATTAGTAAAAATAAATAAAAATATACGAACATTTGCCTCCCATAGTCTGCACACTCCAGGATGATTTGACCTGAGGCGTCAGGGCTAAAAGTAGAAAGTAAAATCTAAAAATTGGTCCGACCAGAACTGGTACCACCTGTACTCCGTTAACTCATCTGGCTCACCGACAACCACTTACTTTCTCAACTACGGTGACTGCGCCCCGCAGCCGCCGCCTCCCGTAGGAGAAACTAGAGTCCACACGATGCTGCAATGGAGACAGAATCCTCGGATACACTTGCTCTTGATCACGTAGTCACGAGACCGAAAGTGGAGATACATCGACACATGCACCCGTCTTAAGCTACCATCTGAAAATGGTTGGTGCCGCTATGGCATTCTCGGCTGAGCGCCTGGTTATCATCTTGCGCTGAAGTCAAGTTGATGCGGAATCACTCAGAAGTGCTCGTGGCCATCTCCGAAGTAAGACTCTTGAGCCTTATGGCACCCATTCCATACGGGACATTGCCGGCCAAGTTTTCTGAGGTTCGGACGTTGCGACAGGGGCTTCCTCTCATGCGTACTCATGGAGCTGGATCAGGTCCACTTCCCGGGGGGAAGTTCATGACACTATCGCCCCAAGCATCTCTGAAAGCCCATTGAATCAGAGCAGTCAGAGATCTAAGGACTAATCAAGGGCTCACTCCCGAGATTTGCTTTACCCCGGTCTAAATCTTGGAGCACCTATGGAGGTTACCTCTCGACTTCCTTCCTGGGGACAGTCAACACACACAAAAAAAAATGTTAGACACTTAACTAGGATAGACACAAAAAATAGGAAAATTAGTCTCCCCCTCCCCCGTCACGGCACAAGATGACTAGGCTTGGGACGCAGTATAGTAGAGTAGAGAAAGAAAGCAAACAGTTGTCCGGTCAGACCTTAGTACCGTCCAAGCCCGTTTGCTCGTCTTCACCAGAACACGACCACCTACTTTCCATGTACTTAACCGGAAGCCACCCCACAACCAGCCCCAACCTACCAAAGTCTGTCTCCGGCGCCACCGCCAAGGCCTTGATGACCGGCCGAGAGAAGCACTCATCTTGGCTAGCCTCTGGAAGGACGAAGGGAAGAAAGGTTAGACACAGGCCGCACAATGCCGAGTCTGGATCAGCTTATCCCAAGAAGTCCTTAGATCCGCTAGACATGGTCAACGAAAGTCGAGCACACCCAGACCCGGAAGTGGTGCTATGTCGGTACCTGCACTCGTCAGAGACCCCGCTTTAGCCCAATCTCGAAAGTGAAACTGGCCGCCACGGTGTCTTTGGCCAGGCTCCCGGTCACGCTCCCACGCATAAGTCGTGTTGATTCGGAAGCATCTAGAAAGACACCCTCTCACATCCGAAGTAAAGCAGCATATGCACTAGATACATGGGAACTGGGACCAGGGCTCTTTCAAAGGTTTAGGGAGAGCATGTTCCACAATGTTTGTAAATTCCTGTAGACTTGGTGAAATCATAAATTTAGTTGACACACTGGTTAAACGTTTTCATTTTTTTTCTTTCAAGAAAAAAAAAATATTATACGTTTTCTGATTAAACCTGGGTTAAACCTTTGATTAAACCTTTTTATTCCACGGACACATGCCTAAGAACCATAGACCCATTACATGAATTAAAAAACTGTGTGTGAATTTATACCTGCCTGTATGTATAATTGGCCTCATTTCATTAACATGTATTAAACAAAATTTGCTAGTGATAAGACTCCAAAATTTAATTCTGAGCTGCAGTATACATACCAAAAAGCAATGCTGTGCAAACCTGCCAGAAAAAAAGGGAATTAATTCTAGCTCAAAATTTCCCTTCTGAAAATTGAGTTAAGTTCGACCTCAAATTCAAAATTTATAAAACGAATCTAACTCAATTCAAACTCATTTTTAAAAAAGAGCGAAACTCACTGAGGATTTCTTTTTTATAAAAATGAAAATGAAGAGAAAGGGAAAATTATTTTGTTTAATTTTGTTAACTTAATATAATCATGTCAAAATCTCTATTAATTTAGTATTGGGACAAGACTTAAAATACTTTGTGTAATTGAAATATTGAAATTAATATAATTAATGTCTTTCAGTTAATCTTAAATCCATAAGCTACTCGAATGGTTTTTAGTGTTAAATTCCCAGGGTAATTTTTTCTGCGAAATGTGAATTAGCATTAAGAACATTAAGAACATTTTTATATACTCGTGTATAAGTCACCCCCCCCCCCACACACACACACACACATACCACCACTCAATTCTTACACAAAATTTTGAAGAAAAAAAATTTCATTTTCGTGTATAATTCGAATCACATTTCTGGTAGTATGTTGAAAAATGATTTGTAATCGAGAATTAAAAAAAAGTAACAAATTTTAGTAAACTTTTTTTTTTTTTAATTCAACATTTTAAAACTGTATAATTATATAAAACAGAAGAGGCTTAAACTATTTTGAAACCTATTCATGTCAATGTAATGATACTTAAAAAAGAAAAAAATTCTTTGAAAAATCTGTTCAAGTCTTATTTACAAGTGTAAACAACTTCTTAAACTACTAAAATATAGTACTTGTTCGTGATGTAGGACTTTTAGGATAGAAATCTAGAAGCATTCTCAAGTTGAACTCTTTTTAAAAGGGGGATTAAAATGTTGAAAGGAATGCCCCTGTATTGAAGGGAAAATGGGGCCTATCCCAAGAGAAAATGGGTGCAAAACAAAAACAATTATAGGGACATTATTGTTGAGCTTTTTTTGTCAATCACAGGGAAATGACCATTGTCCGCTTTTATCTCTCTCTCCAACCTAGGCCCGGTGATTCCGGTATTTCACTCCGCTATTTCACACTTGTTCTGGAGTGTGAAATATTCGTTCTTTCTTTATTTATTTTACTAACTCGTTTATAAATCCAATAATTTTTTTTTTTATGAAGGTTGGGGCGTCTTTTTAAATTAATGTCATTTCAATATCTACGATTGGGAATCGTTTGCGATAAACTGCTTCAAAAAGTGATATCCAAGCAGAGAACTAACAATTTTTTTTCTTTCTTTCACCTGTATTTTTTATCCATTAATTCCATTAATTCATTTTTCTTTGTTTCTTTTCTTTTCTACCAGTGACTTCAAGCCGTAATGCAACGAATTTTATTTTTATTTATTTATTTTGGATCACATAATCTGAATTTTAGCTATGCGAACTATTAGAAACGAGTAATACTAACCATAAAATTTTCTTTGCCCTGATTGGGAATTTTTCCAATAGGAAGTGTAATTTAGTTGTACTTTGATTTTTACAAAAAGTTTCGTTACTAATTTCTTTACAAATTACAGTGAAATAAGTAAGTCTTCTTCATCTCTATCACAGACTTAATTTTTTATCAGGTGTGAAGAATTACAAAATCCAAATAATTTCTAAAGATATTCCAACTTTCACCTACGTGACTTACTTTTCTAATGCTCGCCGGAATAGATGCGGCGTTACTTTTTTTTTTTTTTTTTTCGAAGGAAGTGGAAAAGAAATATATATATCCGTTCATCTGTTTAAAAATTGCTGGAATTCGAAGGAATCAAATTAAAGAGGACCTGCTCTTTTCCCAGAATGATGCGGCAGTGAATGCCGTTTCTCACCGATCATAAATTTATCACCTTCTTCCGCCGTAGTGTTTACACAAGTTGGGCTGCGCTACCGGGAGGACCCCAAAAAGAGAGCTCTGGAGACTTACTTGTCACGTGAAGGGGGGAGATGATAGATGGGACGGAGACAGACGACACCGACTGGCAGAAAAAAACAACCCCTAACGAAATCGTTCGACAGATTTGTCCCTTTAAGGTCGCGCCACCACAAGTCGGGGGGTGTCGGGTTTCGGCCGAATATCACCGATTCCAAATCGTGGCATTTGGCCAATCGAGGATCAGCGAGCGTCGATTAATCACTGGGACTGGTCTATTTTTTTCTCCAATGTTCGTTCGTGGAACTGTAGGGGGTGATAGATAGATAGGGAACAGTTGGGGCCGTTCGCTTCATCTGTGTAGTATATTTGTTTTCGGTAGAATGACTGGTGCCGTAATGCGACTTCGGGAGACACTGTCACATGACATGTTATTTATTTGTTTGGATGGGCATGTGTTTGAGATGATTTGCTTTTTTACGAGTCGTGGGGTTAATTGAATATCATTGGAGTATTCGCCTCGGATTATAAATGTGCTGGCGTTTGCAATTACTGCGAAAACCCTGATGGGAAATAAAAATAATTCTTTTAATTGAAACCATGTGAGTAAGATCCGGATGTATCGAATGTCATGGACATTAATTATTTTTCTTTGTCTTGTCAAAACTTAACGTCTTCATTTTCATCTATAAAGAAATTTCAGTTATTCGCATTTTTATGTTTTCTTTTACCATAGCAGTTTTCTTAAAATCATCCGAAATTTATAATGTAAAGAATACGTATTTTTGCTGATGTTATTGTTATTTTCTGGTAGACATTATGAAATAGTATGTGTCATTATTGGATAGCCTACTGAAAACAATTTGAGATATTTTCTACATTCTCCAATAAATTCCAGCCTGTAATTTTATGATTTTCAACATTTTTAGATTTTGTTAAAGAAAGACGGATCTCTTTCCTTAGATATCCGCATGCATCATGACTGCAGGACCAAACAAACACATTTTTTCTTTCTTCTGCCTTTTTTTAAAAATATTTTTTTCATTTCTCACTTGTCTCTTCTTTTTTACTCCGCTTCGGATCTCAGGACGTTTCTCCATAAGCAGATATCATTCTGCTTATCGACTTATGGGAAATTCACACCTACTATAGAGGCAGGCTATGACACTTGAATGTTGTGTGATCAAGGTAGACTGAAAAGATTATTGACGGAATCCAGTCTATGTTGATCACGTGACACCCTAGACGAGTGAAAGTGATGTGGCCTATCTCTTTCGTTCGCTACAGGAAAACTGTAAACCCTCCATGTGTTGTCGTGTGACATCACAATGTATAGGGCAGTTACAATTGACGTCATGTTGGAGCTCACACATTACAAATAGGCAGTTCAGATTGGTGGAATTACCCTGACCTCCAGTTGAAGTACAATGGTTGATCAGCTGATTGCAACTTCCCTATATCGACGGTTGGAGAATTTTATTTTACCCACGTGTTTACCATGCATTATGCCTAGAGTCCTTTTTTATAGAAAAGAGAATCCTGGCCATATGAGGGAAAATAGCCTTTATCAACATAATTTGGATCCTGCTTCAGGTAACTAAAAGTATACATTGCTTCCGCAAGCATCAATCAGCTGATCAGCTATAATAAACGATCAACTATTTTCTAATTTGTTATGTATGGTCCAAATCTTTTGCTTCTATTTCAGTAACTAACTATGTTCTGATGATGCCCCTACTTGCAGAATTACAAAATTTGTCAGGAAGGTATATGCTTGTCTGAAATTATGCACCTCAGAGCCAATTTTTGTATTTTTTGCATTTCATTTTTTATGCGATTTTCAACGTTTTTTTGCGTTCCGGATTCAATTTTCCACATTAGTAAAATGAATCCGATTTCAATCTTATACCCCCTTATAGTAATATTACCCCGTTTAGCGATTTTTAAATTTTTCGCGAATGTTTTTATGCGATATTTAAGTGTTTTATCGCGTTTTGCCGCGAGTTTTGATATTTGTAAAAAGAATCCGGTTTCAATCTTTTAGCCTGTAGTAAATTTTGTCCTCTGCGAATTTTGAATTTTCCCGAATTTTTTAGTGTTTTCTCTGTTTTTACGGATATTTTTTGACAGTTTGTTTCTGTAACTGTTAATAACTGTCTGCTAAATTTTGCTACTGCAGTAATTAAATTCAAGTTCGAAGAAAGCCAAATCAGTTCTTATAGCAACGTGAACGAAGGCACTGCAAACTTGAATTTAATCTGCGTTAATCGGCATACCTTTCACATAAAACAAAGACAATTACATTTTTTAAAGATGCAAAATATCTCCATGTTTCGAATTTTAGAGGGAGAATCGAAACAACCAAATATAGAAAAATAAATGTACATAATCTGAATGATACGAAACAGTGAGAAACAATAAAGCTTCATGAAAATACCAGCAACAGTTGGAAGTAACTCGCTCCTTAAATGTCAATTGTTACGTAATTTGTCGTTTGTGGAACAGGTATATCAAAGAGAAATAACTGTTTTACGAAAAGTAGTATGTGGACGTCCAAAGGCCACAACTACTTAGGATGACAATTTTCAGAATCTGCACGCATGGCATCTTATGTAATATACAATACAGCACACCAGTTTGCCTGCGAGCTTGCAGCGTCGACAAGCAAACTTGCAGTAGCAAACTGTTTACAGTTGACCTAAAAGTACAGACGGTTATTTACATAGGTCAGCTGAATGTGCAAGGTGACCAGTCATTTGCGCATCATTGGTGGGTTTTTACAGATAAAACCGATTAAACTGGCCCAAAATAGAGGAGAGTGTTCTGAACGTATTAGCTATAGTTTAGTATAGAGACTGAACTGATTCCCAAAGCAAATTCAAATTCAACCAAGCAGGGAGGCTTACTATATGGCTTAAGCTCTACAAGCCCTGCTCGGAAGTTTATTAAAATAAAATAAATAAGTAAATAAAAATTACAATTGAGGCCATTAGGTTTTTACATAATTACAGCAAAAATCATTGTTAGGGTCATTAGGCTTTTACATAATTACAAAAAAATCATTGTTAGGTCCATATGATATATCATATTCTTCAGCAATCCAAAATTCTACTAATCTTCTATGGTCTGCAACTGCCCCGTTTTGAAAAATAAGTTGGCTTTTTTCCAAAGTCTTAATACAGTCTATTATGTTCTGTTGTAAATTTGCTCATTTTAGAACATAGCTAAACCAATTGGATAGAGGCAAGGAAACAGGTTTATGTTGGTATGTTGGTATGTACCCATTACATGGTATGTTGATGTGAGAGTGCACTCTAATATATAGTGAAGAGATGTACCCTTGAGGCCACATACTCAGAGACTTGAAGGCGATTTTCCAAACTTATGCAAGTAGGATGTAAAAGGACCGTGATTTGTTGCGAATAAGTATAAATTTCTATGATGCAGAATTATGTCTTCTTTTATTTTTGGAAATAGTTGATACGTATACCGACTAGTCTCTGCATTATCCCATTCACTTTGCCATTTTGTGAGGATTTGTTGTTTCATTTATCTCTTTAAGTGAGAATGAGGAAATGGATGGAATTTTATGTCTCTTAAGCCAGTTGCTTCTTTCGCTAAACTATCGGCTAAATCGTTGCCTCTTATTCCTTCATGACTTTTCACCCATTGGAAGTAAATAATTTTTTGGGTTTATTTTACTTACAGAATAATTTTAATTATGATTTGGTTCTTTGAATTTATGTCTTCAAGCGCAATTAGACTAGAAAGACTATCTGTGTAGATTGTAAAACTGTAACTGTAAAACTGATTGTAAATCTGTGTAGATTGTAGGTTGTTGAATTTGTCCAGTTTATTCAGTCTTTGTAATGCCAGTAACTACGCTTGATAAACCGAGTTTTCGTTGTTGATCCTTATTTTGTATGTATGTTGAACTATGTTATCTTTTAGAGAGCAAAATGCAAATGCTGTCTTTGCATCAATTTTGGAGCCATCTGTATAGATTTGGATCTCATTCATGTTCTGCTGGTACTCCAGTTTAATTAGATATTCTTTATTCTTTATTACTTTTAATTGGTACATAGTTGGGTAATGATTACTTGTTGGAATAATAAGTCTTGGGACTTTTCCAAGTAATGTTTCTTTTTCTAATTATAAAGATAGAGGTGGAATACCTGTGAGTGAACAGAGGGCTTCAGTTCCGTTTTGCGATATGCTTTTGAAATTTGTAAGAGACATTGTGCCTGTATAGATGATAAAAGGCGTAGTCCATGTGCTTTTTGTAACCGATGGAACAGGTAGCTGCAGCATATACTATTTTTTTCCAATATTGTTTTGTACCATACCTTTAAAATTGTTTTGTTAATTCCTCTATAGGCTGTGGCAAATTTCATTAGATTTTGAGTTACCTGGTTTATTTCTGAACGTTTATTCTTCAGATGGGGAAGAAATAATAGCGTGTTATCCAATGTGATGCCAAGGTATTGTATTTTTTTTATTGTTTGATCATCTATTTTAAATATTGGTGGTCTCTTTAGAAAGCGTGGTCTACGTAGATTGAATACCTTACATTTATTATAAGATATTTTCATTTTATGTTCTTTGATTCAGTTGCTGATACGATTTAGTACTTATTTACCCAGCGATTCCAGTTCTCTTCTTGTTTTTCCCGATAGAATTATCAGAATATCGTCCGCGTATGCGACCACCTTGAAACCTTTTAAACTAATTTGATGAAGTAAACTATTCATAAATATGCTTCAATGGAAAGGGCCCATACAGGAACCCTGTGAAAGACCCCGTTAAAACCAGTGGATTTCATCTGTCATCCAATGCGGGAAGGCTCCTTTGTTTTGTAGAAATGATCTAGTTGTATTATATTATGGGATATCTAATTTTAGGTGTTTCAATTTTATCAACGTTGTTCCCATGGCAAATAACCAAACGCATTTTGGAAATCTAGTGAAATCAGAGAGCTGTTAAGGTTATTTTGTATATTTATATCAATTAGTGATAGGACTTCCTGTATGGCCTTTTCCGTGGATTTACCCTCTTGGAAACCATATTGGCTATGTTCTATATCTTGGGAAGTTCTTAACCCGCGAGAACTCACTAAATCTCTTGTCAAACCAGAACTCGCTAGTGAGAAATTTTTACCCGGTGTCCAATTGCCTTCCTTTTACCTTACACATTCGTTTAATATCAACATTTTTTGTTTGTCTAAATACTTTATTCACAAAAGAGATATAAAATGATAAAAAAAGTTTCTAAAATTTAATGTAAAATGAAAAAAAAGGTTTAAATAAGAGTCTTATTGCAATAGCTGGGACAAAAAAAAGTATGACGGTGAGAAAAAATCTCACGCAGTGAGTTCTCCCGGGTTAATGAGTGATAATTCTTTTCAAGAGAATTTTTTCGTAAACTTTTCCAAGTATTGGAAGTAGTGTGATCTGACGTTATGACTATGGGTCTTCTGGGGGTTTGTTGTTTTTCAGAAAATAAACGAGCTTCCCAAACTTCCAGTTTGCAGGAAAATAATTTAATGTTGTAATGAAGCGTTGAATATATATGTACTGAAGTAGTGTTAGATGACTTGACAAGACATTTCTTAATATGATATGATCGAACTTAGCTGGGCCCGGAGCTTTACTGGTATTAAATGAGTGCACTGCTGTGTCTAGTTCTTTTAAAGTAAAATTTGGAGCTATATGGCTTTTTATTATTAAGTTTGATTAATCTGGAGTTGAATGACTTAATATGGATGTTGTAATTTCTTTGTATTGGATTGGTTTTAATATAGTATTAGTAATTTTTATGGAATTTTGTTGTGTATAGACCTCTTGTCTTGGAATGCAACCTCTTTTTTAACCTTTCCATAGGTATTTCTGGAGTTGTTTCCGTTTTTCTTCTATAGTTTGTTTTTTATATCGTGTTCTTTCCATCTTGTATTTTATGAGATCGGTTTTCTTAGATGTAGACAATTTTGTTTTTCGATATAAGGCCTTTGCATAATTTCGTTGTTTTCTTAATTGCGGTGTCCACCATGTAATCTTTTGTTGAAAGGACGTCTTTTTCTTTTTTAGAGAGGCATTACAGGTTTCTGTTAACGTATTTTTGAAGTTTTGATATTGTCTTTCAAAGATTTGTATTGTTAATATGTTTATGAAAGGATATTTGATTTTTTTCTATTTTTATTTTCAGTATAGGATGTTAAACTTCTTGAATGAACACTGCTTACTTTTATACCTTCTCATTGGAATATTTGGTATAAAAAGATCTATTGTCAGCGTGATCAAACGATGGAGCTCCATATATTATATCATCTTCTACTTTCCAGTTTCTAATTTTCGGGAATATGGAGTGGGATGTAAGCGAGACGTCAGGCCAGTTCTTGAAATGACGTGTTTCAAATGTTGGTTTACAATTTAGATCCTTTAATACTATCAAATGTTTTGCATTCAATTGGTGTATTAAGTGTATTAAGTAATTAATACTCCCCTGTTGCCATCCCTTGCATATCCCTAAAGAGCACTATGGGCATTAAGGTCTCCCAGAAGTAAAAATTTATTGCTCATCCCTCTGTCATCATACCATTCTTGAAGGTCATATTGTAAATTTGCTGATCACGGTGAATATTGTGAGCCAATAGTTAATTCACCTTCAGTTGTTTTGATATTGATAAAAATTGAATTTGCATTCGTCTTTACTTGAATATGCTGTAAGGTTGTATCTAATACTATTACATGACTGTTTTTTGAAATTGATGAATAACATGAGCATGGCGACGGGGGGCCGAGCGGGCGTTTTTCTTATAAGAAGCTATCTTGTAGGCAGGCAAGAGAAGATTGTTTTTTGTACCCGGTTTCAAATTAGGTCTGCAGTTGCTGTTTTGTTATTTTGTGAATTGATCTATGCTAGCTTTATATTTTTCAGGATTAGTGGCTTTGAAAGGGGTAAATTAAGGTGTGAAGAAAAGGCTTCGTGATTTTGATGAGTTATTTCTTGTGAGGAAAAGTTTAATGTTTTTAATATTGAGTCTTCTTGAATTAATTCGTTGAATTTAAATAACTATTACTGATTATACAGTTTCTGTGTTGATAGATATTTTGAAAGACCCAGCACCTTACAGATTGCGGACTGTGATTAAATTGGATATGATTTCCTCTTGAGTCTTTGGTATAATAGCAGTTCACACATTTATGAGTATTTTTGGTTTAGTCCTCTGTGGGCAAGTCTCTGATTGATGTTCTTCCATACAGAATGCACACGTCAGACTTCGTTTACAGTTTATCTCTTTGTGACCAAAAAGTTGACATTTACTACAATGTATAATGTATAACGGTATTATTTTACAAGATAAAAATCCGATCAGTAAACGATCTTGCTTGAGAAGTTGTATAGCTTGTTGTTCTTCCAGGTCTACCATTAATCTGTACGTTTTCTGCTCTTCTTTTGAATATGAATTATACGTATTACTTGATTCCCGTGCTAATTTTATCTATGTCATCTTACTTTGGAATATCCTTTGGAATACCCATAATTAACACTTTTTTCCTTTTCTCTCCGAGCCACTTCACGTACATTATTGATTTTAGGTATGTATTACATTTTATTTTATTCACTATCACAATATTTTTTCCGTTTCTGCTCTTACAATGAGAGGATTTTTATTCCTTGTTGGTTCACAGTAAATTTTGGGCATAGGTATAATGTCCTTAACCTCGATATTTAAGAATTCTCTTATTTTTAACATTGATAATCTTGTATTGGGTTGTCGGATTAGGCAGAAAGCAACGCTAGTAAATTGAGTAGCCAAGTTATTTGGAGTTTTAACATACGTTGTAGAGCTTAAAGCATTTGTGTAGCTTGCAATAGTTGGTGAGTCTTTTGTTTGATGGGGATCCACTGTTTAGGGAAGTTTTAAATTTGTCTTTAATTCAATTTTAATTTCACTGAATTTTTTATTTAAAAGGTTTGTCACTTGGTGTAATAGGATATCCACATCCCTTAAAGTGCCAAGTAGTCTTTTGTTGTCTTCTTCTGTTTCACATATTTTCTCTCTCATGACATTTATTTCTTCTTGATTTTTATTGTTTGTTGCTTGTGACTGAAGGATTTGTTGTGCTTCTAGTTTTAAATATATTTTTAGTATTTGTTTCTCTTCCTCAAGTTTCTGTAATTTTTTTCTTCATTTTCTTCTTATATTTTTTTAGCTCTGCTTGAAGAAAATTTATACGATCTTGATTTTAATTCGAGATATCTCTTTGGGGGACCTCTTGTAACGTGTTTTCTACTGTAATTGACACAACATTTCCTTTTTCCAAATTTTGATGTTTTCCTACCTCTTTTGCTGTGACTTCATTATTATTTTTCTCTAATTTTTTGGGAGCCACAGAGGTAACTTTTGGTTCTGATATCGCCATGCTATCCACTGAATCAATTACCTCAACTGTTAGGTTTTCTTGATTGATTTTTAAATTGTCTTTCTTTTGTGAGGCAGTTCGTTGTTTTTGTTTCCTACCCATTTCAAAAAGATTATATCCAGTCCAGAGGTAAGTCAAAGTACGGATATAAAAGTCCAAATAGTAAGCTATATTGTTCCTTAAGAACACCTATATTCTGTGATCTAAATGTGTGTAAAATGACGTACAATTCTCAAAGCGTGTGGAACTCGATATAACGCCAGCAATAATGCAACGTCCGCATACAGAGATGGTTGTTTGATGTTCAGACTGAAAATGTTGACGCCTGATCACTATATATTACTTTGTCATACTGTAGTACTGCATGTATGCGGGACAAAGTGGCATCCTTGCTTAATGTATTCATCCATTTGATGCAAACATTGGCAGATTGACATGCAAACATTGGCAAATTGGCATGCAAACATTGACAGATTGGCATGCAAGCATTGGTCAACCGTTTTCTGATGCAACCATTGATTCTGTTTTCCTGGATGACACTGCGCAAGTTTACAGAACTCACACTGTCGGTCAGTACTTAGGCAATGAAACATTTTTTTGTAGGCAATAGTGATCATGGTATTCTGAATTGAATCTCGCTGTAATGTATGAAATACGAATGTTTGGGAAGATTTTGAAGTGTCGAAACTTGTATTATACTCCATATTTCATGTTCAATGTTTTGAGTATGTCATTTATAATCTGATATAATAGGGATATATTTATGAATAATATAGAAACTTTTCGTGTAAAAAATGCATTAAAATTTATAAAAAGAAAAAAATCCTTTAAAAATTCCTCACAAACATACATATGTACACCAAAAGCAGATTTATGAATTATGTTCCTCATTTTACTTTTAAGTTTATAAAATTAATTTATGTAATTTTGATGTAATTACAGATATATAGAAATTTTTTTTATCAAAAATCTTTTTTTTCTTTTTAAATATTCTGTAAATGTACGCACTAGACTAGACTGATTCTTCCATTCGTTTTTCTGTAAGGAATGACATCTTCAGTGCCTGGAGGTTCTTGCATTTCTGACCTTCTGTATGTCCGAATCATTCCTCATTCAGTTCTATCGCGACAATTTTGATTCTATCCGGGAATACAATTTGTAAGGTGGATCAATGACAAAATCACATCCTTTCGGCGTAGCATTTTTGTGATGGAAGCCCACACCACGTTAAAAGATGCATTGCATTTTCTCTTTATAAATGAACAGAAAGCAAAACCTTGCGGCAGTGACCTTTGAAGAGGTTTTCGTTTGGAATTCCTTTAAGGACCTGAAGATGATCTAATATCAAGACCTATGCCAGTAGATTGGAGGCAGAGATAAATTGACGAGATTTATTTATTTTTCTCTTTTTCAATACGGTTCAACTTTATGGGGGGAATATTAAGAATCTGAAAACGTGAGCCGTACTTAAAAAAGAACTGAAATACAATTTATCGTAGTTGCATCCTACATCGTACTACCTTCAGGTAAGATATCACTTGTATTTTGTGACAATGCTTAGCTTTTACTAGATTTTGAAAATTTAAGGCTCTTATCGATGACATGAACAGTATTATCTTGTTTAGCATATAAAAATATTCATAATTATTTTCTTCCTGTTTTGAGAAGGCAATTTAATCAAAAACTTTCTGCGAAAAGATGTCCGTTGTCTTGATTCTGTCTAGAAAAAAATGATTAAGTTCGAGAAATTTAGATATGCTATATGTGATATTTTTAAAGATTTTCTTTTACACAAGAAATGGTTGGGTCATTTTCTTTTCTTTTTTTAAACGACTTTTCTCAAGCCATCAGACTTCAAATGGGCAAAAGATTAGCCGGTGATTTATTAATTTATTGAAAAAAATTCAGTTAATTTTTAAATATTTATATAACTTATTAAAATAGTAAATCATTAACTAAAAAAAAAGAACGAGTTATTATGACTACAGTAAATTTGTCATTAAATATAACTTAAGAAGTTAATACATCATTCATCATTCTGTAGAAGCAAAATCTTTAAATTTGAACAAGAGGATTTCATGTTGAGATGCAAGATCATTCAAATAGTAAAAGTTTTATAAAAGATTTAAAAGGAGTATTATTTCATTGTTTGAGATTTTACAAAACAATGGAATTTATTAATTCATAAATCATGTCCTAATAAATTTGTAAGTTCTTTCAGTAATTCTTTGAGCATATTTAAGGAAACTTTAAAATTGGCATATAATACAGTATTGGGAAAAATCATAAATCTTTCATTCGAATCATGGAGCAATACTTGCTTATAATTAAGTTGTATATGTATATTTATAAACGAGTTCCAGCGGAGAGTTTCTGATATTTTCAAAATTAATTAGTGCCAAGAACTATGAAAGAATTCCAATATTTTTATGAGAAAATTACTGGGAATAAAACTGGCTGAAAATGCAAATGAATGTGGACCTCTGGTAGTTCATAGAATATCATTATCCATTTAACAGTGGTTCTAAAAGTGCAATTTTGATTAAATTCTGCATAAGCAAAGTAAGTGGTAGAACACTGAAGTAGCAAATGATTTCTGTCTTTTCATCGTGAAGAGGAATAAATTATTCCCCAGGAATAATCTGCTGCCGAAATTGCTTAATTGCGTGGCCTGGGAAGCGTCCAAATATTTTCAAAATTAAAATCTATTCGTGCTTAATTGAGCGACAGTTGTTCCAATATACTCGCTGTTTTGATTGCTGCAAATGAGTTATGTTTTCTTCAAGATGTTTCCTGTACACGCGATTTGGTGGGATTTTCTAAGGTCAGTTTACTGGGATAAATTTATTCGTCCATAGATTAAAGAGTACGTGCTAAACTTCTATTAATTACAGAATGATATGTCCAGTAATGATGTGTGAAAGCCAATAAGCATTTGAATTATAAAGAATTATATATTAAAATAAATAAATAAATAAATGTAAAAGTAAAATACCTATGTAAACATGTCTTCATTTAATTTTAATCTGACGATTTGCCATATAAATATTTGAAATAAAAAATGTATTCATAAAAAATATATGATCATAATTTCAGTTTTCA
This sequence comes from Maratus michaelseni, assembly GCA_963931845.1. Taxonomy (NCBI): domain Eukaryota; kingdom Metazoa; phylum Arthropoda; class Arachnida; order Araneae; family Salticidae; genus Maratus; species Maratus michaelseni. The sequence continues at coordinate 257,753,092 of OZ007591.1, forward strand.
GTGAGATTTTATTTCGGAAGTTTTGTCACATTTCATTAATTAATTTATTAATGGTTTTCGTTATGGAATTTAAATACCAAATTTATAATCAGCATTTCTAATTCTTGAGAAATCTACGTACGGTTAAAGAGGCTTGTCCTATTTTTCTACGTTTATACTATATAATCAACTGCTTTTACAGCATGACCTTATCCCTCTATATTTTAAAGCAGAAACAATTTTTTAAATGAATAATTCATATTTTTTTATATTACAATATCTTTATACTCTAATTATTTTAATATTGTAGGCTGCGTTTAATTGTTTAGTGATTCATATTATTATAGTTTAATGTATATTTAATTATATAATTTAATACTAATTGAAACATTTTTTAATTTAAATTTTATGCTTCTAAAACATATGAATTCTTGAAAAGAGTTCCGTATTTCAAAAGTTTTCGCAGAATTTCATCTTAAAAGACTAATTTAAAGCGTTATATCAGTCAAAATTAGCATAATAAATTATTATATTTTGTAAATCGAAACTTAATAGCGAAATATTGATACCAAAATTTTGTAAACTTAAAACAAAAGGAAAAGTGAAAATGGAAACATCAGGAAACCTATAGTTGTGAGAAAATGCTGCTCCTTGTCTCCTTTTTGATTTCATAAGTGCGTCTTAAATTATGAGTGTCATCCACGCGGTTACAACAAAACTAGAAAATATTTTGTCGCAAAATTCACATTACACTAATGAATTCCTCTCCATTTCAAGCCTTTTCGAAATCATCTGAAAATACATTGGTAATGATTAACTTTCAGTTCAACTTTTCCCCCGCAGCTCGCCGCAATTCAAAACTGAAAGATTTATCGTCTTGAAACGAGCGACACGCATACCATTTAAATTTATCTAAAAGCACGTCGCGACTCTAGTCTTCCACTACAACAAACGCAAGATTTTAAAAGTTCTTTTCCCCGAGTGTTCAAAACTGAATAAGCATCTTTGACACTGCACCATCTCGACAAATGTTAAAAGGAATCTCGAAACAATCTAAGAACTTGGGGGAGGTGGCAGGGGGGGGGTGTTATTTGTGTTCGGAAATGTTCCATCCCGAATCGTAGATGATTACTGATGACTTACGGTCGTAGTTGAGGAAAAGGGTTTTCATCCATCTGTCCTCGAGTCTCGTTAAAAGCATTGGATTTCTTATAGATGAAGCTGTTCACTCCTGACCAGAAATCAGCGAGCTATTTCCATCCCCTCAAAAATTATTGATGTAGCTGAGCTACGTGATTAATAATGGCCCCGGGATGACATGACATATTCTGCCCCTCACGCTGGTTTGGTAAAAGCCATTGTCTCGTTTTCACAATCACTTAGAAGCTCTGCGAGAAACAATGATTTTTATTTTCATTTTTTCCCAAAGAGATGGGGCTTCACAGAATCTTGAGAAATATGCCTGTATGCGACTGTCAAGTACTATTTGTGGTCGGAAAATGTGCTAATAGAGGTCTGTTTTGTGGAAATGAATGCGTATTTGGTGAAGGATGATATATTTTTATATTCGCCCTGAAGACCATAAATAAAAGTACAAGTTGGCATTGTTTTAAGATTTCAACTCAATGTAATCGATCTGTATACGATGTTGTGCTTTTTCGCTGATGGAAAATAAAGTATTTATGGAATTTAGCATGCTATGTGTCGTTGTCGCGACTAATTTAGATGTCACACTTTATATAAATAGTGATTGTTCCATCAGTTTTCCTTCGTTGAATATATGATGAAAAGGCGTTGATAAGTCAATATGATTTAGTTTCTCATTATTTGCTTTGCTGGAATGTTGCCGGATATTATAAGCATTATCAAAATTTCTTAAAATCAGTCATTTTACTTTTAAAAGTTTTAAAAATTTTTAAAAATTTTAAATCACGATCAAGATTTTCCAAAAAGATATTTAGAAAATATATAAAATATTTTATTCCTCCACTTTAAAAAGTCGTATAGCACTTCAAAAAACAAATTTGTTTCTTTCCATTTACTTTGAAATATATATACAAACTACCATTCTTTTATAGAGATGTCACTTTTACTTTATTTTAAAGCATAAAGTTTTTCATTTGCTGAAGATTCTTCCTTTGATTTTTTATCATTTACATTTGCGTTTCTTCATAGCTATCATGAAAATTTCTAGAAAACTGACACTAAAGTATCATATTGCAATCCTTTTTGTACAATACCAACAAGTGTAAATAATAAATTGTATTTACGTGTCTACCATTTTTAGTTTGAAATGTTTATGTTAGATTTCACTACCTAAAATTTCAGGATATATACTTTCTTCCACAAAATTGTTTTTTAATCATGTACAAATTATCATTAATATTACTATTAATATTACTATTAATATTATTATTATTACTTTATTATTATTGCAGTAATCAATTACAAATTTATGATTGAATGACTTTTTTACAGCACACAGTATTTTTTAAATTCTTTTGCATGCACAATCAGGTGGAATTTTAAATTGTAATATGAATTTTTAATAATGAAAGTTTTGAATGATTTGATTAATACTAGTTTTCTTCAGAGGCAAATATATATATATATATATATAGAATCTGTCTCTAATATATATATATATATATATATATATATGTACATTAGAGACATTAACGACAGTTCAATTAATAGAAGTGTAATTGTAATGTTTTTAAGTTCTAGTTTGTTTCTAAAAATCATAAAGTAAATCATTTCTGCGAGCATTTTTAAAACTTTTCTTTTTCCTACGACATGTTTTTATCACATGAACAATTTAAAACCAGAATATTATATTATTATTACATTTTGTTGCTTTAGGAGTGAAAATACTGCTATAATCTAATCGCAGATCATTTGAGTGTAATATTTTCATTACTTTTATTAAAGACTGTATTAGTTTTATTGTTATTCTTATTATGGCGTTAGAATCTATCAAAGCGCAATCTACTTCCGAAATTTCAGAGTGAGCACGGTGAAATAGTTTCAATTCTCAAATTGAGTTACTAGAATGACGTTTGAAGGGACATTCTAGTGCAACGGTTCTTAAACTCCAAATAGGCAGGTCGCACACTGAGGCGTCTCGAGCAACATGAAGTTTGACTGGAGAGAAAAAACAAGTTTTGAACAAAGCCGCACACTGAGGCGTCTCGAGCAACATGAAGTTTGACTTGAGAGAAAAACAGGTTTTGAGCATGTTTGAAACATATTTCTCCTTTGTTTGAACCTGTTTTTCTCCCCTAAGTTGAGCTTCATGTTGCTCCCGACGACTCAGTGTGACAGACTCCTTTTTGTAATTATTTTGTCTTCGCGAAATTCCCCACTAAAATAATCCCGAAATAAGACTAAGATTACTTATATTCTTTCTAATATTGAATACAGGATATACAGAGTGTTCTTTCGTATCTTTGATCAATAGCTAATTCTTAAATCACTGATTTTAAAGTATAGTTCCCATTGCAAAAAATTTTCAAATTTTTAGTTCAGCATATAAAAATTCATTTATGTCAAAATAATTATTTTTTTAAAAAGACTTGAAATTAAAATTTTTATATGTCTCCTGGGACCAAGAATTATATTTAGAAAAACTTTCTCCGTGCGCTATCAAACGAAACGGTAAAAATTCCTCTTTTGTATGACCAAAGCTTACCCAGTTATGATACTTTGTATTTTATGAATCTTCAGCGTTATCTGTCACTAAAAACGCGTTTTTTTTTTTTTTTTTTTTTTTTTTTTTTTTTTTTTTTTTAAACCAGTAAGTGCATTACAGAAAAACCTGCAGAAACTGAACTTGTATGTAACGGAAACCTGCCTTAAGTGAAAAAAAAAATCTCTTTTCTGACGGAAGGAATACCATATAATTATACCTTCTAAGAAAGAAATCTCTCTAAAACTGGATATTTTTCTCCTAGTGATTCTGTTTTTATTAGGTTTTACTGTATATTTTTTAAAAGAACAACAACAACAAAAAAAAGTTTAACACATTTGCCAACTAAGTATGCGTTTTTGCCAAGGCGAAAGATATTTATCAACTTTGAAGAAATTTATCAACTTTCAACTCAACACCTGTTTCCTTCCCCCTCCCCTTCCTAAGCGAGGGTCCTAAGTGCAGTCATCTGTTTCAACAATCAAAAGCAAATGACATGTTCTGAAGAACATAAATAGTTACATATAAGGATGCTATATCATCTAATTTTTGTAGGATAATTTAAATGTTTTTTGTTTTGTCCATAAAATATGTTGGTATTAAATGTTTCATTTGTCAACATAATGCTCCCTTATTTGCATCAATGTAACAAAACAATATTTTCTGTATAAATATCATCTTATATGCGTCGATAGTGTGGATTAATTAATTTTCTGTTTTGTCCGTAATTGACTTGTGTAGCATATGTACCAATACAAAAATATATCCTTCCACAAACCTGTAAATGAACCAAAAAAAAAAAAAAAAGTTACTATTTCACTGTCAATTTCTGATAACTTTAGTAAATAATTTGTTGGAACTGGTAAAATTAAGGAAAAATCATTTGAAGTCGTTCAAAAATGTGTCTTTAAAGACACTACAAAATGGATGAAAACCTGTTAGCCAGTAAAAATATTTGGTCGCCAGAGAAAAAAAAATCTTCCCACCACACCCATACAACACGCATGCGCCGTTGTCAGTTTTTTCCATTTTTTAATGAGAAAATGGATTTAAGGAACACTGAAGTTTTTTATAAATTGATTAAAAAGAATAATCACGATCTTAGTAATAGTACATCATTGAACTGCCTCAAATCAACAAATCTATTAATAGATTAATTTAGAAAGGTAAAATGAAGTTTTTTAATGAAACTTATTGGCTTGTTAACTACTGTCATATCTGCTATGCTCTTACATATATCTGGATTTTTTTTTTTTTTTTATCCAAAATAATACCTATCTGTAGCGTTCTGTGATTTATAGTCATTAAGCGAAATGCGTTAAAGTGAATCATCATTAGATCATGATTCCAATCGTCAGCTAAAGTATTTGGCTACCAATGACGACCTGGCGACTGCAGTTGTCGAGTCTTGTCCTTTTGTGCGTCTCGAGCAACATGAAGTTTGACTTGAGAGAAAAACAGGTTTTGAGCATGTTTGAAACATATTTCTCCTTTGTTTGAACCTGTTTTTCTCCCCTAAGTTGAGCTTCATGTTGCTCCCGACGACTCAGTGTGACAGACTCCTTTTTGTAATTATTTTGTCTTCGCGAAATTCCCCACTAAAATAATCCCGAAATAAGACTAAGATTACTTATATTCTTTCTAATATTGAATACAGGATATACAGAGTGTTCTTTCGTATCTTTGATCAATAGCTAATTCTTAAATCACTGATTTTAAAGTATAGTTCCCATTGCAAAAAATTTTCAAATTTTTAGTTCAGCATATAAAAATTCATTTATGTCAAAATAATTATTTTTTTAAAAAGACTTGAAATTAAAATTTTTATATGTCTCCTGGGACCAAGAATTATATTTAGAAAAACTTTCTCCGTGCGCTATCAAACGAAACGGTAAAAATTCCTCTTTTGTATGACCAAAGCTTACCCAGTTATGATACTTTGTATTTTATGAATCTTCAGCGTTATCTGTCACTAAAAACGCGTTTTTTTTTTTTTTTTTTTTTTTTTTTTTTTTTTTTTTTTTAAACCAGTAAGTGCATTACAGAAAAACCTGCAGAAACTGAACTTGTATGTAACGGAAACCTGCCTTAAGTGAAAAAAAAAATCTCTTTTCTGACGGAAGGAATACCATATAATTATACCTTCTAAGAAAGAAATCTCTCTAAAACTGGATATTTTTCTCCTAGTGATTCTGTTTTTATTAGGTTTTACTGTATATTTTTTAAAAGAACAACAACAACAAAAAAAAGTTTAACACATTTGCCAACTAAGTATGCGTTTTTGCCAAGGCGAAAGATATTTATCAACTTTGAAGAAATTTATCAACTTTCAACTGATTATGATACATGATGTTTCTGCATGATATGATACGAGGATATGATACATGATACTGATTATGATCAACTGATATTTCCATTGAACTGCCTCAAATCAACAAATCTATTAATAGATTAATTTAGAAAGGTAAAATGAAGTTTTTTAATGAAACTTATTGGCTTGTTAACTACTGTCATATCTGCTATGCTCTTACATATATCTGGATTTTTTTTTTTTTTTTATCCAAAATAATACCTATCTGTAGCGTTCTGTGATTTATAGTCATTAAGCGAAATGCGTTAAAGTGAATCATCATTAGATCATGATTCCAATCGTCAGCTAAAGTATTTGGCTACCAATGACGACCTGGCGACTGCAGTTGTCGAGTCTTGTCCTTAAAAGTTAAAAGAACTAGTTTAAAAATAAAGAAAAACATTTTTTGATCCATTTTTCATAAAAATGCCTCATATAGAAATTTGTCTGTCCACCATAATCATAGATGAATGAGCATATTTGATAACAACGAATGATAGTGCTGATTGAATTTGTATAGCATTATACAATAAATATGTGTGTGTGTGTGTGAGACTGAGAGAGAGAGAGAGGGAGACTTTTAATATCATTTTAAAATAATAACTAACCCTAATTTTATAATCATGTAATCTTCTTAATTTCATAATACATTTAATATAAAAAAGTACATTGAGAAAGAAAATAGTGCTGTGTAAAATATGTTTTTTATAGTTAACAGGTTGTAATTTTTGACGAAATTCTTTTTAAACAGCACTGAAATTTAAAACCATATAATTAATTTTATATTGTTTTCAACGGGGAATAAAAGTAAAAAAGTGAAATATTTTTGCATAGGATAACATTTCAAGATTTTTTTATTATTTTTACCAATGCAAACTTTTGAATTCAGAAAAAAGAAATTCGGCTGGCTTTTAAATAACGATATATATATTTTTTTAAATTTTGAGAAAAGAATCCACTTTGATTGTTCGAGAAAAGTGAAATTTAAGACAACTTGAGTAATTCACCTGTGCGATAATTCATCATAGAAAAATGCCATGCGAAAGTCGTTGCTCGTAAAATACACCCGAGATTAAATTTTAAGTGAAAATACGTAAAAAATGAATACTAACACAAGAAAACTTTTTTGTAGTTTCGATTGCTTATTAAAATGAATGCGATTTGAAAGTATTTTTTATGAAATATGAAGACTTTAATGCAAATCGATCTAACGGAAAATAACCTCAATTTCCGGAGAATTTTTGTCTTCATGCGTATGAAATTTGTTCTGTGCATTGTAAAATGAGTGTCCGTTTCCGGGAAGCCGGGCGGTTTGCAAAAACTTAATTTGCATGTAAATGTCATTTAAATAAAAGAACTGCGTATTTTTCTACTCGCACATATTTCGTATCAATGCTTGCCTATACTTTAAATCAAGAGCCCTTATTTTAAAATTTAATTAACTAAATTTTCTTTACCTGTGGTAATTTAAAACAATCAAATAAATACTTTTTCTCAGCGGAATTTAAAATAAATAAATACTTACAGAAAAAAGACTAAGGATTTTTATCCAGGAGAGGGGGGGAGGGGGGGGTTCTCCTGATCACCACGCGGAAAATAATTTTTATTTCCGTTACACTTCTTAGTTAAAAGATATTTTAAACGGTGGGTATAGGGGGCTCAGTAAATTAACTGTTTTAATTTTTCATTTTGAAAGAAAGTCTAAAAAAACCCATTCTGAGGGTTTTTTAAATATTTTTAATTGTTGCATTTTTTTATTGCTTCTTAATAATAAAAATTGTCTTGCACGGGTGTTCTGACAATATATTCTTAGTTTAGATTATTTCATGTTAATATTTTCATTAAAAAAAATTTTACCTTGGAAGCGGACCAGAGATACATCTATTCCATAATCTTGCCCCTGGCTGAATTTCATTCTGCAGGCACCGATATGTTATGATTTGTTTGAAATTGATTAAAAAAATTATAATTTTGAACATATTAAATTATATTTCATATTAAATATATATATACTGAATTTATTTAAGCATGTTCTTTGTATTTTACTTAAACTATATATATATAATTCTCAATCTTTAAGTTAGTTTAATGTGTAAAAATGTTTTTCTTCATGAGGGCGTGGGAAATTTGTTCTATACATTGTAAACTGAGTATCCGTTTCTGGAAAGTCGCGCGGTTTGAAAAAGCAAATTTACGTGTAAAAAACTCATTTAAATAAAAGATCTGTGTATTACTCGCACATATTTCGTATCAATACTTATCGACAGAGGGTTTTTTTAAAGCTTCAACAACCCTGTTTCACGCTTTAAAAATCAAAACTACAACTTAAAAGTTTAATCATGTGCATTTTCAATTTGTATTTAAAAATAATATTTTGCATGTTTTATATATTAAACAGCATCGCAAATCGCTGAAAAACACAGCCATTTTTTTTAAAAAACAATTTTCTCTATTTTTTAAGAATGAACAGTTATTCTTCATAAGGATTTGTATTAGTATAAAAAAAATATTCACACTATATTTTATATTTCTAAATAATATATTTTAAAGCACAGCATATATATTTTTTTAATTCGCAATTTTTTCCTTTTTTCAAGAATGGGCAGTTTATTCTTCATAAGGATTTATATTGTATATAAAAATATTTACATTATATTTTATATTTCTAAATAATATTTTTTAAGGCACAGCATATTATTTTTTTATTAGCAATTTTCTCCGTTTATCAAAAATGAACAGTTATTCTTCATAAGGATTTATACTATTAGTGTACAGAAAATGTTCAGCTGCTTACAACTGTGTACATTTTTCTTCGTCAACAAAAATCTGTAATGTCTGGTCAAGAATGAACATTTATTTCTTGTCCACTTTTAATCTCTTTCAGAAACGTGTTTACATTTCTTATATAAAGAGCGCCATTAAAGGTTATTCTTCCCCCCTTATAAACTTATTGTTCGGTGAATGATAATTTTGCGCACAGTATGAAATTCTGATATTATGCTATAAAAAATCCTATTTAAAATAATAATGTGATTAAAATAGGCCTTTCTGTATTTTAAAACTTCTATTTGATATACATATGTCAAGATTAAATATTTTCAGAAGTAAAATTTGTAATAGTACAAGTTTCTTCCTATCTTGTTTCCTTGCGTAAAAGTTCAGTTATTATTTTTTTTCAGTTATTTTTTATTATTTTTTTTTTATTGGTCAATATAAGTGAAGGAATGTTTTCACTCATTGAAAAAATCTTTAGCAAAGTCTCTACTTATCGATACATTGTGTTTTGTTTCAAATTGATGTAAGTATAAAAAAGCTTGAAAATTATGTCATTGAAGATATTAAATTATAACTTATATTAATAAAATTTATGTATTGAATCTTTTTAATTTTTTATATTTGATTATCCTTCTCAGTCTTTAAATTATTTTAGTGTCTAATAAGTTTTTGCTGTTAGTTTCCAAATGAATATAGGTCTAAAATACATTCTAAGATCTAGTGAAAAAGATACAATTACGTTGTATTTTAATCGTTGCATAATTCAATGGATTTTACAAGTAGACGTTGAGATAGAGATACCATGCGTATGCAATCCTCCAAAATTTAAGCAACAGCATGAAAAAATTATAAGAGTATTCAAATTCATTGAATGTTTTTCTGTTGAAGAATATAATGGGTAAACAATAAAAATGTGATACATATAAAATTCCAAAGAATGAGCAATAAATACTTGATAAATAGAGTTAAAAAAATATTGATTCTTAGAGTAAATAAATATATATATATATATTGGGTGTGGTTTGCCATTGAAGAAGCATATCTCAGATAAAGCAAGCATATTTCTTGATAGGTTTTGTTTCATATCAGATGACTTCGATAGCTATTCCAATACGAAGCAATATTTCCGAATGTAAATCTTCATAGGCTGAACAAAGCTTTTGAAAAAACGAGCATAAAGTTTCATAAAAACCCGTCGCCGTAAGAAAGGAATGAAAACAACAAAAGCATCATTATATCACACTGCATTAATATTAGCATGCAAAAACATATGGATATTGGCATGGTGGCCAACAAAAAGTCAGGATCAAATCATCAAATATATTAACTTTTTATTTAAGTATTTCATAAGATACTGCAAGCATGATTGCAGCTTTCAGGTCTTTTAGATTAATAACATTCAGAAATGTAACCAAACCATAACTCAACTCTGAAGTTGTTTTTATTAGATAATTTGAACATGATTTGTTGTTGGCTTCCATGATAACCTTCACATCTTTTTGAATGCAAATGGTTTTGTGGTATGATATAATGATGACATGTTGTTAGATGTTCACCCATTTCTTTACCATTTAAACTGTTAAATTTAAATGATCAAATCCGGTTTCGATTCCATTCCCAATCCTCTTCTAAATGCAAAGCGCGATTTATTTTGCATACATTTTAATTTAACTTGCATATAGCCACGTAAATGTTTTGCTAACTTGAGATTGCTGATTCTGTCGATTCAAAGTCATAAGAAATATGATGTGCCGTGATTGTTTTTTGACGTCGTGCTTGCAGACGCAGAAAATATTTTTGCAATTCATTATTCAGAATAAATTTCGAACGATCACTGCAAGGCGAGAGCTTCAAATCTTGAATGTTCATCAAAATGTTCAAAGAACATAAACTTGCGATAGACTTTGGAATCATCGTGAAAAAGAAAAAAATGTGTTTTTTATGAGTATTTTAATCTGTGATGAATCATGACTGTGTCAGCCTATGCTTGTAATGAATTGGTCGAGAATGGAATAATGCTCAAAAAGATGCTGCATTAAGAGTAAAATGTAAATTATCTATAGACAAAATTCTTATTACAGCTTTCTGGATATGCAGAGACATGCACATCGATTTACTTCATGAGTGATGTGAAATTAATAAATCTCATTACTGCGAACTTTTAGAGGAGTTTAAAGCATAACAGCTCAACAGATGTGCCATAACGATTCATGATGTACAACTTCTCTTGGGCACTGCAGGACCCCACAAAATATCTGTAACTTAAAAAGTATTTAAAAGACTTACTGGTCAATTTTGGAACTCCATTCTCTTGTCTGGGACGTAGACTCTTTGTAGAACCATTTGCTTGGACCCATTAAAAAGGCATTTGACAGAGAAAAAATTTCATCAGATGAAGAAGTCGAACATTGTGTACTAAATTGGCTTTATACATATCCTATTTCTGTTTATGACACAAAAGAAAAAAAAATTATTTTGTTAAAAAATCTGTATGAATGTTAGCAGAAATTTTTTTGAAAACGACGTTTGTGTAGTTATGTATAAGTAACATGTTGATAGTAAGTGTTTTTTTTTTTAATTAAATTTTTAACTCACCACATTCAACAAATTGGAATACCGTGATTGATAAAATTCATTGGTCAAAAACTTCTTCGTTAGAGCGGTCATAAAATTGTTATGGAGTGATTGATAGCTGCATAATAGAAGGGATTTCTACTAATTATTTCATCAGAATTATCAAAGAAAAAATATAGTCTTTAAAAATGTAAAACTGATATACGAGATAAGAACAGAATTATCCTTAAAATATACTGTGATTATGTAGAATTATCCTTTTTAACAAATTCGTTAACAGTGCAAGCTACTATTGCAGTTAGTCTTACAATCAGCGCGCGCCGTAGAGATTAATTTTCGCACTCCGGTGTCAGAACATTCATGGGCTCTGATTCCCTCTTAGTTTCATCGGAGTACATCACTATAACATTATGGTTATTTTTTTCTTAAATTGATTAATTTTCTGAAAAAAAAATCCATTTAGATATTTTTCAATGTTGAGTGCCTTTTCAATGTTGAGCCTTTTTTAAACTTAAAAAATAACTGCATTCCTTTTGTATCTATGAATTTTCATGAATGATATTTACACTTCAATTATATTTTTCAAGCAAACAATCGTGACCAGAAAAGTTTAATAATCCCACGAAAAATTTCCTTATTTACACGTTTTACTTTGATGCCACAGTTAAAAAATTTTCAATTATCTCCATGCTTGCTAAATACTCCATATTTATCAATATTATTTCCATATATACATATTCACATACATACTTACATGCATCTTATAGCATACATACATATTTACAACTATCAATACATATAACAACCCTTATCTCAGCAAATGAAAGTGACTAATGAGAAACCTTCTATAATCCTAATTCACAACACAAGAATCGCTACAGAAATTATCTCTTTCCATAATCGAGATGCTTGATTTCATGAGGGAGATTGCTCAGACGAAGAAACTAAGTCTGTAGAGCATTAAATGTCTTCCCCGGAAGTCCCCTGGCAATAAAGGGGCTCGCTTTGGCTAAAGTTTTAGCGTAAGATTGAAACACCAGTGTCGCTAAAAACGCGACACGAGGTGGAGAGAAATAGTAAAAACAGAATAAAAATAATGCAAGATTAACAAAGAACAGCCGCAGCTGTCCCCGTCGGTAAGCGTGACAGGAGGAATACATAATAAAGTGTAAATAAAATTAAGGATATAATACAAAATAATAGCACTGATGGAGTTAACAAGGTTCCCAACCGACAATAGGCAGTGAGTAAGAGGGATACCAATTTCTTGGCTCAGATCAGAGTTGAAAGGTCACAGAGGAAAGTAAAGATATATGTAAGCTTTGAAAGTGCGACAATGGGCGGATAATATAGTAAAGATGCGACAAATAATAAGTAATTTGGAAGTTCCTTGTTAGTTCTTTGAGTGAGCAACGGAAGACGTTACCACCGAAGGTACAACAAAAATTTAGAAAAAGGGAGCCAAACAGGAGAAGTAAGAGGAACTAAGAAATGAGTCCATCCTGAGCCATGGGCCCCGTTTTAGTAGAAAACTGTTAGATATTGAAAACTTTGATAACAGTCTATTAACCTGTGCCAAAACCACGGTAGTGGGAAATTAAGCAAATTATAGTAAGAAAAATCAGCCCCTTGAGAACCACAGTGCTGATTATGGAGTAGATCTGGCCAGCGGAAGGAGAAGCACCTCTTGAATGTTCTGAAGTTGCTGCCGAAAGAATGCGCGATGTTTTATGTAGAAAAAATATGGCTGAAGTAGGTTTCTTAAGAAACTGGAAATTGTGCTTTTAATATTTTCCTCTTTTCTTATTAGAAGCTTTTTTGTACCATGTAAGTGAAATCTGAAGCCTTATTGACATCAAACGACGTTTTAAATTTTCGACTGTATAGATAGCACAATTAATACAAAAAGAAGCGTGAGAGCAGCCGGAAGACTGATCGTTGTCCCCACAGGTAACACAAATTAATTCGTTGGGGTAGGGCGTTTCCGGGTGACCATATTGTTGGCAGTTGCGACAACGCAGAATTGAAGCAAAATGTCTTATACGACACAGCTTGGGTTCAATAAACAGGCCACTGCACTCAGTAATGAACTTTAGTAGCAATGATGTGAGCAGAAGGATCCAGTTTTTTGCTCCCTGTGTATTTGAATATTAAGATCTTAAATAATTTGAATTTGTTTGAACGAGTATTGTATAGCTGTTTACAATAATTGTGATCGGCAGTAAAGGACTCAGTACATTCAGAAGAATGGCTATTTGCAGATTTGTAGTTTTATCTACAAAAAATGAATTTATTTAGTTCTTGATTTTGTTGAAGATTTTTATTCTGTATATCTGCGTCATCACCACTTCCACAAGTTATTTTCACTTTAGATTGAAAAGACTTAATTCCACAACTGCTGAAGCTAACGTTCTCAGAAGCAATAGCCTTGTAAATTTCACTGTCCCAACTTCTGGCAAGAACCATTAGTCTTCACGTTGAGTGTAATTTTATGGTTATTAGATGTACAGGTGGAATACACAGAGCAGAAGTATTAAGAGTAGAAGACTGTAAATGATTAGAGGAATTGATGAAATATGATGCATCTGACTCTTAACTCGAAGAGATGTTAGCTGGTACATTACTGTTATTAAATGGATTATGCCAGAAGTATGTCTGGAGTGACTGCCAGAAACGCAGCAGCCACGTTATGTTCTGATAAACATAGATCATTTAGTAAATATTCTACCTTCTTAGATGTTACAAATGTATAAATGTAAGTATGTTATCCAATTGATCTTCTTTAATGGAATTGTTGAAGAGCATTTACTGGAGATAATTTTTGTTGGTAAAATCAGCAGCCATAATATCACATAAAATAGTTTTTACACTGTTTTCCCGATTACTCAGGGTTCGTTCACAAATGAGACTTTCACAAATTCATTCAAAAGATTAGAAAGTGATTATTGTCTATTTCAACCAAAATCAGATACGCAATGAAGAAACAACTTTCCGGCCTTTTGAAATTGAGTCAATCAATATAGTATTCTGAAAATCATTTAGGTGAAACAAGAGTAAAGGGGTATTTTCACATTATATTACTAGAGCCAGGGGTTGGGCGACAAAGGGTTAAGTAGTTGGAAGCTGATAGCTGCACTATCCGGTACTCAACCCTTATGCAGTCAAGATACACATCCGTGCTCATAGAAAAGATGTTACAAAGTACTTCCTATGTTGGCACCGCAAGTGTTAAGTAATGATATAACTAATGCAATTGCTGATAAATATCAGCTGTGGCCTTAGAAATTCGTATATAAAATTTGATAGGCGTGGGGGATTTTATACCATACAAATAAGTAGAAAATTACAAATGAGGAGCACCTTCGTACTCATGTGAAAATAATTTAGGAAGTCAAAAAATTATACAGGGTGGCATCTCGATGGTGGCATCTAAACATAAAATTAATATTTAAAGTTAAGAAAATAAGATTTTATTTAAAAAGAACATCTTACACACACATTCGCTGAGGCCTGAAGGTGATGACAAAGGATAAACCAGTAGGAAGTCAATTTGTTATATTTAAGAATAATAACATGAAACTTTTAAATTTATTTATTACCATAGATGTGAGACATGAATAAATGGATATTTTCAGATTGTTTTACTATAGCCAGGAATTGGATGACTAAGGGTGAAGTAATAGAAAGCTAAACGCTGAGCGCTATCCAGTATTTAACCCTTATGCAGACCCAATACCCCAATACATCTCTGCGCTCATACACTATATGTGTTACTAAGCATTTCCCATGTTAGCACCGCAATTGTTAACTAATGATATAACTATTGCAATTAATGATAAATATAAGTTGGGGCCTTAGAGATACTCATACACAAAATTTGGAAGAGAAGGGAGATTTTGTACAATATAAAGAAGTAGAAAACTAGAAAAATAGGGGGCACCTTCGCGCTCATGTAATACTTCAAAATTTGTGTAACTAGTGCGATTAATTATGGCCATCAGCTGAGGTCTATGAGAAACTAAAATACGAAGTTTGGAAGAGGGGGAGGATTTTCACCTATAAGATTTAATAATGATATAACTATTGCAATTAATGAAAAATATCAGCTGGGGACAGATACTCATATATAAAATTTGGAAGAGGGGGGGGGGGGATTCTGTACCATATAAATAAGAAGAAAACTAAAATTAGAGGAGTTCCTTCGTGTAATACTTTAAAATTGATGTAAACTAGTGCAATTAATTATAGAGATCAGCTGAGGTCATCTTTCCTATGATAATGCAAAGTTGGAAGAGGGGCGAAATTTTAAACCATTTAAATCAACAGAAAACTAAAAATAGGAGGGCACCTTCGTACTTATAGAAAACAGAAATAAGTAATTTCGGAATCTCAGAATCAAAAGAAGTATTATAATTATGGCACTGAAGGTGTTAAGAGGCTACTTCACTCAGACGCAAACACCCGCTCGCTAATGTTAATCCTGTTGAGGAAATATTTTAAGATATCTCGTTCACTTTTCAATATTTTTAAATGATTTTTTTTTTTTGCATTGGATAGCTGAGGTCAATCTTTATGCACGCTCCTTTGTACTTTTTCGATTCCTGTTGCAGGTTTTTTTATTGATGATACTTTCACTTTCAAAACCGGTTCCGAAAGTGAAAGTATCTTAATAAAAAAAACTTGTAATCAAAATCGAAAAAAGTACAAAAGAGCGTGCATAGAGATTGACCTCAGCTATCCAATGCAAAAAAAAAAAATCATTTAAAAATATTGAAATGCGAACGAGATAGCTTAAAATATTTCCTCCATAGGATTAACATTAGCGAGCAGGTGTTTTCGTCTGAATGGAGTAGCCTCTTAAGTAACAGTAAAACAAATAAAGCTATTATTAGGTTATTACATAAAACCAAGAAAAAGCGACAGTGTTTAGTATTATGAAACGAAAGTACCTTTAAACTATTAAATATTTACACACTAGCATATTTAGACACAAAAAGAGGCACCTGCAGCATCATAACTTTGTGAGCTGACACAAAGCAAGATGCAATTTGATAAAATCGAAAATCAGAACTAATTGTGCAGATACTGTGTAGAGCAAAGTGTGGCGAAATCGAAAGTAATTAGAAGGAGGGAGATTGTCAAAGAGAAAAGAAAAAAGTTCGAGCTGAAAGCACCTCTTCACTCTCATGTAATGGTAAACGAGCATCAAAATAAATTACAATTTAATTAATTTTTGAACTATTATGTAACCTTGAGACTTTCCGGTTGGGTACAAGGTAGATAAAATGTGGGAGGTTGTCACTAAAAAATCTGGGTTGGTATACCAGGCGCGACTCAGAAAACAAAACCATTAACTTCAGAAACGAAAGTAAATATTTCACGAGAAAGTTAATTAAAAATGAATACCTTAAGAAGTGATACTATATTTGAGCAAGAAAATCTGAGGGGTGATAGAAGTAGATTGTAGGTAATATTAACAAAAATGTTTAGCCGATTCTACCAAATGAGTCCGAGCAGCCAGCCAAGAACTATAACTTTCAAGGTTATTATGCAGTAGATACTGTATTATGCCAATTAATTATGCAATCATTAAAGATTTAATCAATAATAAAGCTTGAGAAATTAATACATTTAATTTCTGTACACATATTTTAGGTTTTAGCAAAAATATAGGAAATTATTATTTATTAAGGGATTAAAAAATTCTTAGAACTTGAAGAATAATATCTCTATCAATAAAAACTACATTATGTATGAGAACGAAAGTAATATTTATCATTTAATAAATAGAAAAATATTCTAAAATTGGAACAAATGAACGACTATAATACATGTATTGTAAGGGAGTCAGTGGAAATCCTGACAAGTGGTGGAAGATCGTGTAATGATATGTTGTCATACAACGTGCCAAAAATCTGGTATAATCTACTTGATGTGGATGGTAAATTTGGGTTGGATAACCCACCTCGCTCAGTAGACTAGTCCATCCCCCTTCCCCCCCCTTCTCCATATGTGGTTTCGCCTTCTACTATTTAAACAGCTTACAATCCGGACGTTACAGAATTTTTACTCATTTCCACCCTCTGATGATGGCCAGGTTTTCTGGTTGAAAGCGCTCGGGACTCCAATGGATGTTTTTAACATCTTAAAATGGTTTTAATGTTTTAAAACCTTTTATTTTTTTACACCTATTTCAGTAATTACACAAACTGTGATCCATTTTAATGGTTTCATATTTTAAGTAATATTTATCGTTAGAAAAAAATGAAACTTTAATATTAAGGAAAGTTGTGGACCAATCGGAATAAATTTTATATAAAAATTTTCGTCTTAATGAGATAAAGAGAAAGAGATGGGATTCGTGGTACTCACCAAACCAGAGGCGTTACGAACTAGCCGGCCATCGGAGAGGAAGAACGATGCGAGACTTTACAGCTCGAGATCTGGGCTAGAAGTCGATAATCGAGGGGTGCTTGTATCATAAATGACATGATGTTTTTCGGAAATTTTATATATCAGACATAGTGTGGCTAAGATTATTAAATATATAGTTTTTAATTTATACTTAAAAGGATATTTTTCAATTGTGGTCGATTCCATCTGAATTTGAGACAAATTTAAAATTTTTTTCACTGACAATATTTTTCGAATTCTTCTGACATTTTTCTTTCACCCTCATTCTATAATCTAGATACCTTTTCCTTGACAAGATAAAAGGTATCTCTTCCCTTTTTGTTTTCTGAAACGGAATGAAAAACATATATTTTAAGATACTGGAAATAGTTTTGTAAACGTTTCTATGGTAATGTAATTACGAGAAAATGATTATACATCTTAAATGCAAAACAAGTTTTATTCAAAATTTTGATTTATTGTTTAAAGAAATTTTGTGTAGATTATATATTGTTTTAAATTTGATCGAACTAAAACCTCATAAACTTAACATCCTATACACACGCGTCTTAGTAGTTTTATTGGTAACACTAAGTTCCAGAAATACTTTTATAATTTAATTGTTTTTTACATTTTATAACAAACAAATATTTATTGTTGCGTCCTATTGTAAATTTCTATTTGTACAGTTTTGAAAAAAAGAAAAAGAAAAAATCCGACTAACTTTGCCCTAAATCAACACATAAAAATAACACTGGTACCAATCGATTATTAATAATGTGTACTAATTAATTATATATTTATGTATTGCTTAGTGGTCGTCTACATATAGACATTGTACAAGTCCGGAATATTTTCAATACTAATACCCAATTTTGATATCATATTTGGATTATTTGGTAAATTTTACCTTAGGATACCAAAAGGCAAGTCATTCGGTCAAGTAGTTCAGTGTAGTTTAATAATGCAAGCTCAAAGATTAGAACTACTAATGCTAAATTCATTTTTAATTGTTGCAAAACAGATTGCAATTCGATAGCTTTTTAGGCAGAACAAAAAACTGCTTGGTGGAATGAACTGTAATTTTAACTTCGCATATTTGAAGCTACAAGAAATTGATTTCTGTTGAAAAATTCGTAGATTACAATTTATATCGTTTTCGAAAATTTATTTTGAAATTATACACATATTAAAATTATTTTTCGAAAAGAAATTTGAATTGTAATCCATGATATTTATATAATATATATTTAGCAGAAATTGATTTTTTAGAAGCTTTAGATATGCAAATCCAAAATTACAGCTCATTCCGCCAAGTAATTTTTCAGTTATGCTTAAAAAACTATCCGCATTAAAAATGAGTTTAACATTAGAAGTTTCAATGTAACTTGCATAATTCTTAAACTACTTGACCGAATGATCGGCGGTTTGGTATGCTAAGATAAGATTTAGCGAAGAATACAAATATAATGTCAAAATTGAGTGCTTGTTTTACAAATATTAAAGTTTGTTACAATATCTACATGTAGACGACCCGCTAAGCAAAATTTAAGTATAAGTATTAGTAAACGTTATTACTAATCGGTTGATACCAGTCATATTTTTATGCGATGAGTTGCAGGAGACTTGGCAGGAGGCGATAATTTTTTTTGCCATAACTTTTTTTTTTCTGCCTGTGCATTATACCTTTTGAAACCTAACGTAGCATACAGTGCTACATTGACTGACAGCAAATTTGAAATGTAAAATGATTATTTAACTCTGGAAATTAGTGACAGCGAATAAAATCTAGTAAAAAACTACAAAAAGATCTATATTGTGTGGACAACAGTTCGGACGAGAGAGGGTAGACATAGTTGTCACTAGCATCAATTTCTCATGAAAAATAAGTTAGCAGCTAAAGGGTTAAATCGAGAAATCTTCCATGATCGAGATACTTTTATCACGAATCTTTTTCCACTACTGAAAGTAATAAGGAACTATTTCACTTAATAATGATTTATACTGCTAATAGATTTTCAATGCAGCATTTATGCTTCTACATTTTCTATACCTAAATTATTTATGAAGAAAAAAAAAATCCTCTTTTCAATTTAATAGCGTAATCTTATAGTAATCTTATTTAAGCAGATTTTAGTTTTTCAATGAATAGGTGGTTGGGAAGAAAGGGGGATGAATGATTATTCTAGGTATCTTTTTCATGATGTTGTCCTGTGCCGATTTCAGAGTGCGTAGTAAAGCTGACCAATTCCGCATTTAACCATTTTAAATATTTCATTTTAACGCTGTCTTGCAAACTTTATAAATCATATATCACTAACCAGCCATGATTAGAAACGGGTAATAAGCATAAGATAACTTTTGGCTTTTTATTCCAATGAAGCTGTTTTTAAGTTAATGACAAAACAGAAGAATGTGACCTCAAAATATCCCAGTTCCAGTTCTTTTATAATGCAGATAAGGTAATTTTTATTTTATTTTTCCGCAATTTTCAGCATAAGTATTAACTAATTTTATATGTTGCCTAAAATACGAATAATATTTTTATTTTATAGGGTGAAACCCCCTGTTATTGACATCTAACCAGTAACTGACACTTCGGCAGAAATCTAACTCAAACAACCTTTTTCTTGTAAAATTCTGCAAAATAATGTCATCTAGTGGTAACTTATTTGTTTTAACTGTTATAACTTATTTTTCAGCTATTGGTTTTTCAAAAAAGAATGGTGACAGTTACTGGAAATATTGACCATATTTATGACAAAAATTAATTTTTAGTAATAAATAGTATAATTTTTCAAAATTTTGTCAAAAATAAGTTTTTTAATGTATTTTTTCTAAACTTTCAAAAACGAAGATAAGTATAAAATAAATTTAAAACTATAGTGACTTGAACAAGAAAAATTCCTTAAAGTGTCAGTTACTGAGCGTTTCACCCTGATATTACAAATTAAATGTTTACGTATTTTAAATTGATGGATTCCCCGGGCCCTCTTATTGTCAGTTCCGGGGGTTTACAGTTCCACCCCTTTCTCATTGGGCCGGCTTACAACTTACTAAGTCAATATAATGAATACTGTAACATCTTTACTTGTAGCAGATAGTATTCAGATATAATGTTTTAATTCACATTACATTTTTTTATATATAGTAATGGGTTTTTTTATACACTTATAATGTGACTGAAATACGTATATATATATATATATATAATGAAACACTGAATTATTATTTAAAACACATGTGGGTGCATCCAGGCTGATGAGTACATGTGCATGTGTTTTTTCATATCCAATTCATATTTAATTCTCATGTGGTCCAATTTTCCATTGTATATGGTTCATATTTAATTTATTAATCCATTTGTATTTACTTAATTGCAACTCCAATTTATAATTTTTTTTCCCCCTTTCTCTCTATTTCTTTTTTCTTTTTTCAGTATTCTTTAGGTATGAATAAAATTTGGCCAATTACCATTGAAGCACAAGCTATGGTAATATTATGTTTGCACATGTTAATTATTAGCTATGTGTTATTCTGTATACACAATATCATTAATTATCTCTTTGGAGATTTAAGTAGAATGATAATAGAACTTTATATGTTTTTTTAAATTCATAGATATTATAATTATACATATATATATATATATATATATATATATATATATATATATATATATATATATATATTTAACGTTCCTTAATAACACTTTTTTTTTACTGAACTGTCTCTGAATCTGAACTTTTGTATTTTGTAACGCTTTAAAAGATTCATACACTGGAAGATTCAAAATCTTCTACACCGTTCTAAATATTTTACAACTTAAAATAGAGCTGCCCGAAAGAAGCTTTGAATTTGAAATTCTCACTTTGCAATTCTTTATGGATCTTTTCAAAATGCAAATCATCTCTGTGAATTTAATATATGTTTTCTTATTTTCATCAACACTGCAGAAAAATCAAATTACAGATTTGCAAATATAGTCCTATCTTTATTTGCCCCTTTATTAATAATCAATTTAGTATCATACCTTTTGTTTTTTAATCGATTATGGTACGGTTTAAATTAATAATAGGATCATAGTTTTGAAATTTAAAAATTTCATAAGAATAAATAAACATATAAGTTAATTTATTATGTATATATTCACATACATACATACTCGAATACATACATTATACATATATAGAGGGTGAGTCAAAAATCCCTTTTAATAATTTTACATTGAGATAAATTTTAAAGGTAAACCAGGCATGCAAACACAGGCTCTTTTTTATAAGAACATGTGGCTGCGATGGTAACGGATATCCACGAGAGAAGTTCTTTGACAATGAATTAATCAAAAGTAAAGAATAATAGATACAATGTACAACATGGTTTAATGTAATACATGTTTACAACGAAGCAACACAAATACAATGCAGGTTCAAACATGAGTATCAGATGGCCAGCCCTTTTAACACTTACTTTGGGCATTAATGTTCTAAAAAGTATTTTTTTATTTGGTACATGTAACTTAATACTTTATGCTACTTATCACTGTAGTTGTTTTTCATATTTGAACCTGTAAACCTTCGTTGTATCTGAATTGTGTTGCTATAAAAACCTACATTGTACTAAACCTGATCTATGCACTTTATTTGTTATCCTTTTCTTTTTCTGAATTCACTGGTAAAAACACTCTTCTTGCCGTTATCCGTTGAGCTTGCGACCACATGTGCCTATGTAAAAATGACTTTTCTTTGATCCCTAACCTTAAAATTTATCTAAGGACTTTTGACTCACTTTGCACATACAATAAAAATAAAAAAATTACGTTGAAAGATACAATAGATACACACATGCTTACATGGGTAGATAGACAGATAAATATATCGGTAATCTTAAATATGTTTGTTAAAATGTTTTCTTACTAACAAAATGGCCAAACACTTAGAATCGTAAACAGCAAGACATTAGCAACTTGTTATATAAACATAGTACATTTATCTGTAAGAATTTCTTTCATACAAGGACGCATGTCGACTCGCTAGAATATTAAATCGTTGAATTTTATGCTCATTACTTTAAACACAATTCCTAACAGCAGGATGGCAAACCAAAAATGGGCTGAGAATCGCCAACTCTGCTAGCCCTTCTTTGCTCATCCACGCGACCATGCCGTGTAAATGCTCTTTACTTCCCAACGATGTTATGTGAAAGAATTCATGAATCACAATAAAGCTTTGCTTTCCCCCCCTTCCACCCCCCCCAGAGTCACGGAAGCACATCACATGAGTGCTCATACAGAAGACGCGGAAAATCAATGGTGTGGGGAGAATTTAAGAGATAGAATGTTTAATATTTAAACAATGGACATTGCCCATCGTTCCTGTGACGGAAAAACGCAAAACAAAGAGGAACTGCATGAAAAATCTCTTGGCAAACTTGGAGGTTTGCGTGTTCTGCAGATGGAGATTTTTGCGGGTGTCCGCACGACATGGTCAGCTCTCTATCTCCCTTTTTGAATCATCAATGTATCATAGAATAGCTGGGGTTTTTTCCCGTGTTGCCTTTATTTGGATCAGTTGCTTTACGCAAATATCTATTTTTCTGTTTTTAATTTTGTTCCCCTGGAAGGCATCAATACGCAAGCAGGGAGAAAGAAATGAAGCTTTAATATTACATTTGAAAATATTTTCAAAATTAACTTATTATTTTTATATATTTGTTTGTATTAATATTTTTGAAAAGGCAATGCTATTTTTTTTCCTTTAAAGTTTAAGCAGAACTGTCAAAGAAAAATGTTCATAACCTTATGCATCTGTCCACTCATCCCTGAACCTTTTTTTTTTAATTTTTTTTTTTTTAATGTTTTCAGAGATTTATTGTAGATTTAATAAATAAGACTGTTTTCGTTTAGAATAAGTTATTTTCAGCACTTAAAAATTATTAATAAAATTAAAAAATCAGTCTAATTTTAAGGAATTGCAGTTTATGAATTGAAGAATTCTATGAGGGCGGCGTAGTTATTTTACCATCTTACAGTTATTTTTCATAGGTCACAACTCATTTCTTTTCCTATTTGTAGTTTTTCGATCAGAATCTGCAGTAGCAGAAATTGGGAGGGGTGAACAAAACTGTATAGCATTTGAATAGTATTCGACTTTTTTTTTTTTTTTTTTTTTTTTTTTTTTTTTTTTTTTTTTAATGGAATAATCATATTTAACAAAACGCCAATCAAATATCGTTCTTTAATGTGGGCGTATTTGTTTTTAATAACACTTTTATAAAGACAAGAGTTATTAGTTTTAAATTGCCTACTCATTAAACGCTTAAAGTGTTTTGAAAACTGGCATCTGTTTTGTATATTCCTTTTTCTTTTTTTTTTTCAGTTGACTAACATAAATTTAATAAAATCAGATATATATTGCTTTGTGTATGTCTGTATGTGTGACACCTATAGAATGGTTATATATGAACTAAATTCTCAATTTTAAATCCCAAACACTTTTCAGCTATATTGCAAAAAAAAAAAAAAAAAAAAAAAAAAAAAAAACAATAATAATAATAATAAATAAAAATAAAAATATAAAAATGGTATAAAATGTACATACATAAATAAAAATAAATGCAAATATTCACATTGAAAGAAAAAAAAAATCTTATTCAATGTGTATTGAGTTATATGTATCTTGCTTGCTTCTATTACAATTTAAATTTCAAAACTTGTTTAAACCTATTTGAAATGCTCACAACTCACAGTGAATCAATCATTTTTATCCAAGTAGAACATGAACGTACAAGCAATATTCAGACAGGTAGACTGATGAAATGAAAGCACAATTTCTTTTTAAATGGCATTTTAAAATTTTGTTGGCGTATAAAAATACAGTTTTAGTATTGCAGATAATTTTTTTTCTTAATTTTTTACCTGATTAACATTTAATAAATTAGGGAGGGAGTTTATTGTAGTGGGTGTTAATCAGTGTTCTGGTTGTTCTGGTGGACGTATGAAAGATGTCTCAAAATTCAGGCAAAATGAAAGATAAAAAACATTTCAATATACAACTGAAACCGGTGTAACTTTGCTCATTTGCTTAGTGCTTATAACCACTTAAGAATAATGGTGTTTTACTTCAGCTCATAGTCGTCTTATATTAATCCCATTCTGTGGGTCCAATGTGAGACAGGATTTTAATTGTTTTTAAGCTGTATTTTTATGGCTAGCAATATTTTTTATTCATAACCAGATAAAACAAGTTGGAAATTCTACGTCAAACGTGACAAATGAGGTGCGTTCGTGCTATAGCTAGTTATATAAATATTCAGATCTTGATGATTTTTAATTCTGTGAAATGAATTATATCTTCTGCAGATTAATTTTCTGTAATAAAATAAGTATCTCGGTCGCTTGACGATTAAACCTCGGAAGCTCCTATAACAAGAAAACACCGATTTCAAAAGAAAAAAATCAAATTTCTTAATAAATGTTTTCATTAATATTTTCTAATGTTTTGATTCGATTTTCTTAAAATTTGAAATGTCTCGACAAAATTCTGCAAAGATAATATATCTTAAATTTCAAACCATTCGGTTGGGTAGTTTTTGCGTTGTTATATCCGGACGGACGGACGGACGGACAGACAGGCGGACGGATCAGACGACGACAATAGGTGCTACGTATTTATATAATTACGAACGCACCTAAAAAAGAAAGAACTTTAATTATAGTATTTTTTATTTAGGACTAAAGTAAGCAGATCGAAAGTGACTATGAAAAGTTTGTGTCTCATAATAGCCCCGATTGACCCTAACATAATTTAAAAAATCCCTTCAACCATTACTTCCAACGGACAATAATGCTTTCTTTTGAACGGTCTAACTGTATTATAAATGCTATAAAGAACATTTTCAGGAAGGAATATTCTATAGTCAATTTCTATGAAAAATTTAATTTTTTTGGTTTTTTGAGCATTTTTATAAAAAACACAAAGACCAACTGAGAGATACATGACAAATGGACTTATAAATACTTTTCGAGTAGCATAATGTTGAAACACCTCCACTTTCGAAAAGTATAACGTCAGGAAAAAATTTTGCTTGGAAATGGTTATCCACAGACATACAAAAGAATACATATTGATGCATTTCCTTTGACCCTTGGTAAAAATTATAAATGTTACGAAAACAATTTTCAATGGAAAAAATGCTACTATCTGTTTTAATAATATATTAAAAATTTGTGGTTATCCAAGTACTTTTATGAAAACTAAAGCGTTGACATACTAACTAACATCCATTCATACATGCAATCAAAAATATTAAAACATAGTATAATATGAAATATAGATATTTTAAACAAAAACAATACTGGCTTACAATAATGTATTTAAATTTGGTACAGAACTTTAAAGACTAACAAAATATTAAAATTTCATGTTAGTGTTACATTTTTACGAAAGTAAGAGTGCGAATATAGACAATCAGTCAGCCATAGTCGAAACAAAATTTTAAGTATTTTTAAATTACGTTGGTAAGTGTTATAAATGAAGCTTTATTATTGCATTTATGTTTTAGAATGAAAAGGAGGAGGGGGAGGAACATTGAAGAGTAATATTTAAATATATCTCAGTATCTTCAATTACTTCTCGAAAATTTAGTAACCAGATACTTAAATAAGAAAGGTTACGATATTTGCGTTATATTATATCAGTAAACCATTTAAAATGTGACCGGAGAGTTCTTACTGCATAAAAAATCGTTTCGATCGAAGTAATGTTGAAAATTAAAATTTCACACACTTTTTATTGGCGGTTTTCAAATATTATTTTTCCCGCTCAACAACGCAAAACTTTCTGATACATTTTCTAACTTATTTTTAAATATAAAATCATGATACTTGCAAGCATGATTTTTGAAGTAATTTGTAATCAAACACTTTCTTCATTTTTCGATAAATGAAGTACGTCTTGACTTATAAGCGATTGTTGTATGAGGGCGGTTGTTTTTTTTTCTTTCCTGCCGGTTTCATCCAGAAAATTGGTTCAAAATGCCAACTTTGACAGCATTTTCTGACACATCATCTACCTTTACCAAACAAAAAAAAAAAAAAAAAAAAAATACAGTTCGTTTACACAGTTTCTTAATAAAAGCGCTTGCTAAAAAAAAAAATAAAAGCGTTTGCGAAAAAAAAATGAATTACAAAATGTGTCAGAAAGTAATCAGTTTGTACTTGAGAACAGCCTTAGGTATGTAAAGTGTGTTCTTAATTAGAACTACCAGAGTGTATAATAAACAAATAATTCTAATAAAATCTTATAATTAATGCCAAGTAATCTAAAATTTATTCTGCGTAAACCTTTTCATTTTTGTTGTTGTTATAGGGCTTATGTACTTTTTTACTATGGTCATAAAACAGTTATTCATGAAAAACCGATCTCGACTTTCCAGAAAAGCTAATATTATGCAGAATTATACATAAAAAGAAAAAGAAAAGAAAAGAAAAGAAAAGCATATAATATCAGTTTTTAAAGGAACAATTGAAATAGTAAATGAAGTAGGGCATTTTTTTTTCTTTGAACTCTTTTAAATCTGAATCGATGATGCAACCGGTTCCTTTGATGGCATTTATGTGGAAACTAATAAGAATTGCCGTAAATAGATACACATACTTATTCGAAGATTATTTTCGGCAAAACTTAAAGAATTGCAAATATTATCTTTCGAAAGCAAATTAATTTCCTTCATATGTATTATTGCAAAGATTTTATTTTATTTTATTTTATTGTAATATAAATAAGCGCTTAAATATTCAATATGGTATACAGAATAAATGTTATTTTTTAATTTCAGTTTAAAGTATGAATAAAGTTTTCTTTTATATCATGATGAAGAAAAATCCCTTTATATTAAAAGACGGACTTTGAAAATGTAGAAAAACAATTCCCTTCTGATTCATTTAAAAATTACCAATTGTAATATTTTTTGTCTATACTCTAAATAATTTCCGCACTAACTAAAGGTAATAAAAAGGTAATAAAGTAATACGGGTATTAAAATGAACATGCATCGTATACGTTGCAAATTTTTGGCGGGTGGTAGTAATTTAATAATAAATTAAAATTTATCAAAGTTAAAAAAAAAAGGCAACATAAAAATTAATATAAGATATGGAAATGTAGACATCTTTTGCAGATGGATGTTAAAAAGATATGCGAAAACTGTTTTAAAATAATAGTCTTTCGCATTAATAAAATAAAACCTTTAAAAAATAATTTAAACTTACAGTACAAATTTGAAATATCTTTTGGAGATGAAGGCTTAATCTTAGAAGACCAGAAAGAAATATTTTCTTATGATAAAATCATCTACATGCATCGCTTACATTGTACATTTACATGCGTACATGTGTTTGTGTGATTCCGTGTAAAATGAAGACTATTCTGGACTTACCACAGAATATTTTCTGATTACTTGAATTTGAAACAGAAAAACTCCCTAAATTCTTAATCTAAATATTTACAAAACAAAAGTCTAAATTATGTTATTTTGATACAATCACACTTTTTTAAAAATGTATTATTGAAAAAAAAAAAGATACACATTTCTTGATGTGCTTAGTGTAACAATTTTTACATTTTCGGTACGAGGTATCAGATTTATTAGATTTTAAATGAAAGCTCTTTCACTCTGCGCAAAAAAGTCTTAGTTTTTTTAAATTGCATTTTATTAACTAATTTATTTTTACATCATATAGAGCTTTAACAGTTTACTCCATTTTAGGCAGGGAAAAATCGAATTAGAAATATTATCATACTCCTATGGGGATTTCTCCTGATCGTTATGTATTATGTTTTAAATTTTAAACACTTACTTAAAAGAAAAAAAAAACGTAGTCCTGGGAGAAAAATATCATCCCCATGCTAACTGGTGAATTTTTACCTTGGTAACTAAGCATAAAACGACAGAGTGAAAAATGTTCAGGTCGGGAATCGAACCCGGACCCTTGTAAAAATGCTCCTATGCTCTACCACTGAGCTACGAGGACGATATCCAGATTGGCATCTCTCACTTATATGTGTAGGTAAGGTTGCAATTGCAGCACAAGATGGAAATGTCATTATGAGCGCGCAATTCTGCGGCAAACTTGAGACGACGTACAACGTCATTTTAACGTCCAGTATACGACAACACACAAGTAATTTTTTTAATTAAATTTTCAATTAATTTTTAGCAGTGATAATCGCCCA
Organism: Maratus michaelseni; assembly: GCA_963931845.1. NCBI lineage: Eukaryota > Metazoa > Arthropoda > Arachnida > Araneae > Salticidae > Maratus > Maratus michaelseni. The sequence goes on from OZ007591.1 coordinate 257,782,085, forward strand.
AAAACATTGAATAATAAACATGTGGATTTTTACCTTACTAAAGCGTAAACCGACAGAGTGAAAAATGTCCATTCCGGGAATCGAACTAGGACTTTGGAATAACGCTCCAATGCTCTACCGACCCTACAACCCTACTACGGGTATAGTCCCTACGAGTACTATACCCAGCTTGGCATCTCTCAGTTATATATGTCGGTAAGGCTGCAATCGCAGCACAAGATGGATCTCAAGTTTGCCGCAGAGATTCGCGCTCTTGATGACATTTCCATCTTGTGCTGCGATTGCAACCGTACCTACATATATAAGTGAGAGATGCCAAGCTGGCTGTCGACCTCATACCTTAATGGTAGAGCATTGGAGCGTTATTCCAGAGGTCTTAGTTCAATTCTTGGCTTGGACATTTTTCACTCTGCCGGTTTACGCTTTGTTGGCAAGGTAAAAATTCACATGTTTATTATTCAATGTTTTCGGGCATTTATCACTGCTGAAAATAACATTAATTAGTTTACGTTATTACTAATCGATCGGTATTAGTCACATTGTGATACAATGACTTGCGACAGAGCTAATAAGGTTTAATCCCTTTGTTTCACTTTTAAAAAAAATATATTATTTCAAAGTACTTGTGATTAACAGAAAAGGTAATAAATAAAATAAAATAAAATAAAATAAAATAAAGACGTCTCGGAGCTTAATTTGTAAACTAACTTTTTAAAATAAAAAAATTATTTTGAAGCTTAAAGTCTGTGTCCCCGCGCAAATACTTGCATAAATCTAATAACATAAAAATTTCGATGACCTATTACATATGTTTTTCTTTTTCAGGATTGTTAGGTGTCACTTTCTAATTACTAAGCGTTAGAATGCCTCTCTTACAGCCTTTTAGAAACTGCGAATTTGAGATGCATTCTCCTGAGAATTATTATTGGACAGTTTCTACAAACTTTTATGGAAAATTATAAAATTATTTTGTAAAACAACCATATTTAAAAAAAAAATTAATATAAAGAATATTAAAGCTACTTGCATACAGAATGCTGAAAAGTGCTAAACTTACTTTTTTTTAACATTATTTCATTATTTTTAGCATCATTAGTATAATATTAAATACCACTTTTAATTTTAAAGCCATTGCTAAATATATGGAAAAGTACGAGCTTCAAAGTTGAATGATTTTATTTGAAGCTGCGACGAATTGTGTGAAAAAAGAGAGGGAAAGAAACCCCTAACTCTACAGAACACTATATTTATTTATAATTCTCAAACATAGATTTTGTTTTTGATTTTGGTTAAAGATATCTACAAACATATCTAACTTATATTTTCTTGGAACTCACATAATTTTCTAATTTTTTGACACTAAAATGAAGACGACAAAATTTTAGAATGCATTAAAATGAATTTTATTTTTAAATTCCCATTTCATTCTAGCCATTTTTAATTTTTTCTTTTCTTTCTACATTTTTCAGTCGGCATAGATATTTTCCAAACGTATTTACTTTCTATTTAAAATACATCATGCTGAAATAGCAGAAAAAAACTTTTTTATGTTTCATTTTGCCTCTATTAATTTTCAAAACAAGCGGATCCTATTTGCTTTTAAAGCTATGCCAAAATATCATCAAGAATCCACTATTCTAATTCATTTGAGCCCAAAACATTTTCAGAAGTACTTTGATTTCAGTTGAATTTTATCTTTTAACTGCCAAATGATCCATTAAACGGCACAAACATTTCTCATTAGTATCAGATTATTACAGTGTACTAGAAGAGAAAAAATAAATAAATATACAGATACATATGTAACCTTCTCCGCTTAATTCTATTCCAAATATTTACAACGCATACATCGTAGTTGCCCCTTCTGTCATTTTGCCCTAATATCAATAGAATTTTCTGTTTTCCTTTCTTCTTTTTCGCTAAAAAAAATAAAATAATAATAAGAAGAATTCAAAATAAATCAGAATGTGTACTTGCCCTTTCTTCCGATTGAATTAAAGCACCCCACAATGGATATTAACGACAAATCTTTTGCTCAATTTGGTAGAAATCATTGATGCATTACATCAAATGTCGACACGATTAAACGAATTTGCCGCATCATTTTTTTCAATTTGAGCCACTAACGTCGAACAGCAGTACGGAGGAATTATACTTATTTCTTTTCTAACGAAAATATCTGTCTTTTCGAATATCTTCCAGACATTCTTTTCCAAAGTGCATACGCAATAGAAAATCTTTTTGAGAAAATTCGGTGTTTCTGATACTGTTTTCTAAAATATGTAAGTTTATGGAAAATTAACTGTATCTATACATAATGGAATTATTTCGGAAGAATTAATGTTAATAACTGGCCTTCAAAGTTAATTTAATTTCAATTAAAAGGTACAGATATGGCGAAAAATTAATCTTTAATATTTGTTGATTAAAGCAAATTTGAATTTGATTAAAGCGAAAAAGGAATATCAACTGATATTTAAAAACATTTATCAGAAATATCATGATACCTTGTTTTTAAGAGTTGTATACATCTCACAATTTCAAGATTCATATTAATGATAATAATAAATGTATTAAATACTTCCTTAGCATTTTCAGTAAATCTAATTTACTTCTTTTTGTTGCATTTGTTTAAAATTAGATCTTTAATAAGTATTAAATGAGTACTTCTTTTCCTTTATTAAGTATTATTACAGAATGTCAAACATTAATTATAAAAGTAAAACAAAAATGTTTTTTCTAAGTTTAGGATTTCTGTTACATTTTTATGGTTTGTGTAAACGTTTGTTTTTATAGTTTTAAAATAAATAAAAATAAGAATAAGAATACTTTACAATATAAATGTTGAAATTCTCCTATATTTTAGTTACATTGCACAATAACAGAGTCTTGGAAAAGAAGAATTTTAAGAAGTTATAAATCTTAAAGTTATGAAAGTTTTTAAAATGTCCCGTTATGAAACCGTTAGGAAATTTGTCAAACCCCTTCTAATATAATTGAAAAGTAATTATGACTTCAGTTTTTTGTATTTTAACTTTTGAAATATTATAAAAATATTCCGATCACAACAGAACCGGACTATAATGATTCTATTTAGAATAATTTTAACAAATACATCCTTCATAAGTTTTTATTACCTCACACGCGCGTGCGCACACACATAACACAAAAACCTTTGTAACTCTATATTGACATTTATAATCTTTATTTTGACATCGTTTGAAGAGTATTTTTATGAAATCTTATTTTTAAAAAATATATGTAAAATATAGTAAATAGTAAATTATAAAGCTTCCCTGCTAAAAGAATATGATAATTGTAATATATTTTACTTGCAAATGTAAAATAATAATAATAATCGGTTGAAATTATTTTTTGAAAGTTTTTTTCATTTAAATAATACTTTTTTATAATTTAATAATTAAAATTTAACTATGCCCTAGCTCTAATTTCAGAAAAAATTAGAGTGACTTTCAGATGTAGGTATAGATTTCGTTTTATGATATAAAAACTCACTATGTAATACAAGTTCTCTTGACAGTTAAAATTATTTAAACTAACAGGGGAATCTGCAAAATATTTAAACCATCGATTTTAATGAATTATTATTGATAGTAGTAGTATTATTATTATTAGTAGTAGTAGTATTTCCCACTTCATTAATTACACAAAATAAATAATTGATAAAGGACACATTTTTTAAGTTTCTCATTCATTAGCTACCATTGACATTCATCTACTTAAATAAATTTTCAGTGTATTTTAAAAGAACCCCTGTAAAAAATAATAGTAATAATACTAATACTAATACTATTACTACTACTATCAATAATAATAATATTTTGTAATTTGTATTTAATTGTGAAAAGGCATCATAATGTGCGTATAAAGCAAGATTCCCCCCCCTCCTTTTTTTTAATTTACTGTAAAGTGAGTAGCAAAGGAATTTGATTGTCTTTACAAAGACTAACATATGAGTCGTTAAGAACCAGAGTGAACTGTCCTACATTTTTGTGAAAAATTAGTTGGAATGTGAAAGCGTTGTATGTCATGCCATATATTGACTGTATAATGGATTTTATAAATTTTAAAACTATTCAAGTGATAGAACCAGTTTAAAAGATGGTCCAACGTAACTTGGATATGATGTTGGCAGTGCAAGAGTGAACCAAGTGGTTTGATCCACTCTAGTACTGCCAAATTAATCACCATATGCTTGCTGAAGAAGATTGGCCTCCTCTGGGACTGACAGACAAGCGTTTGACAAAAATGTGTACAAATTTTGGAAAGTATCTTTCTCGAAATCACATCCGGTGAGGTTGGTCTGCTCTTGGTTCTCAACGTCTCATCTTTTTCTAAGGTTTTACCTGCCATAACTTTCATACAATTTGTTTTCCCGCATTTCAAAACATTTGATAACTCTTAACAAGCTTTGAAAAATAATTCATACTTGGATTATTCTCGACTTATGAATTTATCGTTCTTAAATCACCTGCGAATGTTACAGAAAAATCAACACAATGTTACTTCTCTCTCTTCAAACAGAAATAATGACGAAGCATGTAAAAGGTGTTAGTTTTATTACAAAATTTCAAAGGAAGCAACTAAATTATTATAGATTTTGTGGGGCAAAATAAATAAATAAATAAATAAATAAATAAATAAATAAATAAAAGTCAGGCTTAGACAAACTAAATAACTTATTAACGTTAGCTATTTCTGAGAACGGTGGGGAAACAAAATTTGACTTTATTATTATTATTATTATTATTATTATTATTATTAAATCAGGTACAGAAGTAATGGGTATAATTAATAAATTTAAATGTAAAAAAACTTTTGTTGCATCTTTATAAAATTAACAGAATTACAACATGCCAGTTCTAGCCAAACATCTATTAGATTTCCGTCAAATTAAAAAAAATGATTTTTAAGACCAACACTAACAACAACAAAAAAAAAATTAAAAAAAAAAAATAAAAAATGTTGTTTTTACAGTATAATACTGGCATCCCAGCTGCCAGTATTATACCGTAAAATTAGTAAAATAAGCAGTAATACGCTACCGCGCATGCGTGGTAGTGTATTACTGCTTATTTTACTTTATTATACTGTAAAATCAACAATTTTTTTTTTTTTTTTTTTCAGTGTAGCAATCAAAAAAATATATTGTATAAAGAAGATACTTACTATTTTTATTGATATGAAATTTTTATAACAGTATTTATCTTTTATTGCGAGCGAAATGTAAATGTTTCACTGCAACACTTTTTTCCCGTCTGTTCTTTGGAGAGACGAGAGAACGAGCATTGTACAGTTGTACAGTATTATCCAATTTACCTTAAAAAAAAATGAGCCATGAGCGCTTTTACAAATATTTCCACAGAATCTTATCTTCTTCCCAACTTTTTTATTTTCTTCTTCTTTTTTAAAAAGTTTTTAAAACACATTTAAATTTTGTTAGATAAATCAATAAGTAATTGGTTATTAAATAATGAATGATTAATAATTGATTGGTAAATTTTTAGATCATTCTAAACACTTTCTGACAAGATATTTCTTTTTACATTTCAGTTTTGTTCTAATATTCAATTATTCTAATATTTTATTGTTTTTATTTTGAATATGACTATCATTATTATCTTTATTATCGTTGTCATTATCGTTTTGCCATAGAAGAGACAACTCTTGATATTGCGATTATTAATGATATCGTGATAATGGTATTCGAATCATAGAATAATAATTGTATATTAGAATAAAACTGCAATGTGAAAAGAAATATCCGTTAAAAATTTTTAGAATTTCAAAAAATTGCAGCAGTACATTCTCATTTGAAAGTACAGTGAAACCTCTCTGTAAGGGCCACCTGCTGTTCTATTGAAAATTGGCCCTTATGAGGGGTGGCCCTTGAATAGGGGTTACAAAAAAAACTAAAATAAGGAAATCAAAACCTATATAGGTGAAAAAACTGTTTATTAACATTTTGAAACTCTATATTTACATGATTAAAACATTTTTCTATTGAAGTTTGTTTACTTTTCATAATTTTTTTGCAGTCAATTTTGGTTTCTATAAGGATTCTTTTACTTTACAGAAGAAATTACGTAAATTTGCATCATTTATTAATGCCTTAGAATGAGATATTAGTTTATTTTTTTTTTAGCATTTCCTGACAGGATATATTCACAGCTGCAGACTCATTATCATTATCTGAATCAGATTGAACTCCTGAAATTAAAATTTAAAAAAAAAAGTCAATACACCTGTTTAGGATTTAAGGCAGATGTGAAAAAAAATGCCCTTTACGAGTGGTAGGTGTGGCCCCTAATAGGAGTAAAATTAACATTATGTCTATGGGAAAAATTTTTGTTCCTAAAAATATTGGCCCTTAACAGAGGTGGCCTTTGAATAGGGGTGGCCTTTAAAAGAAGTTTCACTGTATTTTAATTGAAAATATATAATGGCAATAATATGCTTACTGAAACTGCATCTATAAAATTTGTCCATTAATTGCTGTATTAATGCTGTGTTTTCGTATGTTTTATTTATGTATTTATTTACATTCGCATTCGTAAAACTTTTATCTCGTAAATATATAGAAAATCAAGAAGTCAAAGTTTAAATTTTATATGTAACTAATTGTAGCTCTTTCTCCATTAGATTTATAGTTTTGAAACAAGCTAAAATAAATGAATTTTAATGTAATTACCATTTTGCGAAATATATTTAATCATTCTTGTTTCTTCCCTAGAAAGAATTTTTATTCTTCTTGCAGATTAATTGTTGCTGGTGTGTAAAAGGTCAATTTAAAAGTCATTTTTTCTAAATGAAAAGAGTAATAATATGTTTTCAAAAAATGTTTTTATGATACGTGGGTAGATACTTTTAGATGAATTTAAAATAAGTAAAGCAGACTAAAGAGTAAAGGGTGAGAAAATGGTAAGCAAAGGTTAAAAGTAAAGATTTTCAGTAAGATTTTCATTAAACAAACTTTTCTAAAGTATGACAACAAGTTAGATTAATTAATCAAAACAATACAAAAACAAATAGTATTAAATATTAAAATAATATAACATTTTTAATAAAAAAGAAACTTACTTTCTTTCTAATCTTTTATAATTGTTATTATTATTATTATTTTATTTTTTATTATTATTGTCGTTGTTGTTGTTGTTGTTATTGAAGTAATTATTTGAAGGGGTTTTAATGTAATTGAATTTTCATATTGTTTACAGACTTTTAATCTCCGTTATTGAAATTATTAATGATGATGATGATGATAATTATATTATGTACAAAATTATATTTCAGAACAAAGCTGAAATGTGAAAAGAAAAAATTATTAGAATTTTTTTTTCTAAAGATTCTTGTAATGCATTCTCACTTTGAAGTATTTTATTTCGCAATATGTAATGTTAGTAATTTGTTTACTGAAATTATGACAATAAACTTGTCTATTAACTTTTGTATTACACAGATTATAATTACTAATTATATTATCTTTGTGAATTTGTGTTTTCACATTTTTATATTTATTTACTTTGGCATTTGTACAAATTTTATCTCCTTAAAATGTTGAAAAATTAAAATGTCAAAATTTAATTTTTTGTTTAAATAATAGCATTTTCTCCTTCAAATTTATAGTTTAGGAATAAGCTGAATTTAATGAATTTAAATATAATTATTGTTTTGCGAAATATAAGTAATCATATCTATTTTTTCTCTAGAAAGACTTTATGTACTTGAGGTACATTAATTGTTTATGGGGGTGTAAAAGGTCAATTTATGTTTTTTTTTTTTTTCAAAATATGCATAATTAATTTGTTTTCAAAAATGTAATTATTTCTTTTCTGATATTTTGGAAGATTCTTTCATATGAATTTAAATTAAGTAAAGATGTTAAACTTTACTAACAGGTAAAGGGCTAATAAAAGTTTTTTAATGCCTGAGATTTGCCTTGAATAAAATTTTCTACAATTGAAAACAAGTCAGATTAATTAACCAAAACATTAAAAAGAAACAGTATTAAATAATAATAATAATAATAATAATAATAATAATTAAAAAAACGAAAAAAAACCCCTTATTTGCAGTTTTTTTTACGCATCAGAGAGGCTAGGATTCGTAAATGTTTTTTTAATTTCTGTTTTAAAAGATATATTTTCCCCCACTCTAGTGTACATATAAAATCAGCAGATGAGGCAGATTTTAATTTTTTTTCAGTTATCAGTCTCTTTGTAATTTTATTTCGTCACCTTTAAATAATCTGGTGCTTGTGCCAAATTATTTAAAGATTTATGCAAAATTTTTTGTTATATTTATTAGAAAAAGACTTTGAAAGTTTCACACAAATATTTTTAAAAATATTACTATCAGTTTGGTTTCACAGTAATTGGTAATAACAAATAACTGCAAATGAAAAATATTAAAAGAATAACTTCTCAACATTCTGTGATTAGTTTTTAGAGAAACAATTTTTGGAATGTCTGTTTCAAGCAACTATAAGCAGGGGTGTAGTCAGGGGGTAGTGACTTATAAGACGGGAGCCTTCCTCGAAATTATTGTTTTTGTCTAATCACGGGCAAATTCTGCAAATTTCCATAGACTCAAGTTAGTTCATCCCTGCTCAGCCCCCCTTCCTCCCGAAATGAAATCCTGACTACGCTACTTGTTATAAGTCAGATAACTGCAAACTTAACAAATCTGCTTTTTGTGTTTCTATTGATCGCATGTGATCTCTGGCATGCAATAAAGAAGCTATGCTAATATGAGTTACTGCAATCAAAGTAGTCATATTTCATGCACTTCTGCATTATTAATAAACAATTTTTATAATTGACATTTCTTACATTACAAAGGGTTATGAAGAGTAAAATTCAAATTAAATGTTGATTCCTTTATGCGTAATGTTTTAAAGTAGACGGAAACATAATATCGCGGCTTCTGAACAACTGAGAAATGTAAAAACAAATTAATTAGATAAGTATTATGCACGCATAATGTTGGACAAAGTTATAAAGTGCGCATTTATTCTTTTTCTTGCTAAGAAAAAAAAATATATTGTCTATTTTTAGAATGTTTTCACTACTTTTATATTTTTCATAAATTACGTAACAAAAAAGGTGGGTTTCGCGCATGCCTAGTTTAAAAATAAATTCCTGTCACGCCTGAGCGTGTTGAAATCACTGTTCTCTATTTGCTTGAAGGTATTAATCTGTAGATACTGACTAGATTCAAAGTTGCAGGATATGATAATGAATACACCCTTGAGATATGCTAAAAAGATATTTCAAAAACACATGATTTAAAACTGTTTACATCATTTTGCCATCATTGTATAACCCACTGATATAGATGCGTTTCGCATAATACTTGAACATTTATGCATCCTTATCTTTATACAAGATTGTATAACATGTGTATAGAATTCTTAAAGCTAAGTATGGCGGTAAAAGCAATATAAAGATAGTGATTCGTAAAAATGTATAATTTATTGAAGTTCAAAAGGAAAATAATTCACTCCCTTTTTTTAAAAGTTTTCTAAAACTCAGTGATATAGGTTGTACTTGTGAAAATAATTCTGATAAAGAACTTAATATGGATTCGTTTTATCAAAAAATAAGGAAACGTGATTATTTGTAGTCAGTTGGCTTCCTGGTTAAAATATCCTGTTTTTACTATCTTGTCGCGTTACTGAAAATTAAATACTCACGAATAACGAAAAATGTGCATTATGACACCTATTCAATGATAATATATAAATAACATTTTTGCTGTATTCCAACAGTAACATTAAATGTTATGAACAACCAGGAAATAACACACTTAAATGCAAATGATTTTATTTTTCAAGCAAAATTATTATTTTAAATAAACCAGTTCAGATTCCTAACTGGTAACAAGATGTAAACTAAGTTAAATAAAACTTTAAGGAAAAATTGAGAGTTCATGTCAGTTAAAATTTTATAAACAAAATATCTGATTTTTTAATTCTCAATGGTCATCTTGTGAATGGAATACTGACATAAATCAAGCATCATTGGAACATCCTTCAATAAAATTAGCAGATTTATAATAAAAAAAATAATTATCTTTGTACGAAAATGCGAATGTACGACGATTTTAACACTCTGTAAAAAAAAAAAAAAAAAAAAAAATATTTTATTTATCAATAGACTTTGTGTCATTTTTAAATTTTAAAATATTCGCTTTAATTGTTCAATAACTAAAGGTGTTGATCCAAAACATTTCATTCAATTTTCAAATACAGTAAAACCTGTCGATAACGGAAAAATGTTCATGGTCCCGGCAAAAACACTACAAAACCTTTACGATATATGATATATCTGTTTTAAAAAACCTGTCTGAAACTGAAAATTTCTCCTCTTTCGAGAATTCCGTCTTAGCAGGTTCTACTTAGAATTGAAAACATTTCCATTATGTTAATATATGAATTTAAGGTTAAATCGAGAGAGAAAACAGCGTAATAGTAAATATTATGTACAATGCAATGCATGCAACAATGTATATAAAATTTCATTTAGTTTAATCTGTTTTGCTATCTGTCTGTCTCTGAATGTGCATTGAATTCATTGAATTCAAGTATTTCTCCCACCATTTCTATCCCTCTTCGTTTTCATTTCTTATCTTTCTTCATTCCTTCTTTCCTTTTCTATTTCTTTTCTTTCTTTCTTTCTTTTTTTCTTTTTTTTCTTTCTTTCTATTTTTTCTTTTCTGTTCTTTTCTTTTTCAAGAGCATAAACAAATAATTACCTGCATACAGACGTAGATAGAGATCTGAATGAATCTGAAGTACCCGAAAAATCAAAAGTAATTTCTCTAAACATATATATTTTTAAATATATTGGAGTAAAATAATATATAATATATTCTTTAAATGATATATAAAAATATTTTTTAAATATATTATCTCTAAATATATTTTTTAAATATAATAAAAATATTTATTTTTTAAATTATATATATAGATATTTAAAAATGAAAACACATGCGAAAAACAAAGGATGAGATAGTATATAAAGCAACGGAAAGGATACTGCAGGAATTAAACTTAATAAAACGAAAAAGCAAAAACTGGAAAACTATGAGTATCTTAGGCTTAAGAGGAACCTCACAAGAATATTCATAGTAAATATATGTTATTTCACCAAATACTGTCAGCATTATGCCTAAAATCGACAATATTAAGCTCCTAATAACATATATATGAAACAAGATAATAAAAAAAACCTACAAGAGTTCAAACAACAAAAGAAATAAAGAAATAAACTATTACTTAACATAAATAGAAATTAGATGATAAAACAATGTGCAAAACTCACCCAAAAAACTAATATTTTTGCTGATTGAACAAAATACAAAGTGCTTACAAACAGAATGTCATCATTAAACACAAAATGGCTGCTAAAAACACAGTCATTGCTTTGAAAGAAATGATGAGAGGAAATTAAAAAATTTTTGGTGATGTCATCTATCTCATAAAAATGTAAGTAAAAGATGAAATTATAGACTAGTTAAATAATAAATGCTGGCTTCTATTATGAATGAAGTGAAGATGGAATTAAAAGAAAGAAATTTTAGACAAAGTAGTCATTAATGTAAATAAAATTTAGGATGTGATGAAAACTAAAGGAAGTAAATAAAATTTAAATATTAATAAAGATGAAAGATGAAATAGGAAGACAGTAGTATAATAATTAGCCATGTATGGGGAGACAGTGTGTGAATAAAATTAAGTGTGTTATTTATGTTGTGTAAATGATTTTGTTATGTAAATGAAATGATTAAATGCATAAAACCCGATTTTTTTAAAATAAATTTTGTATCTTTTTTTTTATCAGTCCCGCCTCATCCCTCCTTAATAACATTTTGATTATATATATATATATTGGAAGGGGGGGGAGAGACTTTGTTATTTTCTGTTTCTTTTTTTTTTTTCTTTTTTTTTTTTTTTGTTAATTAAAAAAATAAGTTTATATATATTTTTTTAGCAATCCACGTCCTCCCTCCTTAATATTGTTTTCAATTTTATAATTTTTATACATGTTTAATGCCAGTACTAGTAAAATTACATTAATGTTTTAAGGTTTAATCCATGAAGAAAGAAAAGCAAGGGGATAATTATAAGACAAAGCTGTATGTTTTAATTGTAATAAATTAGGCCTAATGAAATGAGAGGAGCATAAACATTTAATACGATTGCAATGGTTTTGAAGAATATTTCTGTAAACTGAAATATTCAGACATGAATGAAAGTTTGTAAAATTAATAGCATTGAAGGAAAAATCATATATATATAATACCTTTGAATTCAAAATACATCAAACAAGTTCTATCTATATTATAAGTGGATACAATCGTGTACCTTTTAGCAGGGGCTCGAAACGTAATATTTTTTATTTCAGTTTAGGTAAAATAAAATATTTCGGCTTTGTTTCAGTTTTCGGTTCGGTTCTAAATTAATGAATTGTCAAAATATGTACACTTATTAATGTTATACAAAATATTGTCATACTAAACTATCAAATTCTTATTTCCTTCTTACACTAATAATTTCTACAATTTTACAAAAAATCCTGTTTTAATGTAGAAGGTCAAACATTCATATTCACTTAACTCCATTTTTAATAGAATCCTGTATCATTCTTTAAAAACATATTTCGCCTTTAAATCAGATAGAGAGAAATTGTCGATGATAGATTAATTTTTAGGGTTTGTACTTGTGGTACAGTCATGGGGAAAAAAAGTATATCCCCCTACAAACTCAACAGAAGATCATCGTACAAAAATGTGACTGGTACTAATCAGTTAGTAATAACGTCTAGTTATTAATGCTATATTAATGCTCGCCTACACGTAAAAATTGTAAAACCTTTAAAATTTTCAAAACTGACACTTAATTTTGACAATTTATTTGGAGTTTTCGGTAAATTTTACCAAATGATACCAAATGAGAAGTCATTCAGTCGATTAGTTCAGCTATTATGCAGTTTTAAAGTTTGTAACTCCTAATGTTAAAATCATTTTTAATCGTTTGTGGTAGTTTTTAAAGCATAACTCAAAAACGCTGAGTGAACTGGTAATTTTGCGCATTCGCATATTTGAAACTGCTAAAAAAATGATTTCTGTTAAAAATTCATATATTTAATATTTTTCTCGAAAATTTATTTCGTAAATATATGTATTTCGAAGTTTATTAAAAATATATGTGAATTGTAACCTATAATTTTTAACAAAATAATTAATCCAAAATTTAAGCTCATTCTGCAATTAAAATAGGTGCTCTAAGAATAAAAGTGCAGAGTAACTTAAGAATTTCAATATTTAATCATCTTAGAGATTTTACGATTATTTGTAAGGAGACACAAATGGAACTTTTTATTAAATTACATCACATGATAAAATTTGTATTATAAGTTTAATAGTTACGTCCACATGAAATATCAAAAATATATCCTACATTTTAAAAATACAAAGGTAATTAGTTTTCATAAAATTAAAGGATTTTGTATATTTCTAAACATACATGTTTTAAAGAAATAGACTATTTTGTAAATAATTTCATAATAAATTAATTAAAAAATAAGTAATTTATATTTAATATTTTAGAAAATACAACATGCAAAGAGACACAATGGTTAAAACCATTGAAATTTAATCATAAAGTTATAAAGTGGAAAACTTTTATTTTATGTTATTCTAACTGATTCTCATGAGAAATATATAAAATATTAGTAACCAACCATCTTTTCTTTTCTTTTCTCTTCTTTCTTTCTTTTCTTTTTTTTTTTAACAACCTTAGTTTATAAAATATTTTTATATGAATGTATGAATGTAAATAGCACCAAACTTTCAAATTTTGACTATGATTTCATTTCTTGAATTTATAAATAATGCTTTAATTATGAACATCGTGTGCATGAAAAAGGGAATGAATATAAATAATTATATTTACAATGAATATAAATAATTACATTCATTGTGAAGATATATGTCAATGCACTCATAAGTAGTTAGAATATAACCTAATGGCACAATTCTAGTCTATATTTTTTATAAGAAAAATGCGATAAATGTATTCGGTAATCGTCAGAATATATGAAATCATAAAAAAGGTGAAAGGGGTCAATAAAACTTTATTTATTTATTTATTTATTTATTTATTTATTATTATTATTATTATTATTATTATTATTATTATTATTATTATTTGAAAAGACGAACTTAAAAAACTCAGTTCAACAGCTTTGAAAGTTGACTATTATTTTTATAATTAATTTTGATGATTTTAAGATTTTAATGCTATTTTTTTTTTTTTTTTTGTAAAGTACACCAGAAATTTTTTTTAGAATCATACTTTTATTATTCTGCCAGCCTCATCTACTTTTATAAACACCCCCCCCCCCCCTCTTCACTCTATATAGTAAAATCTTTAAATACATTTATTCCAGTTTCTGAGGTCTGTTATTTTAGCTACGATATGACTTTCTCTAGTATTTATGAAAGTATTTGAAAGATTTTCTAATTTAATGTCATATCATATGTAGGAGATTTGAAAATCTTGTGAACAAACTACTTACTCTAGTATTTATGAAAATATTTGAAAGATTTTCTAATTTAATGTCATATCATATATGTAAGAGACTTGAAAATCAGATTTACAAAATACTGAAAATTATTTATTTATTTATTTGAATGAGTAATTAATTATTGATTTAAAACTTTTTCGTATAGTTATTTTTTTTCCTTAGAAACTTATACATATATTGACATAAACATATATTGTTATTAAAGGAAATCCTATCCTTAAATTTGTTCACAATATTATCATTAATAGCATTTTAAAAGATTGAAGAAAAATGCATCTAAAATGTAAATTAGGAATACAGTTTTAATTTTGTAGCAAGAATTTGATTTTCAAAAAACTGCAACGATAATTGAGAAGTTTAATTTGTTTATATTAAATTACTTTTTAACACGTATTTAATAATAGCCAAAAATAATATCTAAATGTTTATAATAAAAAAGTTATGAAATACCGAATTCCCTAAACTTAAAATAAATGCATAGCACAAAATTAAGAAAATTAAAAAAGCTAAAAATTTCTTTATTCTCCTGCGTTTAAATATTTTGAATACCTTCAAAATTATGACATTTGAGATTTTTGACGTTTTTAAAATTAATCCAACAAAGTAAATACAAGATTTCAATAAACTTCGACAGCTATTAGTTGTAAAAATGAAATACATCTACTACAAAAAAGTTTTCACACTTGTTCACGTTGTCTTTCTGATGCGTTAAAAAAGAAAAAAAAAAACTCTTAAAAAATATAATAAAATTGTCAATCTCTTATATATACAATAGCTATAAAATACCTCACTTCACGACTGTTATTGTTATGAAAAAAAAGAAGAGATAAATGTACGTGAAAAACGGAGAAGCTATCAATTTTTCCTGTTGAATTTTCCCATAAGCATGAGATTGGTTTTTTTTTTTTTATATTGATAAGAAGAGATTTAAGGCATTTGCTACATTGTTCAGACACATTTATGTTGCATACGTTTTAGAATAAAAACTTTTCTGTTCTTTGAACTAAAAAATTTTCTTTGACGTATTTATCAGTTCACATATATTGTATCAGTTCACAAATATTACATATATTGTAATCGTTTTAATCTTTTTTACGCCACTGCTTAGATTTTCACAAAGTATTATATCGAGTAATTTTACGTGAATTAATGTCTCACTGAATGTATTAATTGAGAATAGATTAATTGAACTTATGAACACATTATTTTGATTGTATATGTTTATTAATATTTAAGTGCTATTGTGAAGTTTTATTTTGATTAATTTTAGCTATTAATTGTAATTTTTGAATTATTTATCAGATTTACAAAGGAAGAAAGAAAGAAAAAAAAAACAGAATGCAAAGTGTAAATTATTGAAACCTTTCAATAATCACAGATATAAAAATCTTTGCCCCCCCCCCCCACACACACACATAAAGAAAACATATTTTTACTTTTATACAATTATATATTTTAAATTTTACAGCTAAATTGGACTTTATATCACTAATTTCCAAAAACATTTTCTGTAAATTTGCCGCTTATTTATTCTTAAGATTTATCAATAAAGAAAAAAAAATCTACTTAAATTTTACACTTTCATGTATTTTTATTTTTCTGTCGAATACATTTTTTTTAAAAGTTTGTCAATAAAAATACTAATTTGGTTCATTTGTGAGATTATTTTCGAAGAATCATAGCTTATTTATTTTTTAAACATGGATTTGTAGAAACAGAGACAATTTAAAGGTTTTGTTAACACGGACATTTTGGAACAGTGTCAGGATTACGGGACATTTAGTCTTTTTCATTATATATATAGATTTTCATTTTATACCTCGTTAAGTTTATATGTCTTGTTCTCAGTATTGATAATGGTTTATAAAAATAATCAAAGATTATACGTTTTATAGAGAGTCAAACAAGAACTGAGCCTAATATCATTATTATTACTATCGTGAATTTTACTGTGGACTTAAATTCCCCCCCCCCCTTCCCCCAAAACAAAAAGCTCCTACCTACCGAAATAGACTTTTGGCGAAAATCAGCTAGAACATCAAGGTTGGAAAAAGTTAAAATTTTAAGATATGTTAAATCGTGGAAGTCAAACAAGATGTTGCACAGACGATCGAACATAATGAGCTTAGATGTTATAGGCATGTTTGCAGAATGAAAGAAGAGCACCGTCCAAAGATTCTTATAGACTAGAGCCCGAAAGAAAAACGAAGGAGGGCAGATCAAGTATGGCTTGGAAAAAATAGGATTGAAATGTCATTGAGGACTTACAAATTAAGGTGGCGGATCAGTCAGATTCTGCATTCTCCTTTCCCATGTTAAACCAATGGCATTAAAGTTCCTCGGTTTCCTTTAAAGATCTCATCATATAATTAAGTTTTTCGAATTTCGTTTTTTGTGAGTGATGCTTTAGATGAATCATCGCATAATTACAAATTTCATTTTTCTCTTATTTAAATTTAAATATTTGTTTTAGCGTTTAAAAGACAGCATATAATGATGTAAATGTAAAAAAGAAAAACAAATATTTAAATTTATATAAGAGAAAAATGAAATTTGTAACTACGCGATGATTCGTCTAAAGTATCACTCACAAAAAACAAAATTCAAAAGATTTAATTATTTGATGAGGTATTTGAAGGAAACCGAGGGAACTTTAATGCCATTGGTTTAACATGCGAAAGGAGAATGCAGAATCTGACTGATCCGCCACCTTAAGTTATGTTATTACCCTGGATATTATCGAATAGAAAATAACCCTTTTCTTGGTCGAGGTAATCCGCTACCTAGTGGAAATTCTTAAAGATGATTACTATTACTTTAGGATTCATTGAGATACAAATTTAAAATGTTCCCTTTATAAGATTTTTTTTTCTTTCAAGAATGTGCAAGTGGAAATCAGAATAACAGCTACGCTTCGTTTTTAAAAGTCTTCTTTTGAACACCATAACAACAAAACAAGGCATAAAAACCGTTACAGAATATTATTACAAGATATTCTAAATTACTGAAAATGAAGAATCTTAGCTCCAGATAACTAATTAAATTGGCACTGCTGAATTTTTTGTTTATTTTCTGGAATAAACACTTAATGTATTTCCACTTAGAGATGTTAGCAGTTTTTTCGAAACGCAGCACTACAAATGAAAGATGCTTTCTGTGCCAGAAAACTAGTTAACTTGTCACAACATCTTAGCAGTTGTTTCTCCATTTCAGAGTCATTGTCATCTACACGAGCGTAATTGCGAACGCACGAAACAGGTGAGAGTTTAAAATAGTGTTAAGTGTAACATAATGACAAGGATAAAGAGTATGAAACTATTTCAAGCCTCTTAGTGTTAGAGATTTATATTGGGGGCTGGTCTGCATTAATGAAAGGGGAAAATAACATATAAAACTTGACGAAAGATTCTACTCTTTAATTTAAATAAATAAATATTAAGGTAGGATCTTTTTCTAACTAGAAGACGTAAGAAGCAATTTAAACTTTGTGGAAGGGAATCGGGTAATCCTATTTAAATAAACGGGACAATTAGGATTATCAATATAATTATTAATGTTATTATCACAAAATTAAAATTTTTAATTTTTAAGACACTAAATTCTAGAGAGTTATGATTATCAAATTCATGAGACAACGTAGGATTCAGAGAAACAAAGAGCTACCCCTACCCCCCCCCCCCCCCCTTCCCAGATATAATATAAAAAAAAAGTTTTTACATAGACTAAACAGCCCTGCACTTCAAAAAAAAAGTGTTGATTTTACAGTGTAATACTGGCACCCAGTATTATACTGTAAAATCTTTTTTTTTTTTTTTTGCAGTGTGAAGTATCAGTGGGTGTTATCAGTGGGATATTAGATGAAAAAAATAATTCGGGTTGAGTGTTTCAAATAGGGAATAAAAATTCAAAATAAAATTGATATTTACATAGTTTACAATGAGACCCCTGATCCGTAGATTTTCACGAAATATAATCAATATTTATAATGCTTCTTTGTGTATGGAGTTATATATTTAGTTCATATTTCATTTCTTAATCCATTTGTATTCACTTGATATCAACTCCAAATTATTAACATTTTATGATTTATTATATATATTGATTGCACTTGTTAATTTATTAACTATGTGGTATTCTGTCTACACATTATTATTAATTATCTCTATGGAGATTTAATTAGAATGTTACAAGAACTTGATATGTTTTTTGAAATTCAAAGATATTATAATTATATATATATATACTCAAATTCAATTATAAATTCACACTAACTACACCACGTAGGCGAAAAACAAATAGTCACAATAATACATCTGAACCCTAAAATGTAACCAACTTAAACTATAATTATATATATATTATATCAGCGATGAAGTTATTATTATTTATTTTATTTTATTTTGTTTAAATAAGGCATGGATGATGGAAGTTAATTATTTATGTGTCGATATCTTTTTTTGTATGTGCATTATTATATCGTAATATTAACATTGGAATTTTTTTTTTTCAAGCTGTAAAAAAATTGTATCGAATGACTGGATGCAAGATTTAAAAACAAAGTTTGTTAAGAAAAAACTCTGTTAACCCATTTTTTACCAGCATTGCATTTTCGCAACATTAATTTAATATTTTTTCAATGATTTTGCGAATTCTAGTCCAAATAAATAAATGGTGTATATTATTTAAAAAAAAAAAAAGTCTTTTGAGGTAATTTATTTCAATAATTCCACAATTAACTTCACAAAATGAAAACATACGGGGAAATGGAATAAGAATACTCCTTCAAATATTTTGAGAGAAATTTGGATAATAAAAGAAGACGATTGCGAAAACTGTAGCAGTCAGATCGTAATTATTTGCAATAAATGCTTTCTCCCGCTACATACGAAATAATTGAGGCAATTCTATCAAAGATGGAAATTGTAATTATTTTTGTCAATTTTATTTTTCCAATATTCTGTAACTTAAAAGAAAATAAACGATGTGTTTAAAAATAGTTTATTCTTTTAGTTACTTAATTCATATTATAAAAAAAATAATTTTGTCAATTTTCACCAATTTTAGGTGTGTCCGGTCTTTAATGCTTTAACTGAGACATAAGAATACTAGTCTGGCAGATAAGGTTCTAGAACTGAAACAAGCCTACTAGTATAGTTTTAGATTATTTTCTTCTGGAAATAAAAGAAAGAATATGAAATTCCTGTAACAGAAATGGCACCACTCATTTATAGAACCATGTTGTTCGTGATCGAAATAGTGTAACACCATTAAAATACATTACAAACGATGTTTTCCCATCAACCATAACGTAACGAAACTCTTTTGAGTGTCTCTGTAAACGAATTATAAGTGCTATACATTTCATTTTCAATACCGAACATACCATAGTAAACCTCAGTAATATATATATCAATCACACGCCAATCCGAGTATATTAATACGAGTTAGAGTTCAGACAGACAGACAGACGACCAGACAAATA
Source organism: Maratus michaelseni (assembly GCA_963931845.1). Taxonomy (NCBI): domain Eukaryota; kingdom Metazoa; phylum Arthropoda; class Arachnida; order Araneae; family Salticidae; genus Maratus; species Maratus michaelseni. The sequence continues at coordinate 257,802,179 of OZ007591.1, forward strand.
GATGGACAGACAGACGGACGAACAGAAAAATCGAAGTCATAAAAACTTTTCGAATATGTTGGAAAGTATCAAAAAGAATCCTCTAATCAGAATTATGATCAGAATATATATTATTTCTATTTTCAACTACGTTTGCATTTTTGCTCGTGATATGTTTAAATAAATATTATTATTATTATTATTATTGCATGTTGTATTTAACACAAAATAGTTTTTTGATTTAAAATTATTAAATTTTTCATACAACAGTCACATTAAAATTTATATATTTATGTTAAGGATTTAAGGTTCTTATATACATCAAAGTTATTTCAACGCTTTCACATTAAAATTTATTCTCCCTAAAACTTGCATAATTGCATTATAAATGTAACGTTATTTTATCTAAGTTATTTCACCGCTTTCTTACCTTAATGATCGGTGTTTGGTCTTCGTAATAATTTAGAGGAATGCATGTTTCATTTTACAAAATAATAAATCATATACAAATATTAATAAATATTAAATAAATTTAAGTGTGCCATTAATGATAACGAAAGTTGCATTTTTGTTGACATTCAGTAAAACAGTCACGCATATAGTTTAAGCACGATGTTTATTCCCTGCATGCATAGTAACAACAAAACTAGTAACAGTTAATTTTCAATATAAATATTAGTATGCAAGGTTACGAAATTTTAGAACTGCTGTGTAAGCTAAAGTAAAATTTCTAACTCTTTTCATTAATTAAATCTTCATAATGACAATGAATTCATTCATAATGAAATTTCATTGTTAAAACGAGGCTAAAATGATCCTGAAAACGCCCCACCCCCGTCAGATATCTCAGAATTATCCTGCTAAAAGATTACGGAAAGCGTGTAACGTGCCTTACATCTCGCCTTGGCGACCACCTATTATCACCCTACAGTACCAGCAACCCTGGAAAGAAATGTTCTCCGCGAAAAGGTAGGTAGGCCCATCGCACGAAAAGATGCTGCTCCAGAACCCTCTTCGCATCCCCCACCCTCCTCTCCTATCTCTCTACGTAGGATCCGTCGGATCAAGCCCGACGTAGTTTACTTACCAATTTGCTCCCTCCCTTACTGCAAAATTTTCTCCCCGAATCTCGCACCTTTAAACGCTTGCTTTCGTGCGCTAAAAGTTTTTGAATTTGAAATGACGGCAATTTATTCCTGCGAGGAACATTTTAGTGGGGGGGGGAAGGGGGGTAGTCCGCCCCTTTATCCACAAGGAGGAGTGGGGGAGGAGGACAGAACGCCCCTTAAATGGAGGCCAGCGGTTTGTTCAAATTGAATGTAAGGTGCTATAGAAGTTTTGTGAAATGAATTAGGAGATAGTGTTCATGTGGTTTTGGTTTTTTGTGCTTGTGATTTCGTGTCAAGGAAGTTTATGAGTAACATTTTACCGATGAAAAACGGCAACGGCTTTTTTGAGCCGATTTGTCGTCTTAATTGCCTAATAGTATACGTACCAGTCAATTTTCTTTTTTAAATGAGAAACTTTTTTCAAGAACTTGTAACATGTTTCATCTAATCTTTGTTACAAGAAAATAGTTTTGGACCTATATAGACATTCGGCATTCAGTTGAGAGAAAATTGATTTATTAGTCTCAAAGCGTCTTTAGGTGACTTATTATTCTGTTTTGTGAAAAAAATTAAAATATAGTGTTCGTTTTCTATCTTTTCTTTATTTTTTTTCTTTTAATCCTTGGGATTTTGCATCAGAGAAGTTTCTTGTGTAATGTTTCGTCGATGGAACACGGCAACAAAATTTTTAAATTAAATTGTTGTCATAATTGCTAAATAATGCACGTAACAATAAATTATTTTTGAATGCTTTTCTAAAAATTAGTAATATGGTTCATATAATTTCCTCTGTGGTAATACAAGTTATTAGTCTAAGATTTATCTACCTTTATATAAAACGACATCGCAACTTAAAACCTTTCGGTATCGAAGTTAAAATTCTTATATGCTCTCGATGCTAATATGCTCTTTGAGGCTTTTATGTAATTTCACGTATTTTTATTTATTATTATTATTATTTAAAAACGCTATAAAATTGAATGCTTTTAGAATTTTATACTACAATGAAAAGATGTAACTGTTTTCTGGAGTAAATTTTACGGATAAGTTAATAAATTTATGAAAATTAGTTATTTTTGCCGATCATCTATTCTTTTTAAAAAGTCTGACATTGTTTTATCTTTTTATGTTTTAATGCACAAACGGCATGACTGCAAATTTTAAAATAATAAAATCAGAATAGTTTGACTAATTTCTACAGGAAAATTGGCAAAAAAAAAAAAAAAAAAAAAAAAAAAATCCTGTTTTACCATTTTATTAATGACCCCCCTCCCCTCCCTCATCAGATATAGATTTTGCAGCACTCAACTATCCGGACATTTGAAGCATTTGGCAATCAGCATTTTCGGAGCATGCCGGTTAATCGTATTTCTTTTTTCTTCTTCTTCTTCTTCTTTTATTTCAAAGATATATAATTTTGATAAGTTTCATAAGAAAAGTTAGAAATTTTCTATAAAACACATGTAAACACATTGATAATTTGTGTTACTACAGAGGTGCAATAATATTATTTAACTAAGAGGTGAGTATTGCACCTCTGTAGTAACACAAATTATCAATGTGTTTACATTGTGTTTTATAAATTTGATAAGGTGAATTTGACGTTCGTATTATATGGAATTTTCTATATATTTTTATTAGAAATTTTCTTTCTAAATTTTGTACTATTCTAAACTATGGTATCTAATTTTTCTAAACTAAGCTTGTTATTATTTTTTCTCGATTAATTCATAAAAAACCCGTTTTGTTTTTTTAGAAATCAAGGACGAGGGAAGGGAGGGATATTTTTTACTGACAACTATAATTTTTTGCTAGCTACCAGATTTTATCAAATTTGTAAAACCCTGGTCATGTATATAATTTATAATAACATATATGACAGAATATTATATTTGGTTTATTCATTTATGCATAATGTTAGGATTATTTTATAAGGAGTTATTTTTAAAACGTTTGCTCATATTATACCAACTCTCTTCACTAAAATTTACATAAAATCAGTTATGCGTACTACTTAAAAAATAACATTTTTCTATACAGTTTATTAGACAGTATGGAATCGGATACAAAAATAATATATATTAGGTCTGGCATTAATCTAATGATATAACACATAAACAACTTCCAAAAAAAATATGATGTATGTATGCCACTAATCGTTGTCTAAAAAATGCATTTTTTAGTTTGATGTTTTTGTCAGAATGTTTCGCGTTGTTGAGCGGGGGGAAAACATTTCTTTGAAAACCGCCTTAAGAGACTAATTACTCACGCGAAAATACCTGCTCGCTAATGTTAATCCTACGATAGAATTTTTTTTTTAAATATCTGATTTGTATTTTAATATTTTCAAATGATTTTATTTAATTGGATAGCTTTGATCTCTACGCAGGCCCTTTTTTAGTTTTTTTTTTTTTTTTTTTTTTTTTTTTTTTTATGAGGATCCTTTCACTTTTAAAGCCGGTTCCTAAAGTATCCTCATAAAAAACACCCGTAAACAAAATCAAAAAGTGAAAAATGGCCTGCGTTGAAATCAATCTCTGCTATCCAATAATTAAAAAAAATGAAATCATTTTAAAATATTGAAATACAAACGAGATATTTATTTATTTTAATTTTTTTTTACCATAGGTTTAACATTAGCGAGCGGGGGTTTTCGCGTGAGTGAAGTAGCCTCTTAAAAGTAATATTCATTTTTTAATATTTATGTGTGGGTATTAAAGCTTTCATATTTTGCTAGATATTGTCAAATTTCTAAGAAAACTATTCTAGATAACAACAAATTTATTTATTGTTTTAAGATTATTAGATTCTGTAATAGGCGCTCAATTTTGCGTTATTTGAGTTTTAAATAAAACAGTTTACCTCGTTTATATTTGAGGGCATAGTAGACTACCGATTATCCAACACCTTATGTACCAAAATTATGACGCATAATTGATATAGTTAGATAAATTACAGGATGTTTTAAAAGCAGAATTTTAAAATTTGGTCTGACTTGCTTGTGTTCCAGAAGTGCATGATAATTTTCTTTATTTCAGCCCCCCGCCAGAAGAGATCTATAAAATAATTTTCTTCCAAGTATAACCCCGATTCATCTTTGTTTCTGAATTTTTAAAAAAAAACTGTAATAATTTTTTTGATTTATCTCTCTATCGATTTTTGCTCTATATTGATTTTTTACAGTATGTGTTATTTAATAATAATTATTATTATTTTAAATTTAGTCTTCAATGTTTGCTTTTATGAAAATTTATATATTTTTAATTTGAACAAACAATAAATTACCATATTCTTATGTTAATGTGTATTTATGAGTATTGCGAATGAATGCAATTATAAATGTAGTAAAATTCGGCTCAAAATATGCATAAACTCAAACTCCAAAAAGGCGAACATATCACTTTCTTAATTTGAAAGCCAGTTTATTTTTCTGTCAAACTCCATAAAATGACATCCATATCTATGGTTTTTGAAGCTTTTTGTGTAGTAGTTCCTTTTTTTTTTTTTTTTTTTTTCTTTTTTTCAACTGCTTCCTGGTATTAAGCAATCTTTACCCACCGATGTATTACAAAAAATTAAGAAAAATTAACAAGTTCAAAAAATTACGTTTAATTTTTAAAACCTTTGTAACAGTCAGAGATGAAAAATTGTGCCCATGGGAATTGTGCATATTTTTTGCCGTCTTAATTATAAAATGAAACAAATGAGAAAACTGCTAATTGCGACCACTTTTGAGGGGTGTTTTAAAATTACAAAGTATTCCCGGCATATAAGATTCTTTAGTTTTGTTTCATTGGGTATTATTAAGTTGTCATATTTTTATTTTAGTAGGATAGATTAACGGTTCTTTTTAACTTAAAAAAAAATAGTTGTGACAGCTCATCAAGAAGTCACTTCTGTATTATTAATGAGAATGACACTTCTAAAGTCAATTCATTTTCCCCCATTTTTTTATATACTTTATTTAGTAGATGATATATTTCGACTTTTATGACATCTGTTGTAGTTTTCATTAAAAATATAAGATAAATAAGAATTCTATATGAAATGGCATAAAAGTGTTCACGTTTCGCATAGTAAGTTTTAAAGATGTAAATTACATTCTTTATGCTCTCATGTAGTTTTTAGCCTAGAAATTAGTGAAAAAATCTTTTGTGTTATTAAACATTTTTGATGACGTCACAAATTTTAAATAATTCGCTCCCTATTACTCTAATGTGAAATGCTTATGTTCTCAGAAAACTCTTTTATACACAAAAATCTCTTGTGTTTTCTGACTATTACGTGCATCAGCGCCGGCAGAATGAAATCCAGAGGGGAGGAGACAAACATTTTTGAAGTGCGTTTTGTAATAAACTAGCGATCTTTATTAAAATAAATAAAAACACTTTTACCCGTTCAATCATATTTTTTTCTTTGAAGGTTAAGTTATTTTGTAACTTTAAAAAAATAAATGTTGCTATATATATATTTTTTTTCCTTCAAAATCATCAAGGACGAAGAAAATCTATATTATAAAACAAAAATATGTTCATGAATAACGCTGACGTCATACCGACGGTGGCAACAATCTATGCAATCCATTTCCCTTTCTCAAATTTAATTACTTCTAAACATTGCATAATTTTAATTTGTATACCTTCTAATACGGAATAAAAATGTATTTTAAACGGAATTTGTTTGAGCACTTTATCTCAATTTACTAATTTTCTTAAAACACAGATTTTATCTCTATCGCGTGCAGCTCAATTAAGGAAGATTATCCATTTGCACTTAAAACAATATAAATAGTTCAGTGTTTCTTTCCGGCTAATATCTCATAACGAAATTAGCACTTCATCAACAAATAAATAAATCAAATAATAATAAATAAAACTCAAATTTAACAGGTATGTAATCGAACTATGTGTTTAAATGTTGAAATAATCAGAATCCAAAAAGGTTGGCTGCAAGTAATAGCAAAATCTTTGGCGATTTCTTCGGCTATTAATCTCTGGCATGCGGCTAATATAAAAGTATAGCTTTAATATAAATTTCAAAACTTTATTTGAATACATATTTGATATTTTTCATATAAAAATAAATGTTTTGTGGTGGTGTTAGTGGGTAAACTTAACATATATAATAAATGTAAAAAAAATCTACGAGAGCTTTCCATCAAGAATGGTTTTTAAATGTGTTCTGTACAACGGATATTATGTTCTTTATCTCGAGAAACCCGGGTTCGATCCCCTGTTTTAAATAAAATTTTAAAATCAGGTGAAAACTGATGCCCTCCTCTTGCACTGTCTTTGCCATTCATTACGATTACGGAGAACGCAGAAAATTATGCAGATGGATTTTCCGTCATGCATTCTATATATTACGTATTAAAAATATTGTGTAAAGTAAACACACGATTTTACTGAATGGTGTATGAAAAATTTTATGTAAAATTATATTATAAAATTACATTAAATTGACGTTTCGGTCAACTTCTATGACCATCATCAGAATATGTATTTCTGTAACAATTAGACTTATAAATGAAATGCTTCCATCTTGAAAAATTTTTACATCTATGTAAAAATTTTCAAGATGGAAGCATTTCATTTATAAGTCTAATTGTTACAGAAATACATATTCTGATGATGGTCATAGAAGTTGACCGAAACGTCAATTTAATGTAATTTTATAATATAATTTTACATAAAATTTTTCATACACCATTCAGTAAAATCGTGTGTTTACTTTACACAATATTTTTATTACATTAATGTTTTGATGGTGTAACGGTCCAGCTCAATCATTATTACGTATACGTTCAGATAATGTTGCACTGCATAAAACGGTTAAGTTATATCTTATTATTATTTTTTTTAAATGGGGAAAAAGGCATCAAAATAATTCCAAAAATTAGCTGTTTCATGATAATACATTTTAAAAATTTGATTTCAAATTCAATTAAGATTTCCTAAGTAGATGGCTTAAATTCATGTAAATAAATTTGCATATTCATCTAAGTATGCTTCAAAACGTTTTTAATTGAGTATTATAGAAGTTTGTTATAGCTATAACTTAACTATATCTTTAAATTTCGCTGTATAAGATTTTTGATAAATAAACTATGTGCATAAACCCTTTGTTTGTAACAGCATACAATATTGAAAACTTTAAATAATAATGTATACAATGTTGTTCTAAAAGCTAGATGAACTAATATTTCCTTTGGTTATACACTGCTTGGCAAATCAAGTGTTTCTTTTATTTTGATATATGGAATTAATTAACAAGATTTTATCGCTTTTAAGCAAATAAACTTTATTATCAAAAAATTTACTTCAGTTTAAATTAATACAGTTTATCCATAATAACTGAAATTAAATTAATTTAGGTAATCGAGTTTTAATCACTGTATATTTTATTTTACTCCAACCTGAATTAGTACAGCTTATTTATATAATAAACATAATTTTTTTTTCATTTATTTACTTCTTATAGACTTGACATTTGTGTTTAAATAGCAATTAAAATTAATCTATTACTTATATATAACTATTACTTTATTTAAATACCTAATCAGTTATTTTAAACAAAGCAGAATATTATGATCAATTGGAAAAATCTATCAATTTAAAAAAAAAACTCTCAAATGCTTATCCGCATAAATATTTGTTATAATGCATAATTACTGCTGTAAATGATTTCTTTAATAAATAAATGATATCTAATTAAGATTATCAATTCTTTAACTGATATTATGCAAATCAATACGTTTTCACTGCTTTAATAAAGTAATTTCAAGATTGATAAAGAAAACAATAATTTTGATAGGTAATTGGTGTATTTTTATAATTTTCAAATAAATCCATTCCGATTCAACGTTTTAAAAATTCCAATTTTCCGTTAATTTATTTTACTTTACTGAAAAATGCAAAATGTTCAATTATTAACAGAATAATTCACAATTTTTCGTGCTTGATAACGTCTTAATAATGCGCCGCGCAAATGAATATAATTTGATTTCATTAAAAAGGAATTCGTATTCCATTTGTTATCCGCGAATAAGTATGTATTTTGAAATAAGCCCGAAGTCACCATGTTCTGAAAATTAACGTACGTTTTGAAAAATTGTTCGCGCCAAATAACTTTTAATTGGATCTGATAATAGCAATATTAATGTTTTGTATAAATCACTCAATTATGCTTTTGCCTGAATGGAAATGATGTTTTATTTGAGATTATCATGATGTTCAATTTAACGATTCATTACTCTTTCATTTTAAATAGCTAACAAATAATCGTTAGGTTGTTAATAAAATTCGAGATCACCCGCAGTTTTTACTTTCTTCTTACGTAAGAATAAAATATTGGAATGAAACATAAGAAGAAAGCAATATGTTACATAAAAAAAAAGTATTGAATATTTTCGACTTCCTTTTTACTTTCTTCTATCTATAATAGAAACAAGTATTGTAATCGAAATTTTTTTCGACTAACGGTTTTCGACGGATTGACACGTTTTAGGGGTCAGAGATTCCGAAAAACATGTTTTTACAAAATGTCCATCTGTGTGTCTTCATTGTATCATCGAAAAGTGTATGAAGTTGTGCTTCAAATTGAACCTAATTTTTGTTCTATGTTTTTGGCTATGGCAAGCAGGTTCCATTATAATTTGGGGATATTTCGACGAAAGGGGGCGCTGTGATCGATATTTTTGTTCCATTTTCACTATTGTATCATCGAAAAGTGTATGAAGTTATGCTTCAAATTGAACCACATTTTTTTTTCTATGTTTTTGGCTATGACAAGCAGGTTCTATTAGAATTTGGGGATATTTCGACGAAAGGGGGTGCTGTGATAGCCATTTAAAAATTTCAAATTCAAAAAAATGTGCAAAAAAATTAGAAATCCTAAAAGTTTTTTTTCGTTAAATGTTCGGCCTTGATCCGGAGAATCCGGAACAATTTTTGTTTTGCCTCTATCTTAAAAAATGGCTGAGATATAGCGGTTTGAAATTTTAGGGTGGCTGACATTTTCAAACAAGACAGCAGATTTCATCCATAAACGGATTTAATTTATGAGTTTTTAGTTAACGTGGTTTCGGCAAATTTTCTTTCATCGTTGTAACCATTAATCCTATTATATGCTTATCACTACATATTTATATTCGCCAACGTCAAATTCTCGCCAAACTTGGCGACAGTTGGCGAAATATCACCAAGTTTGGCGACAAAAATAGGTTGCCATAAATGAAGCCAACTTGGCTGTAGAGGACAAATTTGGCGATATTCTCATTCAAATTCAATGTTGACGAGAACTGGGATTGAATTTTCTTTAATTAGGTTCCACGCATTTTACCTTCGTGTTTTCCAGTAAAATTAGCTAAAATCATAAAATCAAGAAATAGGGAGGCTATCTGTTCCTGTCGGTTCAAGCCAGAAGGAATGTTCGTAGTTTAGTATACATCAGTTGATCGCGTCCCGGTAACCCGACGATTCGCAAGAAGCTGACCTACAACAGAATGACGAAAAATATTGATTTTATTGGCGATGTGATAGCGAATTTTGAAGTATTAACATGACTGAGATAGAAGAAAGTTTTAGGATTGGCACATCCGACTAGTTTTTTTTTATGGGTTTACACGTTTTGTGATGCCTTGAATATGATTTGGCAATTTTTGAAAAATATCTGTATTTCTATGCGGACTTCTATCTGTATGTGACACGAAGTTTGTGGTCGTTCTAAACTCAAGAATTAATGCACGGACATTTATAAAACCTCTCATTCAGCTAGGTCTTTCATAAATTAGTGCTGACAAGGTTTTGGTGCTTATCGACCAAACCGTAGAACTGCTATAGTGTGTTTTCACAATTTCCGTGATAGCTATATCTCACAATTTGTCAGTATCTATGGAATGGAATTTCACAAAATTTAATCTGTAAGCTGTTTATAAAAAATTATGTTGATTCAATTTTGGGGTCAACCTAAACAGAATTAGCGACCTTTATAAGATTTATATCTATTAACCTTACCAGGAAAAAACAAACATTTAAATTAAAGGGGGGAAAAATAAGATGCATCATAGATATCAGCATAAGCTGAATAGTACAGCTGAGTTTTTCAGAGACAACTGATAGCCATTCACCAAAATTTGTGAAGAACTTCGTTTTGGCCATAGAAATGAAGATTCAATGTGTTTCCAAAGATTAAAGTTGTTTTACCATGTTTTTTGTTTTAACTCAAAAAGAAAGGAAAACTCGACTTTTTTAAGTATTGTTTACTATGTATTTTTAAATTCTGAATCGAATGACACCATCCGCAAGTCGATACGATCATTTGTTGCAAGGTTATGACAGGTTTTATGAATAAAAAGTCGAAAATTATACTTTAGTCAGTTAAAATAAGGACTGTACACCAACAACTGGTGCCATTAACGAATATTTGAGAGGAACTTCGTTTTGGCACTAGAAATGAAGATGCAATGAGTTCCCCCAAAATATAGTTGTTTTACTATATGGTTTGGAGTGGGGGGATGGGGACATTTTAATTCAGAACTAATTATTTTTTTAATAGATTAAATGGCATATTGTTTATCATGCATTCTGAATCGAATGACACCATTCTCAAGTCCATACAATCAATTGTTACAAAGTTATTGCAGGTTTTATGAATAAAAAGTCCAAAATTATTACTTTATGAGAGAGCAAAACTTTATTACACTTATTTTACGTTCACAACTTCGATGACCCTGAAAAAGACTCGGATGATCCTGATTTTGATTATTTCTATTTTGAGGACATATAATAAGTTTAAGATTATTCAATATGATGTAAAGAACATGATTTGAACATATTTTGAGAACATGTTAAGTCTAATAAAATTGTGCTCTCTCATAAAGTATAATTTTGGACTTTTTATTCATAAAACCTGCCGTAACTTTGTAACAAATGATCGAAGCGACTTGCGAATGGTGTCATTCGACTCAGAATTTAAAAATACATAATAAACGTTACCTTACTTGACGTAGAAACTGAATCCCTCTCACCTGAGTTAAAATGCCCACCCTTTTGCTCCTCATACCACAGTAAATCAACTTTATTTTTTGGGAACTTATCGGATCTTCATTTCTAGTGCCAAAACGAAGTTATTTCCAAATTTTTGTGAATGGCTGCGTCGTCTATCATTCAATTTTTGATCTATTTTATCTGTACTATACAGGAAATACTATAGTAACATTGTATGACATTTTAAAAGGTTATTACAAATTTTACAACATTTCACATTTCAAACAGAATCTTACATACACTTAATATATCTGATGACTGTGACTTCAAAGATGCCTAATTTTACTTGCATAACAATGATAATTAGTTATTTTTATAGAGGTTAAAATTTCGTTCAAAATTAAATAGATAACAGTATTGAAATGCATAGCTGTAGTAATGTATATTTCTTATGGAGAATTACGATATACTTATTTTCAAGAGCTATTATTTTAAGCAAATAAATGCCTTAGCATGCTTGAAACATCAAAAATATGTTTGAAGATGCATATTTGAACTTGATATTAATAACACCAGTTTAAATAAAATACATGTGAATCTAGATGCATTTTGAATTGAAAATGTAAAGAAAATTTTTTATCTTTTAGAGATACACAATGATACCTTACCTAAATTAGACACATCATTCCAAATCTTAGCGGAATACGCACGGCTAAGATTTGGAAACTGATGCTTATATAAAATTAAAATTTGTTCGTAATTGATATACTGTTAATTATATTCAGTTAATTAAGTAGCACAGAATATTAAATTTACAATTTTTACTATTATTAGATGCGAGTTCATTTAAGTATATGTAATATTACTAAAAAAACATACTTTGAATTATAATACAATTAACATTTTCTTATATAGTCAGTGGCTTAGCCTGAAGTCTATTTTAAATCTGAGTCCACGAACAGCTTATCTGTATGTGGAAGCAGTGATGTATTATTTTTTAATACACTGTGATATTATCCCCTGTATATTTACTCTTTGTAATATTCTGTCCATAGAAAATGTGGACTGTTTTCAGTATGCGCGAACAAGTTATGATAAGGGATGTCCCGTGGTTTGCGTAATATATGAAGTACTAAAGTTGTGTGCACTGTAAAACATAAATGTCGGGAATTGGTCTGTGTTTTTTACACATACAATAAGGCAATGTTACTATTCAATATAAATATAGGATGAATACGGACAATGTTTACTCAAGAATATGTAATATCTGCCTTCCGTATCCCAGTAGTAATCTTGCCAATCTCTAAGCATTTTCTGTTTTAAATTTCTTTTAAGATGAGATGGAGGCAGGGGAAAAAATAACATTTGTTGGTAGATTGTTGGCTTTGTTCACTCAGTAGAAAACGCTTGCATGTTTTTTTAATTTATTTTTTAATACACATTATAGTTCTGCCCCAGTTTTTATTAGGTAGAAATGTGCCAATTTTTATATTTGAAATTATTAATTAAATATATGTATATGATGGTCAAAGTTTGGATTTGAATACTGTTGAACTATGTTCTACTACTGTTGAACCGAATATACTGTTGAACTCTGCTTTTTTTCTTTATTCACTGATCAATGTAACTCCAATTTAAATTCAAAGAAATGTACTATGCTTTGTAATTGTTAATGCATGACAGTGCTATTTAAAATAATATATTACAATGATATAATAAGGTAACATCTATATAACGTCTATATAACATCTATATAAGGTATATAACAGTTTTGCGATAGCCACAGCACACTAGTTTCACGTCGAATGTATATATCCATCGTTGTTTATGTAATATTTATGCATTCATGGGTAATACTACTGGTATTTAACTTTACTACTGTTTCAATATAAAAATAAACTACAGTAAATGTAATAATTTTTATTACACACTTTATTGAATGTTTTCTTTGTTGATGCCGTTATTTGTTGTTACTTTTGTAAATTTCTTTATACAGTCAATGTTGAATTCAAACATATATCTCTGAGAGCGGATTCTGTAGCTCCGAAAGGGGAGGCGGCACTGTGGAGTTTCGGGATGGGGAATTGCATTTCTAGACCATTAACCACTTAATAGTTTATTTTTTTTATTCAATAATATAAAAATAAAGGCTAAACACCACTTTTTTTTAAACTAAATTATTTGTCTTATTTAATTGAAATATTTCTGTCATGAAATAAAGCGAAGTTTACATTTAAAATTTAGTGATATGCAAAGACTAAGAGTGACGAAGTAAGCAAACTGTTGAGTGGTTAATAGACATTAAATAAGTATTAATAAGCATAAATCTCAAGTCTTCCGGGGAGGATACTTCGATGCTTCAGGGAAGGGGGGGGGGGGGCTCCCACACCGGCCACTCCCTGAATTCAACACTGACATTAGCAAATAAAAATGTACTAATACATATTATTTTAGTGGTTTTTTTTTTTTTTTTTTTTTTAAGTCGTCGAAAACATTGCTTGCTTACCATTATTAATATACCGGGTGTGATTCAAAATAGATGTATTGGCGATTACCTCTTAAACTCCCCCTCAGTGATAGAAACATACTTCCAATTATAAAAAAAGTATAGAAATAAAGTATAGGTTTTAGATATGGCAGTTGTTTTAACAAGAGCTGTATACATATTAAAATACGAAATTTAATTTGTTATATTTAGAAAAATGTTGTCCTGTCTAAGAAGGAAATGGAAAAAAGTCCCATTCTTTTTACAACCAAAATTTATTGAATTGTAATACTCTGATTGTTTTTTTTAATACTAAAATGCATAAACGTATTTATAGTTTTCAAATTATATATATATATATATTAAATTTTTCCGATGTTAATATATATATATATATATATATATATATATATATATTAAATTTTTCCGATGTTAATAATAATTATTTATGCGAGATATAGGAGTATATGAGTATTCGAGCGTATATATTACAAAATTTTAAAACTCATTTACTTGTTTTAACCTTTTATAATAATACATAATTGACTGAAATACTTATTTATAATACTCCATAAGACACACAATAAAGATGTTCTAATAATGCAGTTTATATTTAAGTATATATACATACTAACTGTACGTTATCTGCAACATTCTCACTTATATACATAAATTTGTTTCATCTCTCCAGTACCAACAAATAACATCAACACAAAATTTTATAGAATTTTATGACCCTTTCATTGCTTATGTTGTATATCTATACCTTAACATGATGTATGGTGTGCATTGTGAAATAATAAATTTAACACGCTCTGATTCCAGGCAGAGCGAGATGCGGAACGCCGTAATTAGCGTATACTCAATTGTGTCAAATGAATGCATTCATATTTACAATGGATTTAGGAAGAGAAAGTGCTCATTGAAAAAAAAAAATACAATAAAATGAAATATTGTTGATCAATGAGGGGAGTTTCCTGGGAATGGCATACCTGAGTAAGAAAAGCTCTTGTTCTGCTTCACTCAGATTTGATTTTATTGTGTATTAGACTTAACCTGATTGCGCTGGATTTTATGCTGTTTAGACAAAAGATTTCGTAATTGAATTCCTAAACTGGTTTGAGACGATGATGAACACATTAATTGATGGCAGCTTTCTATCAGATACGTCACGTGAAGTGTGAATATGCGTGTGTATAAGGGTAGTTGTACATTCAATGACGAGGCGACTTTTAGAAAATATGAGTTATGACTATTGTTTTTTATTTATTTATTTATTTGTTTCATTTTATTTTATGTTTATTTATTTATTTGTTTTATTTTATTTTATTTTTGTTTCTTTCTTTCTTTATTTTCACGTATTGTACATTTAATCTCGGCGGGATGGAGGGCCAGCCATGTTGTATTAATACGGCTATCCTCATAAATGAAGATATGTAGCATTTCAGTGGAATGTTAAAAGCTCACCCGTTATTTCTGTTTCTGCACCTGAAATTTCATTAACGCGATAGAAATGTATATATCCAAATGTATATATATGTATACAGGGTGATCGAGAACTATCTGGCAAAATTTTAAAAGGTGGTAGAGGGGAGCAAAATAAGCATTTTTTGTCATCTATTGGTGCTTATACGCTGCCTTTCATTGTACCTTTCACATTTTTCTTCGTCTTCAGCGCTTAAACGCGCCATTTCCGGACACACATTCTACGACGAAAAATACTTCCTCTACCACTCGTTAAAATTTCGCCAGTTATTTTCCGATCACTCTGTATATATATATAATTTTTCATTTAAGGGTGTTTGTCAGTAAGATCAAGATCTCACGTTCCCTTCGCTAATGTTAAACCTATAGGCATCGAATACTTTTGTATTTTTAAAATGTATCTCCCCAGAAAATTAATATTTTAAACTTCTTTTTTCTCTGTCCTCCACTTAAAGGATATCTGTTTCTTCCCTAGTTGACAAAATATTTCTAAAATGTATGCTTAATTTAATATTTTATGTGTTAGAATTTTAGAGAACTCTTCAAATGAAATTAAGTATACATTTTAGAAATATGTTGACAACTAAAAAAAGAAAGATAGACACTTTAAGAAGAGAATACAGAAAAAAGAAATTAAAAATCTTAATTTATGTAACAAAAACCTACATTTTTTTATTATGAGATAATAAACTAGTAAATTAAAAAAAAAATGTTTAGATTACATTTTAAAAAAAATTCTCAGACACGACAGCATATGGATTCTTAAAATTTTACAGATATTCAATGAACATAAACCCATTTTCCGAATATTTTTTAACCTTTCTCCGTCGTTTTAAAATAGGCTCACTCCGCTTTACTAAAATTTATGTTTCAAATGGATTACTACATTTTTTTTCCTGTGATAACAAACTTGTAAATAAATAATAATAATAAAAATGATTAGACTACATTGAAAAGGGTCTAAAACACGATAACATTTGGATTTTTAAAATTGTAGCGATGTTCATAGAATATAAAGTTTTTTTAACGTCCATTTAAAATTCCGCGAAGTCCGACCAAATTAGCAGTCCAATTTCTCCGCATTAGTCGTGAACCCCTTTTCCTGCTGTTTTTCCACACATTTAAAAGGGTAATATATAAATTTAAATATTAAATACATGCTATAGTGATGATGTACTCATGATGTACATACAACGTTAAATAGATGCTGTATTGTAACCATTATATCACAGACAAATACAACCCTTAACATAACTCTCAAAATAATTTCTTACAGTTTCTAATAATGATAGGAGTGCTAAATGTTATAATGAAAGGAGCTTTAGTTGCTACTGTTCATTATGATTCCTGTAAATTCTAAATATATATTTTGTTTTCAAAGTTAAAAAAAGAAAATCTAGATTTTTTTTATCTTGTGCCCCTGACTGATTCAGTCCAGGACCCGAGGTTCGCTTCTCAGCCGTCTTTAAAATGTTACAGTACATTCTTTTACTGTATCTAGTGGACTATCGTAATACGAAAAACCCTACATATTTTATTTCTGTCTCCGATAACGAACTCGTAAACTTTAAAAAAACTATTAGTCTACATTGAAAAAGCACATCAAACACGATAACATATGGATTCTTAAAATTTTAGAGATGTTCAATGAATATAAAACTCATTTTTCACAAGTTTTCTAACGTCCACTTAAAATTCCGAAGTCCGAAGATGCAGAGGGTTTTTTCTCCCCCTTCCATCCACCGCGCATTTTGATCCTCCCGCTCCCAAATCAAAGTGACGAGGAAAACAGTTCAATTTCTCCGCATCTGTCGTGAACCCCTTTTCCTGCCGTTTTTTCCCACATTTAAAAGGATAATATGATCGAACTCCCGTTTTTATATTCTACTAAAAAATGAATCGATAGCGTGACTCAACTTCGGCAGAACTCAATTGCCGTGCGGAGAAAAAGAAAGACTTGACGGATTGCGCCATCTGTTGGTGATGGAAATAAATCCCGGGCATAATTTAATTGCTTAGTGTAATAAATTGTTTTAATGTAATATAAAAGATATTAAATGTTTGTGATTGGTGTTATAATACAGTGGCGTATCAATTAAAAAAATTTGGGATGGAATTTAATGTATGATGCACTATAAGTCCGCTCACATTTAAAAAATTCATAAAAAAGATATCAAATTGTCGTCTTAGAGTTTTTAGCATCATAAAACGTGTCAAAGCATCAGATTTTTTGTAGTAAAAAAATAGTTCCATATCGCATTCCGATACCACAATTTATTAATTTTGAATGGATTTTTGAAATGTGAACGGATTTATGAGACACCATGTGGACATTTTCAAATAAATTGAATTATTAAAATTATTACTAATTAATAAAATGTTTATATGAATAATTTATTCTTTCAAACTAATTATTAATGCCATCATCACGAAATTAATATTTCAATTATTCTAAGCAATAAACTTAAAATGCAGAATCCCAGAGAACTACTATTATCAAATTAATGAGCCAATGTAGTTTCGGGAAGGGGAAGAATTTTCTGAAATAAAAGTGTTTGATATAATGAAAAAAAGAGAGCGAGAGAAAGAAAAGAGCAAAAAAGGCGTATCAGTGCATGTAATAAAATTTCGTAATATAATGATCTCGTATAGAATGACCTCGAAGCCTCCGCAATCGTTCGACGTATTAAACGTCCCAAAACCGTTGGTCAATGTCTTACACATTGAATTTATTTATTTATTTATTTTTCCGGTGGAAATCCAAGCGGAATCGGAGGTCCCTTTCTTTAGTTACTGACTAGAACGATAGTAAACCTGATTGCTGAAGATCGCCACCGGAAAAATTTAAATACTAAATTTAGAGTTCGTAAGAAGAGTTAAACCTCCTGAAACTACCTGAAATATTTGCAATATCAAAGAAAGTAGACTGCGTGTTGAAAATTTCAAATAGTAAATAAAAGGAATTCAAAATAAAAATGCAACTTGCAGAGATGATGTTGAGGACCATAATTTGCACATTTACATTAGAGAAAAAAAGAATTATAGAACTTCCTTATATACAGAATTGTTTTTTCAGAGATGAATTATTGAACAGTAAAGACAAAAAATAATAGTCTTTAGAATAATCCGCGTAATTTTAAAAGAAAATTGTCTTTAATTGAATGTCAAGGGCCATTTGACATCAAGGGACATTTGACATCAAGGGCCATTGACATTCAAAGCAAATTGAATGTCAATGAGGAAAATATTCCTTTTTCATAGCTAGAATTTTCTCCAAAAATGTATCGTGTAAAGTCCATTCTAAAGAACTTAAAGAACTATTCTGACAGAATGTGAAAACGAAATTTTCTGTAGTAAAATAAGTAAATTAACACCATTCTTAGCTGATGTGTACTAATCATTAATATAAAGTATCATTTCATTATATTATAAAAATCCATATAAAAAGTTTAAGAATTTGCTAAAAAAAAAAAAAAAAATGCCATTTCAGATTTATATGATAAATTATCAAATTGGTGGAATTCAACTACTCTGATAAAAGTAGGATATTATTTGCACACAATAACTTTTATTATTTTCATGTTCATTTTGTGAATAATTTAGTCAGCATAAAAAAATATCGCATATTTATTATGTATATTCTTTCTGATCATACTCTGACTTCAATATTTATGATAAACGTAATGATGTCTCATTTTATGTTATTAATTTTACTAAATTTTATTCCTGTCTGCTTATTTCAGTTTACAGAAATATTCTTCTAAATCACTTCATTCGTATTAAACGTTTATGTTCCTCTATTTTATAAGACCAAATTTATTAAAATTAAAACATTTCCACTTTCTTTTATTTTTTCATGGATCAATCATTAAATATTCATCTCATTTTACCAGTTTGGGCATTAATTATGTATAAAAAGTATAAAATCGGAAAACAATATTATGGAGGGTGGGCGTGTATTGCTAAAAAAATTATATAAAAAAAGTTAAGCCAAAAAAACTAATAAAATTTTCCAAAAAAGAATTATAAAATCAAAAATACCATTACGGAGAATTGAGGTGGGATTGCTAAAAAGTTTAAATTTTTATTTTAAAAAGGGTCTTATGCATTTAACATAATCATTTATCATTCTATATTTTACATAGTGACTCCTCATACATGGCTATATATTTTCATCCCTTTAAATTATTACTTTTTTATGTTAAATTTTATTTACATAATAATCTCTTTTTTAATTTTTTTCTATCTATATTATTATTCCATATTATCTTCTTTATCTATTCAATTTTTAAGTAATTACATACATTTATCTTTCAATGTTATTTAATACTATTACTTATATTGTTTACTACATTATTATTCCTCTTTTAATCTTCATATCTAGTTTTATGTTAATATCTTAAACTTAAGAATAGCTCCTCTTTTTAGGGATAGATGACAGCACTGCTCTTCTCTCTTTCTGTTTTACTTATTTTTACATGACTCAGCACATGTTTTAGCAGAGAGTGGGGATTTGCTTGGGGGTTCTTTTTAACATCTTGTTATTGCACCTTTTTTTTTTTTTTTTTGGTGAGTTGTGTGTATTATATTTTGGGCTTTCAGCTATTGCAGATGGATAATCAGTTACTTTTTGGATTTCTTATTGTTTTCATAATTCTTGGATTTTATTTTATATGTTATAAGGAGCATAATATTGTCATTTTTAGGCTCAATGTTAACAATATTTAACGAAATAACATATATTTACAATGAATTATACTTGATGCTCTTCTGACGAATCCATAAGTTATTCATAGTTTTTCATATTTGCATTTTCATGTTTTGGGGTTTAATTGTGTAGTGTCCTTTCATTTGATTTTTATACTGTCTCTTCCTTTGATTTTCACACATGTGATTTCATTATATATATATATATATATTATTTTAAATACGGGATACCAGTAGAACAAAATTCAGGAAGGCGCAAGATTTTGGAACAGATGTGCCTGTGGTCTGTTGCCTCTGTTTTAAAAATGAAACTTGAAACAAGCTAAACTATTTTTTTTTCATTTGTTAGAACTCTCCGTGCAAGTCAATTTTTGAATATATCCATATAAAAAGCAATATACAAATATAAAAAGTATTGAAAATAAGGTAGCTCATATATGCTTTGTATACAATAATTAAAAAAAATAATTAAAATATTCGACAATAACAACAGGCTGAGTTGTTTCAGCCTGTACGATTTCCAAAACTAAAGCATAAAAAT
The DNA here is from genome assembly GCA_963931845.1 of Maratus michaelseni. Taxonomy (NCBI): domain Eukaryota; kingdom Metazoa; phylum Arthropoda; class Arachnida; order Araneae; family Salticidae; genus Maratus; species Maratus michaelseni. Next base: position 257,822,471 of record OZ007591.1, read on the forward strand.
GAATAGAAAATTACTCAGTTTTTAATTTTCAATTTGTTTAGGTGTCGAAATACCAAAGAAAGAAAAATTAGTTTTGCATTTTGAAATTTTGAAGTTAGTTTGCTCATTTTTACAGATTGAAACAATGCAGTGCCATCTATTGATTAAAATTTTAATTATTTTTTAAATTACTGTGTAGAAAAAGGTATGAAATACCTTACAAACATATAACTTATTTCAACTTAATATTTATAACAGCTCATGCATTATTGAATTTTAAAGTTAGGATAGCAAGAAATTTTAAGACGGTCAAAACGTGTGAATAATTAACAAAAGTAAATATGAGTGTACAGAAAACGTTTTAAAAGCAGGTTTTAGTATATATATGAGTATTAATAAAGGTAAATATGAAATTAATTCAATGCTTACTATTAGTTCACACTCTCCCTATATATATTTATATATCTTGTTCAAATTTTCAATCGTTAATAAAATACTTTTTATTCATCCACTCAAATTCAAATACATTTTTTTTAAACTTGTAGTGGATGACACTTGATGCTAATGCAGTTTTTTCAAATATTAATTCATTAATTAAATTTAATTAATTAATTGCATGATAAAAAGCGACAAAAATAAGTAGCGACTCTTAAGAAAATGGAGCATCTAGTCATAACGTAGTGGTCGGGACCTGTAGTTTAGTACACGGAAGATTGCGGGTTCGATTCTCATTGTTGCAAGGTTTGGTTATTTAAAAAGTTCGAAAAAAAGAAAATGTTGGTACATTACTTTTAATGCAATGTTTTACGCATATAATACATAATAAGTTAAAATTTATCTGTTAAAAGGGATCAAATAACAAAGCAAAATATTGAAAATTATGAAAAGAAAATATTTTAGTTTCATATGGGAGAAATTTTTTCCTCTTATGTAAGATATTTAGCAGGATATAAATTTAGGAATAAATACCGTCAGTGGTGAAGCGTGTAGATCGTTGGAAAAAAATGTCTTTTTCAGATTCTTTTTTCATTCTGGGTTCTAGTCTAAGTAGGAATTGACTTTAATTTTTTTTATATATATTACTTGTTTTCATATTCAGTTCGAAACTAAAAGCAACGGTAAACGACAATTTGACAATTTTTCGACATTCTTTTCTTTTGTGAAAATTTCCTTTTCCAGCAGTACTTTACCTCTAAACAATGCATTACTTATACATAACTTTTCAGCATTTGTAAATAAAAATTGAACATTAATAAAGGATTTTTAAAAAGATAATAACAGTACATTTTTATGTTATTGTATTATTTTCTTTCGGCTGATCCATTAATTTTGTATATTTTTCAGGACATACGCAAAGCTGTGGTACCATTATTAAAAAGTTTTCAAGCCGAAGTGGATGGTTTATCGAGGAGATGTAAAGCAGCCGAGGCGGCCTTTTTGACCGTCTACAGAACATTCATCGAATTGCCAGGTAAGCAACTGTCTTTGCCCTTCACATATCCGATATGAATGTGAAATTTTTAAGTATAAAGTTATAATTGCAAGGCACGTACACTCGATGGAAGTGCTAAGGAGGCTCGAACCACTATTTATGATTAGAAATTTCTATTTAATATTTAAATCATAGAATTTGAAATCACCTCCTTTAAGCTCAGTATTCATAACATTTTTCTGCAATTAAATAAGGCTAAATATTCTATTAAAAATCTGTGGTACTTCCCTGCCATAGTAATAATAATAATTAATTATCAGTTATTTACTCCTTGTAGTTTGATTTCGTATCCTGCTGTTTTCGTTTGTTTGTTGTTGTTCTTTCGAGTTAATTCAATTGAATTAACTCGGTAAGTTTGACTGTACTTATTATTCGTCATCAATCTAAATAAACTACTCTTAATTTTTATAAACTTCTTTTTGCAAAAGGTAATAATTTACTAACCCGTCGTGCGACGTAGAAGAAAACAAAATAATCTAAAATTGTGTTAAAACTGACGCAAATGGTGTTATGGCTTTAGTTGAACACAACAATACATTCGTAAACTTTGAATCAGTCCAAAACAATTCTGTAAAAAATTACTTTGTTTTTTAGACAGTTGTTTTTAAGCTAGTTAAACAAAAAAGACGGCTCCCTCCCTAAAAATTTTTTACTCGAAAGGGTTATGGAGGTGAATAAATGCCAAAATAATGTCTGTTTTAATCGTTTATGCCGTACTTAAATTGGATTATACAGGCCCAATGGCGAATGTTCAATTCACGAGTACCAATTTTTACAATTGATAAAATCGTGTCATTTGCCTTACATAATCTAAAAAGAAAAATTTAGATAAAAGCAACTGAAAAATTAATTTCTAATTAAAAATTCGGTGAAGACTTGTATTACCCTTTGTTTTAAATATTTTAGAATCCTAACAAATTTCTTGTTACTTATTTATTAGCTCTAGTTTTCGTATATTTCTTTTTTATCTTATTTTGTGTGTGTGTGACTAGTTACTGTACCTTTCGGTGACGGACCTCACATAAACTAAGGTAGTTTAAAATTTATACAAAATTAGGTGGAAAGGAATATTAAAGTATATGGCATTCCCTATGGTTGTTCCAACAAAAATTGATTATGTATTAAAGCAGACTAGTAAATAAAATTGGGCAAAAAAAAAAAAAAAATTACTTCGGCCGATCGTGTACCGAAAACGAAAGTATGCCCATATAACAACAACAAAAAAAAAACCTCTAACCAAAATTGAAAAAGTAAAACGATCTTTGTAACTTCGTTCGTAAAAAAAGTTAAATGTTCTTTGTTCTTTCTTAAACGTTCTCTTCTACCTAAGCTATCCAATGCAATATATATTTAAAAATATCGAAATACAAACGAGATATTTTAAAAGAACGCCCCCGCGGGTTTAACATTAGCTTGCGAGTGTCTTCGCGTGGCTGAAGTAGCCCTTGACTCCGAAAATATATTTGTGTCTCCTAATCGAAGAACGGTTAAAAGTCAATAGTTTTATTTTTAAGGTTAAACTGATGTTCTGCAGTGTATTCCAGATCATTTTGGTTTAAAATGCATACCGTGACCTCTTAATGCTCAAATGTAATATGATGTAGTGCAAAAATATAAATTTATCGACAAAACTGCTAGTACGCATGTGTATCGGTAGAATTTTCGGTAGCAGCTAATGATTCGTTTGGTGATGTATTTAAAAAGTTTAATTCCATGGTATTTGGGAATGAAACTGGCACGTTTTCACAATACTCAATTACCATTAGAATTCGTATCATAATAACCTTGTATAATGCTTTTCTGATTTGTGAACCGGTTCTCCATTATGTTAATAAAATTTTAATTAAATAACCATACTAAATTCATTTTTCTTCGCACATTTCTATTAATATTTATGTTTTATTAAATAAAGATAGGAGAAAGAATATACATAAATTTTAAAGCGATTTTTTGCTTACTAAATAAATATTTACTGCAAATATTTGTCTAGGACATTTATATTACTTACAGTTAGATATTGAAAAAATTGCATCAAAATAGTCGAATGATGCTGAGTTTGCACATCATGTTTTACTTGAAATGAGCAAGAACAATCCCTTTATCCCCCCTCCCCCCACTTCCATCAGTAGAATTTTTCTTACCTCAGCTGCCGAAGTAGAACACTAATTGATGTTGGTCCCAGACAGAAGCATAGTTTGATACCGGATCGATGCCAGACGTTGAGGATTATCTCCGACATTCAGATTATTTTTGTCACATGTCAAACCATTAGGATTTCCAAACCATCATGGTTTGGATTAATGGAATTTTACAGCCTATTACTTTCAAGGACCGGAGTTGTCAGCTGCGGATTATTTTTTTAAGGCATGCGTAGGTTGTGATTGTTCTTCTTGTCATATCGAGAACACCCCTTCTATTTTTCTTTTGCTCTTTTTAATTCCACGAAAAAAATATGTATGGACGGAAGAATAAGAAAAACAAATTGCAATGGATATTTGAATTATAATTCTAGCTTAAATTATTATTTGCTTCATAATATAAAAAATCATCATTATGTATTTTCGAGTAACTATCTAAAAAATAGAAAGAAGAAAAATATACGATGCGTGTTTTTTTTAAGTAAGCACCGTTATGATATTAAAAAATAAACACAAAAGCCATTTTTTAAACAATTTTATTTTTACATGAAAGCCGGAACCTTAGTCTACTTTTCAACATAATTCCATCCTATATTAAGGTGCTTATCGTATCGTACGATCAGCTTTTGTATTCCATTCTCATAGAAATCTGCCACCTGCTGTACTAATCACTGAATCATCGCCGTTTTGACGTCTTTATCGTCATGGTAGCGCTGACCGCCAAGGTGCTTCTTTAAATCCAGGAACAAGTGCTAGTCACTTGAACGCAAAGTCAGTGTTAAACCCAGGATCTCATCCCGTCATATGGTTGGGAACAACTTCATCACACTCCGTATAGCCCTGACCTAGAGCCAATTGCCTACTACTTGTTCCTGCACTTAAAGAAGCAAGCACCTTGACTGTCAGCTCTACAACAACGATGACGACGTCAAAACGGCAGTGATGCAGTGGTTAGCACAGAAGACCGCAGATCTCTATGAGGATGGGATACAAAACTGGTCGAACGGTACGATAAGTATCTTAAAATTAGCGGAAATTATGTTAAAAAGTAGATTAAGGTCCAGGCTTTCGTGATTTTTTTTTTTTTTTTTTTTTTTTTATGTCCTTATGCCTTTTTAATATCAAAACGGTACTTACTTTAAAAATACACCTCGTAGATTGTACATGAGACATGGAAATCAAGAGTTTCGAATTATCCAGAAAAGTGGCCCTATAATTCGATTTACATAAGATCGTTTAGCATTGGCTGGAATGTAGTTTATAAAGAGAACAAATCTAACTTCAGATTAACCAATATTTATAGTTCAAACTATACCGATAGTCGACTGCCTAAACAAATCATGGTCAAATAAATAAATTTGATTTCTTAAAATGAACAAAGTACTCATATTTCTACCGACTAACATTTATGCTCCATAAAACGCAAGATGAATCATGAAAGTTATCTAACAAGAATTCTTCCATACTCATACCAAAATGCTTCGCCAAATATGAGTTGCTTGCAAAAGTATCCAGCGCACTGACCGTGGTCCCCTTCAAGCCATTAGATTTGGTATTCGAATCGGGGAATAACCTACAGTTTTAGTTCTGTTGCCTGTCCCTTTTCACGAATATAGTCTCTCAGCAAAACTAATTAAATTAACAATGTCCAGCAAGCACCCCACACATTTCGTTACTGTGTGTTACATGAAAAGCGTAGATAATAACTCCAAGGAGAAGCCATTCCTGCATTCTTTAAGACGGTGCAATAGAATTTGAGCCGTTATTCTAACACTTAGACATATTTATAGAAGGGCAATTCTATGAATGTTATCAAAAGAAGCAAGCTTTAGGTATGTTGCTGCAATAAAACACAAATTATGCCTTTTCCCGGAGAATTTAAGACATTTATGACCAATCTAATGTCGTATGCAAATATAAATATACATAAATACATCGCGCATATTAGGACATAATTGTATTATAATTGCTTTTGTTGAAATGTTTTAAAGTATTTTTTAATATTTTCACCTTTTCTAAGCAGGTTAAAACGTCGAAATTTCCTTTACAATATCTTTAATAATGTTACTAACGAAAATTGTGCTAGGTTTGAAATGGAACACTTAATCGCTAAATAAGTGGATTGTGTTCTCGAGTTTTACTGCAAAATGCCTTTCCCTTGATCCGCAATATATTCCTTTCATATTATTGATAGATTTCAAGAATATGTTTGTATACTATAATTCTTAGTTAGTTGAATGAATTAATAATAATACAACGAATCACTCTAATTTCCTTCTCTAATCTAATATTTATTTCATTGTTATTTGACTCGAAAATTACTATTTTATGAAGTCAAAATTTGAGAATGTGTAATTTTGAGGTTACAATCTTTTATTTCTGTGTCTAATTTCAATTTACACGTTGCCTTGGTTATTTTAAGTCAATTTTAATTTAACAAGATTCAATTTTAATTTATCAAAGGTCAGATTTATATAGTTGCCTACCTTTTTCTGTTACTTACATTCTTTTAATGTATTTTTATTTATTTATTTATTTGTTGTATTTCTATTTATTTATTTATTTTATTTCTATTTATTTATTTATTTATTTATGCTATTTCTATTTATTTATTTATTTATTCATTTCGGAATATTGTTACTTTTCTCTGTAACTCTTTCTTTCTTCTCTTCGTGGAAGCTTCTTCTGAAATTTATTCATTTATTCTTAATTTTCTTTGGGTTGATTAAAATTAAAGTAAAAAAATAAATTTTTCTTAGTTATTTCTTTATTTTAATTTTTTTTTTTTTTTTTTTGTGTGTGTGTGTGCACGCTTCTATTCAGTTTTTGGCCTTTTATTAATTTTTTTTATTCTTAATTTTGTGCGCTCTTTTCCTTTCTCATCTCTACCCTCTTATCAATTCTTCATTTTTTCTCTTTCCACTGTAACTTTTACATCCTTTATGCCAGTGTCATTTTCCTTATCTTCTGACTGTTCTGTCTCTCTCTTTTTTTTTCACTTATATCACACGCTCACCACTGCTGCATGTTTTTGCCAACTTGATGAAGACCTGCAAAAGTGGCCATAATTAAACTGGCAATATTCGGTGTGTTCTGTAGTGCGATCTAATTGCGAGAATGGAGCCAAATTTTGTAGGACGATTAAACAAGACGGGGGCTAAGGATTCCGGGAAAAATAGTTTCAAAAGTCACCGCTAGGGGAATAAGTGGCTCTGTTATTTTTTTTTTCGGAATTTTTAGTCCCTTGTTTTGTTTAATCATCCTACAAAATTTGACCCCATTTTCTCAATTGGAGAGCACACTGAGCACTGTGAATTATGGACACCTTGTATATTGTGTTATGAATTATTTTTTACACGAAAACAACCACAATGGCTTTAATTATTATTTTTACGGTATCTTAATACATTTCTTATGACTTATGTTTGATGTTATTTGCCGTGTTTCGAGATGCATACACGAAATACATTAAATACATTACCTGTATAAAGAAGATCATTTATTCTTCATTACTTTTACTCAGTCAAAGAGCGGAACCTAGGTTAAAAAAGAAAATTCCTTTATATTAATCCAAAAACAACAAACATACAATCAGTGAAAGTGATAATCAGCAATGAAAACAAGCGCGTTTCCTGTTACCATGGCAGCCCCAACGGGCGTGGTGGCTATCAGATCAGTATCAATAAATCAATAAGCCCAGTAAACGAGCAATGCATGACAATATGGTCCATAGAGGGGTGGGGTTGATATCCAGATGACGTGACACTGTCCGATACGGGCAACTCATACAAATCAGGAGGTCGGCTTCCGTTCGGACAGGTCCAAATAAAAAAGTACTCTACCGTTTGGAGAAAGGAGAGACGAGGTTTACTTATCAAAAGAGGAAACTGGTAAATTATACCATGCGTGATTAGGTTAAATCCAATAATTTATGACTATTTTTGGTTTTTCTGAAAGATGCCCGTATTGCTCAGGAAATAGGCATGCCAAAAAACATCACTTCAAATCGAAGAGTCAGTTTCCCCTTCCCCCACCCATCTTTCCTTAAATGCTTACAAAAAATCTAAACAATCAAATTTATGAACAGTCGTGTTTTGATTATTATTTGATTTTTACGCATTTCAACTTTTTTCACTTTCGAGCTCGTGATATGACAGAAAAGAAAACTTAATAAACACGCATATTTTATGTGGCGAAGCTGCATACTTAAATTTTCTGGTCTTACAGCTTTCCTTTATGCTGGTTTTAACGTGTTACATCTTCAGCGTAAGAGGATACTTAGTCGGTATGTAATAAAAACCAAATTTAGAGTATAATACACTAAAATACCAGGCAATAGTTGTTTTTCAAAGATTGGAATTTTATTGGATAAATGTCACAGTTGAATATATTTTCTTTTTAATAGTGTCTTCACGTCTGGTTAATCAATTCGATATTGCGTCAAAATTTCCTTTGACTATCTTATTTCCTTATTTTAAGCAACCTATTATCATATATATATATATATATATATATATATATATATATATATATAATTTAAGATTATATTTTATTTTTAGTATTGAAATCATTATATTAAATTGAGAACCTATTATTTGATTTTTTTAAAAAGGCAAAACATTGAAGCCGACAAGAAATTTGTTCGAAAGTTTCTGTAGCGAACTGAAATTGCCATGACTTTTGACCCGTTCTCAGGGACAATTGAGAAACAGTAGAGTAGGAAGAGCCTGAAACTTCCATGAAAGTAACTGGCATCACCCACAGTTTGCTTAAAATCACAGCCACTTTACGTTTCAAATTTTGATGCTTCCCCGACTATAAAAGCCTATGAAAAGGCAAAGAAGAAAAAAAAAATCAAAGGACTTAATCTAGAAGAACACTCGCAATCTACCCGCATCATCAATTTTTTAAAGAGAAAAAGCATCCAGGGAATTGTTATTCCACTTTCTCAGACGCACAAAAGCGGGCCCTGTCCCCTCCCTGCGCCTTGTCTTTGTTCGTATCCGCCTGCTCAGAGTGGTTGACCCACCTGACATCAGGTCCTCTTTTGTGATAAAAGGTAAATCCTTTTGAGTCATTAATGTGTCATCGAAGAATGTCTCGGGACCATTGTCGATGCGCTAAAAGTGGCTCTCCTTTTGATCCGCACAAAATCCTTTCTAATGCATCTCTGTTTTCATGGCCGACGTAGAAAAAGAAGCATGCCCAAGTCTGGTATCTGCACAGAACAGGGCAGAGAAGGTCTGATTCCTTAATTTCCATGTGTGGGCGCATTTAAGCATATCATTCTAATGCCAGAGGAAAAACATCTACAATCGAGGGTCATGGTATAATGATTAGGACAATTTCCTAATTTACTATTATGGAAATGAGTATTATTATAGGGGAAGTTTGGTAAATTTAAGGAAATGCACGGCGGCAAGTGGAGGGGGGCAGGGGTGGACCCTCATTGCCCTTCCCTGGATTCTTAAATTCAACTAACTAAATGTTCTTTACCACCGATGATATTGAAAAAATAATAAAATTGATTCTTCTCAGATAACTTAAAATATTTTAACAGAAAGAGAAACAAGAACTAAGGATTTTTCGCTGGGGAACTAACGCCTCCTCCCCTCTCGCTGATTCCTCAAACAAAGACCACTTTTAGTTCTGTTTTTCTTTTTACGTCCACGTGCTTAAATATAATCTTAAACGGCCGAAAAAAAAATAATAAACTGTTGCAATTTCCATAAAAGCTTAACTTTTTTATATTTAATATTTCTTATTTGTTACATCTCTGTATTCGCTTTTTATGTTGATATGTTTAAAAAAGTCTTTCTAAAGTTGTTTTCATAAAAAATTCCTAGTTTAGAGCTTATATCATGTTTATATTCTCGATTCTAAAAAACATAGCTGGCAGTGGACTAGAAGAAGTATATGTGTCCTTAATTTTGTCCCTAACTGATTTCGTTCTGCCGGCCCATGTTTTGGGAGTAAATAGACAAGTTCAACGTTAACGTTATCATTGATGCAAACACTCACATAACAAAAGAAACTATAAAGAAAGAAAAACATTTATCCAAAATGAAATACTTAATACTCTCAGATAAAATATTATCAGACTGAGAAAAAACTGATTAATTAGTCGTGACTCTAATAAATTAAACTAGTCGTTGGGGGCCACCGTAATACTTACCCATCATGGATATGCATAATGTAAAATATTAAAATAAAACATGTGTAAACTACTTATAAAGTGCATTGCAATTCAAATAAAATCGCGGCTTGATGACGTCACAAACTTTAAAGGCTCGATTACTGAATTGCTTGAAAGAAACATCCTTATAACTCCAAAAATAATAATCCTATTAACTAGCGGTTTATTGCATCTGATTAAGCGTCAAATTTCCAATTAGAATATATCTTTGAAGTGAAATTTGGATGAAATACAGGGTCATGAAAAATTGAAGAGTGTGGTAAATAGGATTCCAAATATCTCGGCAACTCATTATCCGATCGACTTCCTGCTTTATGCAAAATTTATGTTTTTTTATTGTCTTTTATATTTATTTCTTAAAATAAACAATTTCGAAAATTTTTATATACCTTTCATCAGAACGAATATTTCGAGAGTCCGAAAAAAATTGTTCCGGTTAATCGAGGTTTTTGAAATGAAATAGGCTTCTTCCCATTATTACTTACTAAGTACATACCAAATTGCAAGTCTCTATCTCAATTTCTTCGGGAGATAGAGCGTTTACGGACACACACACAGACACACAGACGGACGGCAAATTTTTTTTTCTAAAAATATGTTTTTCGGAATCTCCAGTGTCTGAAACGTGTAAATCCGTCAAAAAAATTTTTCGATTTTCAAAACGATTACAAGACTTACCCTATACTACGTATGATGGGTAAGTAAAAACTGTATGAATTTTATAAATTTATTTCTAAGTGCTTTCTAAATAAAACAATTTTGCCTCACAGAATAAATATAATGAGTATCAATATACAATGACAAAAAAAAAGGCTTATTTATATGCCATAAAACCTTTCATCTTCAGCTATAAATTTATCTACACGTTTTAAAACAGCATGGTTACGAACGTGGGGCGTGCGCACCACCAAATGGGATGATTTGATTTATTATGGGGTAATTCTAAAATTGTTACATCCATTCCCGATTAATTTTTTTATCTTTTTGTTTGGAAAAGTAATGTTGTAGACTAAAAATAAAAGTAATACATGCAACATTCAAAAACAATGAAAAAAGTTTTAATTAGGATTTTTAAATTTTCTCAATCAGAAGGTCAAAATAGAATCTAAACCAGAATAATTATATGACACATTTAAAAAAATACTCCGACACCTTTCTTTCATGTTTAAAAATCTCTACAACTTTTCTGGTTACTCTGTTTCTCACATTTTCACAACTTTTATTTACTATTTATTGAATGAGCCTTGTATTTCTATTCGTTATGCTATATGTCACACGAAACTTTTACACATGAAATTACATAATAATATATCTAAAACTGACTATCTTAGACACTTTAACTCAAAAAATATATATATATATATATATAATAATAATAATAATAATTAAATATCTAAACGAGGAACTACCAACCTTTATTAAATCCCAAACGGGCAACAGAAAACGAAATGGGTAAATAACCCATTTCTTATGGCTCTAGTCCAGGCCAGCTACACAATAAATAAATGTGCATATAACATATACATTTTAAATTTTAAATCAGCTTATATACATAGCGCGGCGGTCAACCAGGAATAATGTTGAAAGGGAAAGTCCGCTAATAGAGAAATGATTGTGATGGGAAAGAAATATAGCTACTTAAAATTGATAAAAATGAAAATCCTGAAATGATTCTTGTGTATTGTGTTATTCATAGAGAGAAAATTTAGTGTCCGAAATATTTTCACTAGCTCTGAATGAGTTGCTGAAATTATGTATAAAATGTATCCATGCTGTTTGTTTTAATGGCAAATGTGAATGTCTTTTCAAGAAATTTTGTGAAGATAAAAGCGCAGACCATATAACACTTTATTAATACTTAGATATATTGGAAAGGAATTTAAAAAAATCCTTAGTAGCATAAAGGCGAATATGTAATGGCCTCAATGCATTTATGAAGTTATGTTAAAAAGATATTTTTGACTGAAAATTCACCTGTTTGGTAAGCTAAAAAAAAATGTGAAATGACTTGTTATTGTTAAGAATCTGTGAGACAGTTAGGTTTCCTTCATGTGAATATAATCAACTTTTTAAATAATAAGAGATATATGTTATAGAGCGAAGGTGAGCACTGTGATTCTACAAATGATTTGGTGGTGAGGTGTAGGCAATAAAAGTTTGGGTTAATAAGAGTTAACAAGATTTTACATAAAAAATTTGAAAAAATTTCGTTATTCCAAATCACGTATACTTTCTAATTAATGAAAAATATTAAAAGGTCGTTTTTCTTTTGTTTCAAATGAAAAGAACAGAAAGAAAAATGAAGTATTGTGCATTGATAATGATTTGTTTATCAGTTTTATCGCATCTCACGTTATGATTCTGTGTATTTTTTATATTAAAAGATAAATCATAGCCGTAGTATGCCGAAGTCTGGTATCTTGCGGTATACGTAGAATAGAGCAACTAAAGTCTGATTCCTTAAGTTCCCTGTGTGGGCGCATCTAAAGGATATCATACTAATCCCACAGGTAAAACATCTATCAACAAGTGCGGGGGTCAACTAATCCAGGGTCAGAGTATAACGATGAGGACAATTTACTAATTTACTATTATGGAAATGAGGTAAGTTATACGAGAAGTTTGCTACATTTTGGGAGAAAATAAGCATTACCAACGTTAACATAAACATTACTATTGATGCAAACAGTCGCATAAAAAAAGCCATTATAATGAAGATATTAAAATAAGCATATCTCCATTTGTGTAAAGAAAAATGCTTTCCTGGGATGATTTTTTTTTTTTTTTTAAATGAACAGATAAAATACCATAAACTATAAAAAAAGATTAATGATTCCTCCTTCTATCTCATAAGTCAAATTTCTTATCAGTTTAAAAAAATTATTACTGTCAGTGGTATCTAAATTTAATGAAAATTTTACCTCAAGAGAATAAATATCATCGGTACGAACATGCTTTGTCAAAATATGGGTTTATCTTTTAATTATTTATTTATTTTTATTTATTTATCTTTTTAAATACACCATGAAAATATCCATCTTCAACTGTTATTTTATGTAAGAATCTTAGGATTAATCTGTTAGATTATAAAGATTTTGCCGAAAAAAAGAAAAAAAAAAGAAAAAAAGAAAGAAAAGAAAAAAAAAAAGAAAAGAAAAAGGAGGGGGGATATATATTTTTAAATCTGCAAATCACATATTTTACAAATGAAAAATGCCAAGATATCTTTCAAGGTATTATGCCATTTTTCAATCCCTTTCCCGCTTTTTTTTTTAAGAAAAGAAAATGGAAGTATATTATTCATTGATAATAAATTCATTTTTAGTTCTTACCGCAACTCATTTTATAGTTAACGGTATTTCTCACATTTAGGTTATAAATCGCTAGCAACACAAAACAATTATCTCTTTTATATGTCAGACTAAAAGGTATTCCCCGCAATTTGTAAATTTATTTAAAAAAAAATAATAATAAAATGCTTTCTTGGTTATCCAATGTAAATTGATATCAATAAAATTAGTTATATTATATCCTATACATATCACCTTATATATCATAAAATGAATAATAATATTTAATGCTATAATTTCTAATTATTATTAACTATATATATATATATATATATATTTATTGATTATAATTAATATAATTATAATTAATGTCAATAAAATTTATTTTTAAAATTTTGAATGTGGTGATTCATTTTGATTTCATGAAGAACTTGCTTTGGCTCAATTTTACTACATCTTTGATCCTTGACTAATTCGTATCAAAAACTTTCTAAATTGTTTCTAACTAGTCAATATTTTGCATTTGCCCTTAATATATTTACATATTAATTCAGTGGTCGTCTGTGGAAGTACTTGCGTCATCGAAATCTATAAATTTGTTCATAAAAACACATATTTTTTTACTTGTGGATAGTAAGATATGATTTTACTTGAAAAAAGAAAATATCTCTCAGCAATTTTTCTTTTCTAATGAAAACATCTGCGTACGAAAAATTGAGTTTCACTGAAATTGAAAAATTACATTTATGGGCATTGTTTCAATTTTCTGTACCCTTGGTGTCGTAAAGAAGTTTTGGTATCAATTGCATTGGAAAAGTTTCCCAAGTATACATCTATATTCATGCATATTTGGTACTACATGTTTATACAATATGCACCTTACATGTCATAATATATTGCACATGTAAATAGATATGTCACTATATATTCGGAGAAAAGGGTGCACCCACTATAAAACTTCAAAAATAAATAAATAAATAAATAAAATACGCTGGTGATAAAGATTGACGAACTCAGCAATGTCTTTAATCAATGTCTTTAATTACTCTTGTCTACACTGGCATGTAAATAACGTATTAAAAAATAATGTACTACAAAATTTGCCAACAAAATATTTTATTTGATCTTTCTACTCACTGTTGGTAAATATCCAGTATTTTCATTCCCCTTCGTTTCTTTTAAAATTGTCAAAGTAAATGTAATTTTAACATTGATTAACATATTCTTTGTCCTCTCTCTGTCCCACTGAATTTTCTGATTAGGACAAACCGCTAGAAACCAGCACATTGATAAATTATACGTCATATATCGCATTAAATATGCAAATGAAATAATATTAAATATCTGGAATAAACTGAACGGGCAAATCACTTGTGTGTCATAACACTGCGTCCCCCCCGAAAGACTTTCCATTAAAGATTCAGGTATTATTAACTGCCTTTCTAAACGGGTTTACGCGCCATGGGAAACTGTAATCCTGCATCATAAGGGGCTTTCAAAACCCTCACTAGCAGTAATTAATATCAATAGAAGACTTCAGGTGGTGGCACGCGTTGACACCTAGTAGTGCTTAATATTGATGGAAATCTGCACATATTTTACAATCTAGTCAGATCAGATTTGTAACCTTCTTACAGTAACATTAAGATAGATGACTAAAAGCTTTTTTTGGGAAATTGTTACAAAAATTATTATTAATATATCAGTATTTATTTTATTTTTTAACTCGCTGGAAAGTTTTGTGTATAAATCACTTAATTATATAAAATGCATGGTGAATTTGACACGTGACAAAATTCAGCGATTAGTATCTCTACATATTTATCTCCGATATTTGCTTTTAGATCTTAATATAACCTTGGAAATTTTATAAGCCGGAAAATGCGTAACAGCTAAAACCATCTAAAATATTAATGATATATTTTGGAAAATTAATCGATGTTCCGTAATATTTTATCAGGGTTCATCGCTCTTATGGCTTTACAGTAATATCTGGTACCATATTATTGAGTGAAAAATGACAACAGCTGATGATTTATTGTTTGTTGATGATTAATTGGAGATATAAATAGGTTTAGCTTGTCTTTTTAAAATGTTTTACCTGTTTTTGAGGCTGTTTTTTCTGGTTAAAGCTTTTAAAATAATTTTTAATGCCAGAATAATAATTTTTATATATTGTGAAAACTATAGTCATATTATTAAGCGTCTTAGGTTGATTTTATTAAGTAAGTTTTTGAAAAAAAAAAGAAAAAAAAGAGTGTTATTTTACCACGAACGCAAAAAAACAAAAATAATTTTTTTTTTTTTTTTTTTTTTTTTTTTTTTTTTTTTAATAAAACAAATGTTTTTGAGAAACTAACTATATTTTTTTTTCCATATTTCATTTCTAAATTCGGTTGTTGTCTGTCAATTTGTCCTCTTTTAAAAAATTCAGAGTTTTTCATAGTTGCAGTAACAGAAATAATCATAAATTATAATGAAAATTATTTCTAATAAAAACAGCACTAATTGAATATACCTGTATTGTGCTGAACCCCACAAAGAGTAAAACGTACCAAATAAACATATTAAATAATATAAACTGGAGTTAAATACATTAAATAATAATGAAAAAACAAAAAAATATAAACTATAAAATTGAAATACAAATATTCATTTGTATTTCATTTAATTAACACCAATTTAGTTACACTCCCACTCGGTCCGTTTTTTTTTCTTTTCTTTTTCTTTTGTAATACCAGTTTCTTTTTTAAACAGTAATCTTATTTTTTTATTCCTCTTGCTACCTCAAAAGTCATTTCTATTTAAAATGTTAAAAAAAAAGAAAAAAAAAAGAAAAGAAAAAGAAAAAGAAAAGAAAAGAAAGAAAACTATTACTAAAAATTTATTTTGGAAATATTGGTATTCAAAAAACGGACCAGTGCGGGAACTCTGTTTACATTATAAATATCTCTATAAAACAAAATAAACATATCTATAAATTAAAATAAATATTTCTATAAAAATAATAGTTATGGCTATATAATAAATATGTCTATAAATAATAAACAAAATAATGATTAAAAAAATAATGATAAATGTCATATAAGTTCATCTTAGTCTCATCATTCAAACCTTAGAGATTATCTTAAATAACGAGCAGGGAAGACCGAGCTATGCTCGGTCAAAATTAGCTTTGAGTTCAACTCGCTATATTTTTCCCTCTGTATTATTACTACAATGCCTTTTATTTTATAAAAATAGCTTTACCCATAATGACCCTTAATCAAAATTACCCACTAATCAAATTTTCTTGAACGTGTTACCAAGCACAATTGTCTTCTCGTGCCCAAAACCCGTAGGATATAAAATTTAGTCAAAATAGTCTGAGCCGTTTTTTAGATAAAATTAGCTTGACCCACAGTGACCCAAAAATGACCCACTAATCGGATTTTCTCGAGCATGTGACCTAGCCCAACGATTTTCTCGTGCCCCAAAACTGTAGGATACTAAATTTAGTTCAAATCCTCTGAGTCGTTTTTAAGATAAAAATAGCTTGACCCATAATGACCTATGACCAAAATGACCCACTAATCGAATTTTCTCGAACATGTGACCTAGCCCAACAGTCTTCTCATTCCCGAAAATCATAGGATGCAAAATTTAGTCTAAATAGTCTGAGTCGTTTTTTAGATAAATTAACTTAACCCACAGTGACCCAAAAAAAAATGTGTACGTGTACATGAGCATTTTTTTTTTTCAAAATATTCTCGGGTATGCGCTTTAAGGAGCTCTTCCTTGTAAGAATGCTCATAATGACTTTGAAACTTCAAACGCAAACTATTTATTTCATAAATAGTGAAAAATAAATGATTTTATTTGTTTTTAATTTAAATTTTGTTACTAAATTTACAGTATAGGATGACAAGAAATAACTTGGACGAAGTTTCAAACCAATAATCTGTAACTACCACTAAAGTTATAAAGTTATTGTCATAGAGAATTGATTCTAGAAAGCTACTAAACGGGTGTAAGTAAGTTAGTTGTGATAACCATTATGGTTAACAAACGATCTGCCATACTTGAATTATATAATCAAGAAATTAAACAATGGGAAATTGTTCAACGATTGAAAGTGCCTAAGCAGACGGTTTCATACACAATCAAAAGATTTAAAGAACTCGGACATGATGGTGACAGGCCAGGAAGAGGAAGAAAGCGCACAGTTAACACATCACGAAACCGGGTAGTTATCAAAAAGCGAGTTCAACGAAATCCTAGGATTTCAATGAGAAAGGTTGCTGGACAGATGAAGATCAACAGAGAAACCGCACGTTTGATGGCAAGAGTAGAGCTTGGTCTTCACCCTTACAAAATGAAAGAGGCTCAAAAGCTAATAGCAGAAAACAAACGCACAAGACTTCAAAGGTGTAAAGAGCGGACCGCAGGTGATCGATGGCAAACATTTGTCTTCACAGATGAGAAGCTGTTTTCGATTGAACAATCTCACAATAGCCATAATGATAGAGTTTGGTCAGCAGAAGCACTTGGAGCTTCTTGCATTGTTGAACGGCGTCAACGACCCCAATCTGTAATGGTTTGGGGTGGGATATTTGCTAGTGGGAAAACACCACTTGTTTTTGTTGATCAAGGAATAAAGATTAATCAACAAACATATCGCAAATTCAATTTGGAAGATGTTGTCTTACCTTGGTCACAAAAGTTCTTTGGAAACAAAAGATGGACCTTTCAACAGGATTCCGCACCTGCACACAGAGCTAAAGGGACTCAAGATTGGTGCAAGACACATTTTCCTGACTTCATTGGAGTTCAAGAATGGCCACCGTATTAATCAGATTTTAACCTAATGGATTATTCTGTTTGGTCCATCTTGGAGACAAGGGTGTGTGCTAAACCTCATAAAACTTTGGCATCCCTAAAGAAATCCTTATGCAAGGAATGGGATAAAATATCAGTAAGTGAGTTGCGGACCATAGCCGAAAAGTTTGTGACACGTTTAAAGTTCTGTATTAAGGTTAAAGGTAGCCACTTTGAAAATTTGTAAATATATTAGACGAAATAATGTATTCATATTTGTTTTGAAGTTTGGTCGTAATACTTTCATTAGCATTAAATTTATAATGTATCATGTGTGTCCAAGTTAGTTCTTGTCACCCTGTAGTTTAAGGTTGGAGACGTTCTATCTTGAACCTGTTTAGATATTTTAAGTTTTTATTCAACTGCAATATACCAAATTATAATTATATTTGTAGCTATAAATACTTTGATATATCATTTATTCATATAAATTTAATCTATCTACTTTGCACCCAGAAAAAGGAACTGATTAAAACAACAAAACATGTTTTGTTAAGTACATTTTGGTTGTTTTAGCAAAATTTTTAGTTGAAGTAAAAAAGTTGGTTTTGTTGCTTGAACAAAAAAAAATATTGTTAACACTCTTACAAAATTTTAACAAAATTTCATCAATTTTACTTGAATTAACAAAATCCGTTTTCTGAATTTTACAATAATTTTGTAATTCCAGCAAAATTTTGTTGTTTTTGCAAAATTTAAATTGTTATGTAGTAGCCATAACTCTCTCACGTAACTCGATTTATTTGACTTATATAGCTATATAATTAAAGGATTAACATAATTTTTGGATAATTAAAACTTTTTTTCATTGAGACGGACCAAGGTAGTTTTAAAAATCCCCCTGTCCCATTTATTACTTTCTTCTATCTTTACAAGCAGAACGTATTGGAATCATGAAAATTTTCGACTTCCGGTTTCCGACGGATTTTATAAGGTCCTGAACACGATTTGACTGTTTTTAGAAAATGACTGTCAATGACTATGTCTGTCTGTATGTGACAAAAAT
The DNA here is from genome assembly GCA_963931845.1 of Maratus michaelseni. Lineage (NCBI taxonomy): Eukaryota > Metazoa > Arthropoda > Arachnida > Araneae > Salticidae > Maratus > Maratus michaelseni. Next base: position 257,841,429 of record OZ007591.1, read on the forward strand.
TTTGTGGGTGCTCTATCTCAAGAACTAATGCACGGAATTTAATAAAACTTCATATTCAATTACTTCCTGATATAAATTGTTGATGATTAGTTTTTGGTGTAAATCGCGCAACAGGTAGCGCTGCTATGTTTCATTTTTCGCGATTCCTGCAATAGCTCTATCTCATTTTCAGCTGTGAATTACGCCTGTAATCTTTGAACGTAACTCGATTTATTTGACTCATATAGCTATATAATTAAAGGATTAACATAATTTTTGGATAATTAGAACTTTTTTTCATTGGGACGGATCAAGGTAGTTTTAAAAATCCCCCTGTCCCATTTATTATATTTTTCTATCTTTACAAGAAGAGAAGTATTCTGGTACTGGTAGAAAGTACACTGGTAAAATATAACAGTGAATTTTTATCCTGCTTTTTGCAGGCATAATTTACTGCTGAAAATGAATTAAAAATTAACTATGTGTTGCCGTATGCTGGGCTTTGTATTATCGTCTCATGTTTGCCGCAGAAATTTGCGTGCGCCGGATGACATTTCCATCTTGTGCTGCAGTTTCAGCCTTTCCGACATATATAAGAGTGAAAAATGCCGAGCTCAGATATCGTTCCTTGTAGCTCAGTGGTAGAGCCCCAGAGCGCTCTTCTGAGGACCCGGAATCGACTCCCGGCTTGGGCAATTTTCACTCTCTCGGTTTTCGCTTGAAAAAAAGAAGAATCAAAATTCACTTGTTATTATTCAAGGTTTTCAGGCGTAATTCACTGCTAAAAATAGTTAAAATTGCATATTTATATTGGTTCATTTAACAAAAGGTTTTATAGCATAAACAAAACAAGTTCGTAATATAACATATTTTATTATTTAAACAAGCAAAATATATTTTGTTGAAAAAATAAAATAGATTGTTCAAATAACGCATAGCATATATCTATGTAACAAAAAGAATTTTGTTAATTCAAGTAAAATTGAACCATTTTACTTGAATTAACAAAACATTTTTTTGCTGACGATACAATTTTTTTTTTTTTTTGGAATTGCAAAAAAAGAAATCAACAATATTTTTTTTGTTGATTCAAACAAAATTTCCATTGACCCATATTTAAACGAAAAGTTTTGTTGGGTCAACCAAATTTTTGTTGATTCAACAAAACTTTTTTCTGGGTGTGTAGTTTTTCTTTGTGTTTAAAAGGTTTTTTAAATTGATTGTCAGTCCAAGGCACAACACCTACGTTGTACCTTGGTCTTAGGTATATGTTGCACAAAAGTCAGATTGCAATGCGAGTACCCTTTTTAAATATATCTTTAAAACGACTTGACGGAATGAGCTATAATTTTGGATTTGCATTTTTAAAGATACTATAAATCGATTTCTGTTAAAAATTCATGGGTTACAATTTTATTTATTTATATTTTTTTCAAAAAATAATTTCAAAATATACATAACTTCAATACTATTGCTTGTCGTTTGTGCATCTTTGTTTATATTGCACAGAAAGAAGAAAGAGTGGGAAGTTAACGACTTCACTAATTTGTCGGATTAGAAGTCGTTATTCAATAAGAAGAAAAACTCGAGATGTCAAATAGTTCCTACTTCCAGCTTTCCATTGCTTCACGTCCACGATAGATAAGTGCAATTATTTTAGAAAGAACTAATGGCTGAAAGATTAGCACAATGACTGTAAATAATTATTAAGTAGACACTTTATTACCCTTTGTCCTTTGACATATTATACTTCTAATGCGAGTGTTAATTTACGAGTGCTGTTGTGTCACATTTTAACAGACACCTCATAAAAGCTGCCGTTCGCTCAGCATGCACTACGACAGTACTTTTTCGGTACCCGTCTTCATCGAACATTTGTATGCGAATCGTGTTAAAAGCTCTTTTTATTAACGCGATGTTTTGGAAATACAGAATTAATTATACTTTGTTGTTTATAATGATTGCCTTTTGATTTTTTATGTTCAAATATATATAAATATAGGAATAAGTAAACGGCGGCCTGTATGACCTGGATTTTTATAAACTATAAAAATTAAGAGCAACTTCCAAATGTATAAACGTAATACAAATTTCGTGATTTGAAAAATTAATGTAAAATAACGTTAGGGAAAAAGATTAGAAAATTAACTGGTACACTAATTAAATACAGTAGAACATTTTTATTAGTGAAGTAAAAAAGTAGGGTGAAAACATTATTGCTTTATTATTGTGGTACTTTTAAAAATTACACACACACACACAATAATAATAATAATAATAATAAACTATACTTTCATTTTTTTTTTTATCGGTATGATGTTTTGGAAATACAAAATTAATTATCTTCTGTTTGATGTTTATAATATTTTTTTTTATGTTTATATATAAATACAGTAAAAAGATACGAATGACTGTGTGACTTATATATTTGTAAAATTTCGAAATTAAGACCAACTCGTAAATATAATGTAATCTGGTATCCGTGATTTGAAAATATAAACCTAAAGAGATGCTAGAGAAAAAGATCCAGAAAATTAATTGAAAAACTAATTAAATGCAGCTAAAAGATTGTATACAGAAGTACACATATTGTGTAAAAAAAATATTCCTCTTTGATTGTGAAATGTTTAAAAAACTTCCCGAAAAACTAAAAATAAAGCTACAAACTACAATCATGAAAAAAAAAAAAAAAAAAAAAAAAAGGAAAAATACAGTTACTAATCCATAGAGAATTTGTGTAAAGTTAATTTAATTCCTTTACAGTAAACTTTAAATCTTTTTAAATAAACTTTTAAACTTTTTATTTCAATACTTATTCCATTTTCATTTTCTCTCTTTCATTTTTTTCAATCGTTAATAGACGCAAACAGGAAAAAAATCTTAATCTACACAATTTTAAAGTTTAGAAAAACTATATATTTTTTAATTTCATATTCAAATTCTGTTGTCGTAATTTTTTAAGTTTTTTTCTCATCTAAACTGTTATTTAAATTCGAAACTTTTTAAAATTGCTTATTGCTTTTTTTTTTTCTATTCTTTATTTTATGTATGTAAATAAAAGGAAGTTTGTGCGTGGGTGTTTCAGGGATATAGCCATCCGGCAAACTCAGGGGCGCTTTGAAATTTTTATATGGGGCATACATTCCATTTTTCCCCTTCTTTTTCCTGTGCTTAAGAATAAATAAACATATAGACAAAAATAAAGGACATGCCCAAAACTTCTGAACACAAAGTTTAAAAAGTTTTAAATGTAATATAGATGCTATTATTATAACAAGATTATGAAGTCCACATGAGGCTAAAGAAGTTGCTATGGGGGGGGCAACCCCCCCCCCCACTTCCCCTTCTGGTTACGGCTTTTGGCTGTTTGGTCTGTCTGTTTGGTTATTTATTGGTGATGGTTAGAGAAATCTATTGCCCGTTAGAAGTGTGCAAATTTCGTTCCGGATAAACGAAGGCAGGTCCAAATGTACCTGAATCCCAGATTATGGATTTTTTTTAATTAGATTTTTTTTCTTATTTTATATGGAACGGAACAATTCGCATATTTTCTGATTTTCCAAGTTTGCCGGATGTTTTGTTCCCCCATAAAAACAATCCGATTGACTGAGAAGTTTAAACGCGGAAATTTTAGATTCGAAGATGAAGCCCGCTCTGGACGAACATCGGGCGGGTAAAGGAAGACCGCTTAAAAGAAGCTATCAAATGATCATGCACTGTACGTTTTGGAGTATTTAGCCTGTGTGATAGCTCCTGAACTGTGTAACGTGGAGATAACTTCCTTCTTTACAGATGATGGTCTTCCAGATTGGGCATTATTTTCGAGGCTGAAATTTCCGCGCTTCTAAACCAAACTTCTCAAACCACCTTCCAACTGTGTCGTCTGAAACAGCACACTTTGTCCATATACAGCACAAAATTTACAAGCAGTCTGACTGGTATTTTTTCTTTTCTTGAAAAAAAAAGAGCATAATATGACAAAAATGAACATTTTGGTTTTCCATTCTTAGCACTGCACTCAAAAAAAAAATTATGCCACAACACAAACGAAAATTATGCGGCACAAGCAGAAAAAAACCAATGTACATATCTGGGTCATTCAAGGTTACTCCTTATATCAGCAGTAGTAAAATAACTAGACGAAACCGTGTTTGACTTTGAAAAATCGCAGAACTTTCTGGAAGACCCAATATACAGGGTGGCCATAATTAGCGTGCACATATTTGAAGGGCTCTATAAACTAAACTATTTAGAATATTTTTCAATGATTTGGTATTTATACTGTTTAGGTTTAGAGCAAGAATGGAAACAAGCTCTGCAATTATAAAATAATAATTTTAAAAATACCCAATAGGTGGCGTTGTATATCATTAAAATAGAAAAAATAAAGAAAAGAAAAATAAAGAATTTCCTGCCAGCTAACTTTTTAAAAAAATTTATCGCAAATTTCATACGATTCTAGATTTATGAGCACTAAAATTTTAGCCAAAAAATACTCTGTTAATATATATATATATATTTGGTAGGGCCCTTCAAACACGCGCACTTTAATTATAGCCACCCTGTATACCATTTCTACCTAATGTTGTTAGGAAAACCCGCAATCTGTCTTGTTTTCTGTCTGTCTTTGTACATCTTTCAGGGTACACATCCAGTGTTTTTTTTTCTGTTTTTTTCATGGACGCGAAGCGCTCATACATACATTAATGATCGTGCCTTTAACGAATTTCATGAATTTTTGAGATTGTGTTGAGATGGATTCTGTGAGTTTGCTGCATCCATCGATGTATATACATATATATTGCTCCTTTCATCGGCGCGAAGTGTTCATACGCTTATTAAGTAATAGCGGCTATAAAAAAAAAATTATATTTTTAGATATTCATATTTTTTTATATTGACTTGGAGAAAATGTTATACCATTCAGAAAAAAATGTGTAATTAACGATAGATTTTTTTTTAATGAAGCTATTTAATTTTAAAATTCATTTTGCTTTTACCTAGCGCTATCTTGTCGTCAACAGCACTTTTTTTTATTATAATATCCCAAACATATTTCTTCCAAAACAGTGCGATGGCGATAAAATTTGTAGGATTACTTTAGTTTTGAGCATGCGCATTGAGGGAGCCATTACTGTGGAGATCAAAATGTAATTTCAATTTCGTACTAAATATCGTTATATATATTGACTATGAGCGTTGTTTTAACGGCGCAATTTTACTAACCCATTATAATAAAAATTATTTACTTTTCAATGAGCCATTGCGTATATTTTCCCCTGTGCAAATAGCAGACCCGCAATTGAAGGTTTTTTTTTTTTTTTTTTTTTTTTTTTAATACTGTGTGATGTCAACAGCCTTTGGCCTTTCATAGTTTTAATAAAGTCTTTACCATGAAAACCTTAATGGATTAATTAGTAATTACCTGAGAATCTCGCATCCTAAGGAATCAAATAATGACAACTCAAGTTCATCGTCTTCCCATTGAAATCGGTGTTTTCAGCATTAAATTTATAGCCACATGTTACGATCGTTGTAAGATAACAGAAAAGTTTTGTCATTCTGTCACGCATGCGCTGTCCATTCATTAGCAATCTGAATACGTAAGCCACAGAGCGAATACGTGAGGAAAACCTCTGCTTTATGCACAGGAATGGAATACTGATGTTTCAAATGTAAGATTTTTTCAAAGAAGTAGCTTGCATTTGTCCATAGATATATAAGTGTCAATAATTCAAAGTGGAAAACGTGACCTAAGTTTAGAATGAATGACATTTAAGTCCTCAAAAGGGCAACGAACGAATATATGTAAGTTCTTATGTGATCCAAGCTCAGCTTGAAGTACTTTGAAAATCATTGAAAAAGCAATAAAACAATCAGTTCTCGATTTTGGACACGTGTGTCAATCGCTATGAAATAAATCAAACTTTTAGTCCTTTTCCGGCAGTTTCTTTTGTTCGGTAAATAGGATCATGGTAATTTTTTATAGCTAGTGAGGATTTCAGAGGGTATCCTGTGGAAGGAAATCCCCTTATCGGAATTCCCGGTCCGGAATATTCGATTCCGGAATATCCGAAATATTCGGATGTCCGTCATAAGTCCTCAGAAGATTTTCGATTTTCTGTTTAGCTGTGGTGTGGAGGGTGAAGCTACTCGGAACCACGCAATGTCTCACTTCGGAAGGGTGGAAATTATAGGTAAAATTATGTAAATGTAAATATCATAAGTTCTACATTGTTAAAGCAATCTTTTTTACATCTGAGATATTTTGCAACACGTTTATGATGCTGATTGAAATTAATAATTTTTCTTATATTCCACCGTTCGTAAATATTCTTTTTCTCTTTATTTCAGCTTTCTCCACCTTTCTAATGCATTTCACATGAATGATGTGTCAGTGGTGGAAAAGTTAAAATGTCACCCATAAAATTTTAACAGCCTTCACCTTATTAAATCTCAGAAATTTTGTCATTCAATAAGATGAAGAATACTATTCAAATTTAGTAGTGACATGGGCCCAGTGCTGCGCATCTTTTCCACCACTGAGTGTTTTCATTAATTTTTTCTGAAAAATGTGTAAGATGGAGCAGTGATTACATTTGTCGTTATTGTTATCTGATGTGAGCGAAAAATGTTTTATTTATCCAGTTCATTTTCTATACAGTCTTGTCTTTACTGATCTTCAGAGTTAAGAATATTGGAAAGAGAACAGAAATAATATTTTTGTAAATCAATTTATTCGGTGAATTCTTTAAAAATCAGACCCCCCCGCTCTCGCACACATTACACGCATACACTCTCTAGAAATTCATGACTATATCACAGTCGAATATACAGCCAAATCTGCTGAATATAAGATAAGATCTGTTAACATTAGCAATAATATCATAAAACATTTTGAGTGGTTTCAGATATATGTACTTTTATGTGGTCAAGTAGAATTAAAGTGCTATAATTACGCATGGAGTTTGGCAAAAATTCCTGAAAATGCACCTAAAATATTAATAGCCTTATAGGCAATAATGCGTTCAAAATTTTTATGGAATCTTATTATTTATTTATTTTTTAATTGTTATACATGTTAAACAACATATTGTTCTTACATTACAACAACGCAGTATTTGAATTTCATTACGAACACGTTGTTTTTAGGCAAACAAGGCAATCTAACCCGGGCTAACAACTGCACTAAAAAGTATTTTTGGTACGTTCGCATTAGCCTCATGCCAGCGGCGAAACATTTCATTTATTTATACCAACCTTTGTTATTCTGATCTGTGATTCTGTGATCTCTTAAATTCGTATTTATTTATTTATGTATTGATTATTTGTGAAGTTTTAATTTCATTTTGTCTTTTTGTTATGGAATATTACACAAACTGAATTAAACATTCTGAATTATTTATCTTGTTTTAAGCAGAAACGAGTTAATCTTAAGTTATTGGGCTGCACACAAATTTAAAGTTTTGCATGATCATTTTAAAAATCATGTTTTAAATCAACATTAAAAAATCGGCAAATTGAGATACAGTGTTCAAACAAATTGCGTTTAAAAGTACTTTTTTTTCTCGACAGTATAAAACTTAAAATTGTGGGATGTTTAAAAGTTAAAAAAAAAAAAAAAAAAAAATTAATTAAAAAAAAAAAACTAAGAAACAAAAACAATAAAAGGGAAATTTTTAGTCAGAATGTTGACAACGTCAAAATGACGTCAACATAACTCACGGATATGTTTTTGCTTTATGCCATGCCATAGATTAGACCGTGAACGGGTAGAAAAATTATAAGATAGACAGATTAATAAATTGAACCCGTAAGTGTTAAGTTAGCATTCAAAAGTGTATATATAGTTATTTGGGTTTTGCTGTTATGCTGTTTTTAGGGTTTCGTTCATCTCACGAAACACTATTACTCCCGCTTCATTGTCTGTCCGCCACAGAGCCGGTTCTCAAAAACTATTTAACTTACAGAGTTGAAACTTTGTGTACATATAGCTGAATAACTGCTATGAAGCTCAAAATCATAAAATTTGAAAAATTCGCATTATTTTAATATATAGAGATAAAAAACCAAAAATCTAATAGCCTTTTCCTATTAAATTTAAACATTTTTCGTTATAGCAGTTGCCAACAATTACAAATCCACAATAAACAAATTTCTACAATAATTAATTTTCTATTGAAAGATTTCCACGGGAAAAATGAACATGAAATAAAAAGTTTCCCCAATTTGAAAAAGAAAAAAGATTAATATAACGTATTGGTAATAAAAAGGAAATTTTCAAACATTTCTCAATAATACAAGGAGTATGAGTATGTGTAAATACAGAAAACAGCTTAATATGACGTCATTAGAGAATTAAAAAGAAAATTAATCTGATGTCATAACGGATTTTTCAAATGTTTGAGAATAATACAAAGTGGTATCAATATGAGTAATAGAGAATAGTAAATATATATGTTTGAGGAACGTATTGAATCATGATAAAAACCCGATTATGGAAATATTGGCATATTTTAACATTTTGAAGGTTTCTATATAACATGTTTAATTTTGAAATTGATTTTTTTTTTAATATCGCATTTAGTCCACATGACAGAGTATAATAGTGGGCTTTAACCGCTATCGGGCCGGTTCAGATAGTCTAAAAGAACGAGAAAAATAAACCGGTAAATTTTTACTTTATAAAAAACATGACTTTTTTTTTTATGAAATTTATTTGGATTTATTAAAGAAAGGATAAAGTGTTTCGAAAGGAATGTTTAACGAAACCCTTTGTGCGATCTTCGATCACACTTACACACTTGTTCTTTTATTTATTTCTTTTTTTAAATTTTTACAGTTAATAATTTTGTATAGCATATTATTTCCTATTTTGTTCCCTAAATTTTCTAATCCCTCTCAACTTAATTTTAGGACTGAACGTTTTGGAATGTTATGAGCTTTATTTATTTATTTATTTATGTATTTATTTATTATTATTATTATTTTAAATATAAATAAATATAAATAAGTAAAATATGTTTAGCGTACAACCAAAGACACCAATTTTCTATCAATGGAGTTTTTTTTTTTTTAATTTATACCTATTCACACTTTAAATTTGTAAAATTGCAAACATTCCTCGTATTCAAGCAATCGTGGATATGTTTAACTATGGCTTTTTATTTTTACAATATTAATCGAGGTGCATCCGCAATACATGTAATCTAAACTATATTATATTTTATACTTAATATTGAATGGAATTAATATTGATGTATCACTTTTATCAAGATTATCTCATACCTGGTTAATTTAATTTAGTTTTTCCTGCTTACATCCCATACGAGTTATAACGTACCAGCATCTTTTTAATCTCTTAAAAAGAAACAATTTTTTTATTCCTAAGATCCAACGTGACTTATCTTTGAAACTTTTTCCTAATTAGTTCTTCACTCGTAAAAACACTACTTCCTATCGAATTCCAAATATTCAAAGATATCATTATTTATTCAATCCCGGAATGCCGTAGATAAAAGAATAGACAGGGGTAAAATTGGAGAACACTCAAAGTTTGAAAAATATGCTTTAAAAAAATACATATGTACGCTTACAATAACTTTTGAAAACATAAAATTTTTGCTAGGTAACTTTTAATGACCACATGAGATGAAAGCTTCCAATACATTTCCTTACGGTGTGCACTCCCGATGGAATTGACTCCAAAAAATTTGCACGCATCTGGAAACGGCGTGATCCACTTTGCTCTGGCTCCATATAAAAGCGCCCCAGGTCATAAATTTTAGTTGCAGGGCCCGACCCTGGGGCTCACAGGGCGATTTACGACCTCTGATACGGACGCATTTCGAAGTCCTTGGAGTTATTTGCCAAAAACATTACTCGGGCGTTTCGATTGAAAGTTTCAAGTCCTTCACTTTCGTTGATTCGAAGCAGATGGAGTAGAATTTTCTTTTCCCGATTTTTTTCTTTTCGCTTTTTTTCCCCTCCCTTATAAGAAAGCCTGCAGTGAAAGTATTTTTAATGTTCCTTGTGTAATGGTTAGTTTTTCTTCGTGTTGTGGTTTTATTTACGATTTTGGGGGTTTGTCCTTATCTTTTTTTGATTCAGTAACACTGCAATTAAACGGAACCCCTTTATGGTAGTCGGCTGGTATTTGTATGATAGGGAGATCGTAGATACTTTTTATTTCCTTTGATTTTCCTTCCGAGAGAGTAGTTTTGTGCTAAGATAATGCAATCCCTGAGACAGCATACCCTAATCTTGAATATATGCAGTGCATTCAAATATTACATTTTTTTTGTTTCTTCGATAAATCATGTAATGCCAAATCTCAAATTTTGCAAGAGTTTCTGTGTACTGTTTCCTTTGTCTTTTGTGTACTAAATCATTATTATTTTCTGATAAGTTTTTGTTTATCCACTATAACATTTAATATAAGTATTTAAATATCCAAAACAGCAAAATATGGGCTAATTCCTTGTTTTCGTATACTATATATAATGTAAAATTAACAATTTAGTTTAGTTGCTTTGTTTTTGAATTAAAAAAGTGCTAAGAAAATTATTGAAATTGTTAATGAAAACTAATCTTTATTTCGTGAAATTACTTATTATAGGGTAAATGTACCAATAGTCGGCCACTTAACTGCTTTTATATATAGAAATCTTAACGTAGAATTTTTAAAAAACGACACTACATTTTTAACAGTGATATATGTTAAAACATACGTTTCTTATTATGTTTCAGCAATTATTTAAAAAAAACAATAGTCCGCCACCTTAGATCTAATGTTCGGCCATCACTGAACCAATTGTCGGCCACTTCAGAATTTTGTTTTACCTGAAAAACGACTCTAACAAATTTGACTAAATTTTGCATTCTACCATTTTCGGTTATGCGAAGATAATTGAGCTATCTCACATGTTCGAGAAAATTCAATTAGTGGGTCATTTAGGATCACTGCGGGTAAAGCTAATTTTATTTTATCTAATAAATGGCTTTAACGATTTTGACTAAGTTTTATATCCTACAATTTTGTGATACAAGAAGACCATTGGACTGCGTCGCATGTTCGAGAAAATTTCATTAGTGAGTCATTTGGGGTCACTATGGGTCAAATAACTTTAATCTAAAAAAAGTCTCATTTGACTGAATTTTGTATCCTACCGTTTTGGGGTACGAAAAGACCGTTGGGCTATGTTTGAGAAAATTTGATTATTGGGACATTTTGGGGTCACTACGGGTCAACCAAATCTTATCTAAAAACCTGCTAAAGCGATTTTGACTACATTTTGTGTCCTACCGATTTAGTGTACGAAAAGACTATTGGGCTGGGTCACATGTTCGAGAAAATTCAATTAGTGGGTTAATTTGGTGTCACTGCGGGTTAAGTTAATTTTATCTTATCTAATAAATGGCTTTAACGATTTTGACTAAGTTTTATGTCCTACCTTTTTGGGATACAAGAAGACAATTTGGCTGGGTCACATTTTCGAGAAAATTGAATTAGTGGGTCATTTGGTGGTCACTATGGGTCAAGCTAATTTTATCTAAAAAATGATTCTAACTATATTGACTAAATTTTGTGTCCCACCGTTTTTTGGTACAAGAAGACAACTTTGCTAGGTCACATGTTTCAGAAAATTCGATTAGTGGGTCATTTGGGGTGGTCACTATGGATCAAGTTAATTTTATCTAAAAAACAGCTTTAACGATTTTGACTATATTTTGTATCCTACTGTTTTGGGGTAAGAAAAGACCATTGGGCTGGGTCACGTCACAGGTTTGAGAAAATTCGATTAGTGGGTCGTTTAGGGTTCACTACGGGCAACATATTTTGTATCCTACTGTTTTGGGGTAAGACAACACCATTTGGCTAGGTCACAGGTTTGAGAAAATTCGATTAGTGGGTCATATTGGGGTCTTTACGGGTGAATGAATTTCATTGTGAATGAAGATTGAGACAGTTGTTCAACAGTTGACAGTTAACGAAGTTGCAATGTTGGCAATTTTTCGCCAACTTCGCTATGTTTGGTGAAACTTTTGCGACATTGGCGATATTTAGCTGGAAAATCGAATTTCAAGATTACTAATGCCAAAGCACATGCTTATCGTCAAATGAAAGAATGTGTCAAGTGTCCGAATTTTCGCAAAATTGTGGCGACATTTGGCGAACAGATTGTTTTTCATAATCTGAAGGAATTTTCTAGAAATTCCCACTAACAGCAAGGATAAATGATTCAACCAATCAGAGTCCATAGAACGTTCTAAAAAACAAAATTTAACCAATCAGGGTACATAGAACTGATTGTTATATGTTGTACAGAGAATTTATTGTTATATCGTGTTGAACACAAAGAGAATTTTAACGAGCATAGCTCGGTCTTCCCAGATGTGTTTTACGTTCCCGAGTAACAGTGTTATCCTGAAAGAAATTTTGGATTAGGTTTAGTGAGTCAAAAATAATTTGGATTTTAGAACTTTTCATTTCTCCATTTTAAATTAAATTTTTGTTTAATAAAAAGCTACTATGTGCCAGCATTTGCGACTTAAAAGTAACCCCGGTGTCAAATATCATTTTTCTATTCATATATTTTTCTATCATATTAATTCTAAATAAATCATAATTTAGAATCATAAACAAAAATTACTGATAATTTATTTATTTTTCAATTTCGAATTTTATAGATACCATTCTTTGCGAGAATTTACATCTTAAAAGAAACCACTGTGTAAAATTTGAAGTTTTAAACCCAACAATATCACAGAAATTGCAATTTTAGAAAATTTTTAGTTCCTTTTAAATTTTGAATTTTTTAGAAAGTGTTCGGGTACGATCCGACCACTTACGTATTAAAAATGTTATCCATGTCTAATTTCAAATTTCTATTCTAAAATTTATAAAAAAAAAAAAAACCATAACCCAGAACATTTTCCTCATTTCAGCATTCTAAATTTACAATTTTTTAGAAACCTTTCTTAGCCGGTCATTTATGTCTTAAAATTAACCACTATGCCAAATTTTAAGTTTCCAGCACCAAAACTATCACAGATACTTTAGGACGTTTGTTTGGTCCTGTACCCTTTGAAATTTCCTTTTTTTTAAGAAACTATTTTGTACATATTAAAAATGACAGAATTGGCAAATTTTAAATTTCTATCTCTAGTAATTCCATATAAATCGTAATTTAGAATGTTCACAGTTTTTTTCATTTTCTAAAATTGCCCCTTTTTTTAATTGTCCTGATCCAGAATGTACGTCTTAAAAGTAGAGATCGACCGAAACAGGTTTTTATGACCGAAATCGAAAACGAATTTCGGTGATCTTCCCACTTTCAGCCGAAACCGAAATCGACAAAAAATGTTAAAAACTGATTAATACATACATAATTACATATAATTATTAATTAATTAATTAATAATTAATAATTAATAATTACTTAATAATAACTAATTATGTTATTTATTAATTATACGTGTATTGAACCACATTTCTAACCCCCAAACGTACATATATATGTCTGTGTATAAGTTTCAAACATAAATGAAACATAAATAACACAACATTTTATATCTTATTATTTTATAACAACCTATAATTATAGGCATCTATCAATAATTAATTAACAATGTAGTTAAATAATGTAAAACAAATTCAATAATGAATATTTAATTTTTAAATATATTCATAAGTTCGTTAATATTTTGCATTTAAATTGAATGACTGTTTGAAAATTTTAACTCCGGTGTCAAGTTGACTCTCTGTGCTTCTATCCAAAACTATTTTTTTTCATATAAAATAAAACGTAATTAATTTATCAATAAGACAGAAATAGTTTCCAACAATACGAATTCCATCTAATAAAAAAATATTTTAAGTATACATACCTCGATATATCTTTTGTAATAAGTTTCGTAAATCTTCATATGTTTTAACAACACTTTTCTCATAAAGCATTCGAAACAATCTGGAGTTTCAACGTAAAAAATTTCTATTACTGTTAAGATTGCAGCTTTTAAAGATCACGTGATAAACGTCTTTTAAGTTTAGTCATATATGCAGTTGCTTGCTTTATAATTTACACTCTCATCATGAATCAATCATGACGGATAATGATAAACAGTGGAGTTCACAGCAATAAACAGCGTCTCATTTGAGCCGATACAACTCATATCAAAGACTAAAGTTGAAAATTTCCGAAAGAAGGAGCGATATTTTGAAATACAGATAGTTTCGGTCAGGCCGAAATTTTGGCAGCAAATTCGCCGGAAACGAATATTCGGCTAAACTTTAATTTTGAGCCGAAACCGAAATTTCGGTCGATCTCTACTTAAAAGTAACAGACATGCTAAATTTCAAGCTTATATTGCTAACAATTCTACACAAATTGCAATTTAGAACTTTTTCCACTCATTTCACACTTTTAAATTTCGAATTTTTTAGAAAACAACAACCATGCCAAATTTCAATTTACTAGCTCCTTCAATATCACAAAAAAGGGCAAGTTTAGAATGTTTTTTGCTCATCTATCTACTTAAGAAAAGTGGCTCTGACGTAAAATATAGTCTATGTCGGAGCAGAGACTGCCACCTTTACTTTTAAATTTCGTTCGGTAGTTCCCGTAGTTTCCCCTACAAATAAACAAACAAGCACGTAAAAAAGTTTCTTTTTTATAATATTAGTATAGATGTAGAGATATATAAAGTTATAACTACCAAACAATGAAAAATAAACTCAAAAAAAGTACAATAAGTTATGTATTCAGTATTCAGCTCCTGGTGGCCGACTATTAAACATGTAAGCAAAATGTAATACCCAATGGTCGGCCACATTAAAATTAATTAAAACCAACAAATTTATTTTACTTTTTATACTCAAAACATTAGTTTATTTACCCTGCTAATATTCGAGCCTTATAATTTTAGAAAAAAAAAATTGAAAAAAAAATTAATACTTGCCTTTTAAAAAAATTGCCATCAGTTAACAAAAAAATAGGAAAAATGGCGATTTGACCTCTATCTTGAAAAAAAAAAAAAAAAAAAAGATTATTACTAATTCAATAAAAACACCCACAATTCTTTGGTGATGGTTTATGACTTATGAAAGATGGCTGCATTTAACCAAATTGTAATATTTCATTTAGAACCAAAAATAAGCTATTCGTAAGGCATTTTATCTCAATGTGGCCGACTATTGGTACATTTACCCTATATAGTAAATTTAAACTTTTAAAAATAAAAATAAATAATATATACATATATATTATTTTAATTTTGGGAATCTTAAATTTTTGGATATATTTATATTCCATTGTGATTATCGGTTTATCTATTGTCGATTATTTATGTGGTTTAATGGTTATTATTTTTAAAAGTTTTATTATATATATATATATAGTGTTTTTGTTTTAAGTATTTTGGTTTAACAATAATTCAGTAAAGCTGAAATCAATCTATATATACATAAGAAATATACAATCTATATAACATGAAAAGAGCATAGTAAATTTCATTTTGTTGCTCCGAATGTTTGATTAAAAAAAAAAAATCTTTCAAGTATTATGGAAAATAAATCAGAGAAACATTTAGAATATTATTTTAAGTATATTCATTAATCACTATAAAATTATTTGAATTAATAAAAAACTATAAAATCTGCTAAATTTCTAATTTTGTTTCTTCTACATTTTTCTGTGCCTGCCTTTTATTTCAAAAGCATTGCATGTCTCAGAAATCAACTTTCTATGTTTATTTTTTAATTATTTCTTTCGTAAATGGACGTCAACACAACAGATTTAAGCGGCGCATGTCATTATTATACCCTCTGGATTTGTAATGTGAAATCACATATGTTTTAAATTATCTCATTTTCCTTTATTACAAATCTCAAAATTTTTAAGCCATTAATTTATTTTAAATTTTATATTAACCTATATTTTCAACATTCTAAATAAATGAAAGAAAAATTAAACTATTTCTATCGTTTAAAAGCCTCAACGCAAATTTTAATCTTTAATCATAACGCGAGATCAACCACATTTTCATCTAAAAATAATAAAATAAATAAATACTGCTCGTCTTTTTGAGTTCGTTACAATTTGTCAGTATTGCATTGGTTTCTTTCTGAATAATATAATGGCTAAGCGGTAGCCTATCTTTCTTTATTTTGTCTCTATATATGCTTCTCACTGGGTTTTCAAAATTATTGTGTAACGTACCTGTGGATAGACTTTTAGTCTTGCTAACTTATAAAATTTATTCTTATAAATTCAAAAGTCTCTACATGTTAATATCTAACAGTTATCTTACAATACGCTCTCGCCAAGTTAAATGTGCCAATAAGAACAATTGGTGGCGTATGATTTTCATATTTCCACACTGCAAAAAATAATTGTTGATTTTACAGTATACATGCGCGGTAGCGTATTACTGCTTGCACGGCAGCGTATTACTGCTTATTTTACTGTTTAATACTGTTAATTTTACGGTATAATACTGGCAGCTGGGTGCCAAATCAACAATTATTTTTTGCAGTGCATCTCTAACCACTCTTCAGTGAACATGTAGTATTCAACATAACTATCCCAGGTGCCACTGTCACTATGGCAGCCGTTAGCCATAATTTCATTTATTTATTTCCTTTTGTCCAAGTATGTCATTTTTGCTTACCCGAATTTTTAGAGTACCGAAATATTTTGAAATAAAAATTTTAAATCACGTCCAAGTCAACTACTATTACAGGATTTGTGTGAGTTTTGTTTCTCGCTTAGACACGGCAATATTTTTCTAAATGTAAGATGTAAAAAAAAAAAAAAAAAAGCGAAAATATAGAAAAAATAAATACATTTCATATTTTAATGCATATCAATGATTATATTTGCACTACTTTATTTTAATAAATTTTGTAATTGGAAGTGTTTCTAAAATATAATCGCCATAATCTCAATTTTAGATTAATTAGTATAATTGTATCAAAATAGCACTATAATTTCGCTTATTTTAATTATTTTAAAATTACTTAATCGTATACTTTAAAAGAATATAATAAAATTACAAAAATTGTATTATTGCATTTGAATTCTCATTTTGTTATCACAAATTTGGCAAATTCAATTTTCAATTATACATCTTTTAGAGACGGTTGGTTTGAAAAATATATAATTAAGGCTTCGCTATATAAATGTTGTAAAGTCTTTTCCTTTTTACTTATCTTCTAATTGTGCATGAAAAAAATAAAATGGTTCTGTAGTGCAGGAAATTTCTGAAGGGAAAATATATATCGGAAAATACAAACAAAACTAACAATTTTCGACATCATTCTTTATTTGTTTCTATATCTCTTCCACTAATCATGACACAAAGAGCTCATGAATCGTAAACATTTTCCCAATTAAAACAATGTGGATTAGCAATGGTGAAGGATAGACAATAGATTTTAATCCGTACGCGCGGCTTATGACAAAATGAATTGCGTCTCATACGACTTCAAACCTGCTATCATTACAAATGGGGATATTTGTTCAGCTCACCTGCTATTTGTTTCGAGATATGTCATACAGCTTGACCTTATGCGATAAAGCACGGACTTCTTGGCGGATTTGAAGTTTTGCTTGCTTTCTGGGCTGAGTTTAAAAGCTCTTTCTGTTCCATTTTCCCCTCTTTAGAAACGACGAGATCACACGCATCCTCAACACGAAGATTTGTCGCAAAAATCATTACATTTAAATGCTATAACCAGACGTCCGCTGCATTATTCTAAGTGTCCCGATTTTTACCAAAACCTTTATTCGGGCAAGGGGTGGAGGCTGTCGATATGTAAAACCTGCAAAAAAAATTTTTTTTTTCTTTTTATAAATTCTACGTTATTTTTTGTTTCCAACGCCACACTGAAAAAAAAAAAAAAAAAAAAAAAAAAAAAAAAAAAAAAAAATGTTGATTGCGCGGCAGTGTATTACTGCTTATTTTACTGTTTATTACTGTTAATTTTATGGTATACTACTGGCAGCTGGGATGCCAGTATTATACTGTACAATCAACAATTTTTTTTTGCAGTGCACCTTCCTCAGCGCTCAATTAAAAAAGAGAAAAAAGTGCTTACAAATTTTATTTGCGTCATCTTCCAAAGTGTCAACTCAACACCTCTTTCAAAACTTTTAAATGCGTTTTCCTCAAAGTGGTTTTTTCTATCAGATGGGAATATTAGAAAAGTTAGTAATTAAGTTATCGACTTTAAACATTATGAGGGAAGCTACATGGGACATGCACTTATCGCGTGTGAACTAATATTTTTTCTTTATAAACCTTTTTCTTTATATTTATATATATATATTCGAAAATGAAAACACATGTGAAAAACAAACGATGAGATATTATAAAAAGCAATGGAAAGGATACAGCTGGAATTAAACTTAAGAAAACGAAAAATGAAAAATGGAAAACTATGAATATCTTACGGAATCTTCAGAGGAGCTTCATAAGGATATTCATAGTAAGTATATGTTATTTCATCAAATACTGCCAGCGTTATGCCTAAAATCGTCATTATTAAGCTCCTAATAACATATATAAGAAACAAAATAAAAACCTACTGGAGTTCAAATAACAAAATAAATTATGCTATATACAGTGGTGGCCAAAAGTGTGGACATTTTTTGAAAGTTTCATGTTTTTCAACTCTGTGTGCTTGTAGAATATATTAATTTTCACTTAAATACAAACGTTTCTATATCAAATTGAAGGTAATTTAATGTAGAATTTAATAATAAAAACCGTATTACAATATCTGTATTACAAAAAAAGTTATGCAACTAATAGTAAGATCTATCTTAGATTTGCATTTTTTTAAAGTGATACTTATACAATCAATACTTAGTAGGATAACCCTTATTTTTTAAGACAGCTTCACAGCGTCTTTTCATCGAGTGAACGAGTATTTCGAGTTCATCTTTCGTAGAATCAATTATAGCTTCAATAAGTTGTCTTTTATTGGATGGATGTTTTTTTTCGTACAATAATTTTCAAACGTCGCCACAAATTTTCAATTGGATTGAGATCAGGGCTGTTTCCTGGCCATGGTGATATATCTATGCCTTTATTTTGAAACCATGCTTTGCATACTATTGCTGTGTGGCATGGAGCTGAATCCTGCTGAAAAATAAATGGTGCGTTGTTGGGGAAGAGATCCCTGATGGAAGGTATCAATTTTGGTTCCAGGACAGTTTCGATGTATTTTTTGGCATTCAGGATGCCATCAATCACTTGAATTCGGCCCACACCATCTGCAGACATACATGCCCAAATCATGACATTTGTTGGGCTTTTCGTAGTTGCTTCAATGCAATCAGGATGAAGTGCTTCTCCTACACTACGTCTCACGTATTTTCTACCATCACTACCAAAGAGCGATATTTTACTCTCATCGCTCCAGATTACTTGCTTCCATTGATTTTCTGACCATTTAATGGGTTCCTTTGCCCATTTAACTCGTTTTCAGCGTTGCTTTTGATTTAAATATGTTTTTTTCCTTGGAATTCTATAGCTTGTAGTCCAAATCCTGATAACCTTCTTCTTATTGTTCTTGAACTTACTGCAATACCCACTGCATTCATTTCACATCTAATGGCATCTGATGAAATTTTTCTATCTTGAAGGCATAGCCGTTTAATTTTTCTATCGGCAGTAGCACTTGTGCATTTTTTTCGGCCTGATTTGGCTTTATTTTCCACTGATTTCGTTTTTTCATAACGTAAACAGAACTTTCGTACACCAGAACAAGTCACTGAACTACCAACTTGTCTTGCAATTTCAGCATAAGAGAGGCTATTTTCTCTCAATATGACAATTCGGCTTCTTTTTGTAGATGTCCAATTAGTTCTTCTTGTTGATGACATTGTTTAAAATTAGTTTAATTAAAAAAAAGGACTTTAAACATTCAAAAACAGCAATACTCTATTTAATTGTACTGGTATGCATCATCCCGCAAAATATTTCCACAACAATAACTCTTTTACCACCCAAATAACCTAAAATATAGTTACAGACAATTGATTGGTTCTCAGAACAGTGTTTGTGATTGGCTAGTACTCTTTTATTACAAAACACGTCCTTATTCAAAACGATCTGTGTTTGTTTGTTCTACTAAAATGAGCATTTTTTGTAATACAGATATTGTAATACTGTTTTTATTATTAAAGTCTACATGAAATTACCTTCAATTTGATATATAAACGTTTGTATTTAAGGGAAAATTAATATATTCTACAAGCACACAATGTTCAAAAACATGAAATTTTCAAAAAATGTCCAAACTTTTGGCCACTACTGTATGTATGTATGTGTGTGTGTATATATAAAGCTATTTTTGGTGTGTGTGTGTGTGTTATTAGGAGCTTAATATTGTTGATTTTAGGCATAATGCTGACAATCTTATAAAGCCCTTCTGAAGATTCTATAAGATATTCATAGTTTTCCAATTTTTGCTTTTTCATCTTATTAAGTATAATTCCTTCAGTTTCCATTCCATTGCTTTTTATAATGTCTTATCCTTCGTTTTTCACATGTGTTTTCATTTTTAAATATATATAACTTGGTCATATATTTTATTTTTATTTTACATTTTTCGGGATATTATTCAAATAGGCATGAGTTAATTTTTCAATTTAATATTTATTCCCCCATTTGTTGTATGATGTTTCTGGCTGTTTTTTACGGTTATATATAATATCTTGGTACATACATATATGTGACATATTATTTAGAATCCGGGGTGGAAACTATTTTAGTTACAAATTAAAACTAGATAAATTCTTCATTGACTAATAAATTTAATATTTACAACGTATTTACATGTTACTATTTACAAAATAACTCAGTTAATTTAACATTACGGCTTAGCTCAGATGCCTTGTCGGCAACAAACTCTGTAAACATTCTTCTCTTCTGGTAAAGTCTAATTTACTCAGCTTGTCAGTTCTTTTGAAAGAAAAAAAAGAAAAGGAGAGAAGATATGATGGAGTGCGTATAGTTCGAGCGTTACACTCTTCCCCTCACACTGCATTACTGGTCCCTCAGATGCAGTGTGCATTTCCTGGGTGGATTCCTTCGAGATGCTTTCTGGTGACTAAATACCTCTATTGTTCTCGTGTTTTTTGAACCTTTCGTAAATATTTGCTGGCTGGGCGTTTGACTTTTCCCGGGTCTGCCTCTTGGACGAATGAAGCCTTTAGAACATCCACCACCATCTTGCTTGTAAGGACACAAAGCTGATATATGATAATTTCCTAAGGGACAAAAAGGGTTTTCTTTAGTAGCAATGGTATAAGAAGTAGGAGATCTTTGTTTTAAAATAACATAGGGGCCATCGCGACGGGGCATGAATTTAGTTGTTTTGTTATTTTTCCTTTGGCTAATGGGATGCAAAGTAACCCAAACATGATCGCCTGGTTTATATTGTTCAGAAACTTTTAAATGTTTGTCGGCATAATATTTATGCTTATCTTGGCTTTGTTCTATGCGATCTCTTATCTGCATAGTAATTTTAGCAAAGTTTTTTAAATAAGGGGTTATTTCCGGTATGAAATTATCATTCGCAATTAAGTCATGAGCAACATCATCGGAGGTACGTAATTCACGACCGAACATTAAATATGCAGCTGTGTGACCTGTGGAACTACATCTTGCAGTATTAAGGGCAAAACGGATTACTGGTAAATTTTCACTCCAAGTTGTATGATCATCTCCAACTAGCATCGCTAAGCGGGGTTTTAGATCTCGGTTTTTTCTTTCAACCGGATTTGCTTGAGGGTGGTACACCGGAGTTAAACTTTGATCTATCTTTAAGAGAAAACAAACTTGTTGCATCACAGCACTGATGAATTGCGGACCGTTGTCGCTAATGATTTTTCTTGTAAAACCATATCTTAAATACACTTCCTCAATTAAGGTAACAGCACATTCCGTGGCTGTTGCGATATTTAATGCGAAAAGTTCTACCCATTTAGTGCTACAGTCTTCAATTATAAAAATCTACTTTTTACCATCTGCTGTTTCTGGCAAGGGTCCAAATAAGTCTATTGAGATGGTCTCAAATCTTTGACTATGGACAGGTGTTTGTAAAAGTCCAGCAGGTTTTTGGTTACTCGCTTTATAACGAATACAGTCTACACAATTTTTAACATAATCTACGATATCTTTTCTCATTCCAGTCCAGTAATATCTTTGGGAAACTCTGTAATAGGTTCCCTTGGCTTCATAATGTCCTGCAGTCGGTGAATCATGGTAATTCTTCAAGACATCTTTTCGTTCTTGAACTTTCGTTCAGCCATTTTTAACAACCAATAGGGCTTCTTCTGAATCTGATTCTGGAGAGTAACGATATAGGACTCCTTGGTTTAAGAGGTAACCACGTTCAGTCCAATTAGCAAAATCTGTATTATTTTCTTTAGATTCAAACGCTTCAATGATTTTCTTCAAACCTTCATCCTTTAATTGCTCTTCTCGGATATCTTTAGGAGATCTAATAGGCATTTCAGTCGAAATTGTGAAAATTTCACAAGAGGGTTCTTCATGACTGCAAATAGGGCGAGACAACATATCAGCAACAACGTTTGCTTTTCCAGGAATATATTCAATCTTCAGGTTGAAAGATTGTAACTGCAAAGCCCATCGGGCTAGTCTGCCTGACGGTGATTTTAAACTCATCAGCCATTTTAGGGGCTGATGATCGGAGGCAACTGTTACTTCATGTCCTTCAATTTAGCCACGGAATTTATTTAAAGCCCAAATGCCAGCAAGTGCTTCGCGCTCGGTGGTAGAATAGTTTATTTCTGGTGCAGTTAACAAACGACTTGCATATTCTACTGGATGCTCTTCTTCTCCCTGACCCTGGAGGAGGACAGCACCTAGAGCATATCCACTGGCATCTGTACGAAGAAGATAGGGCTTGGTCGGATCATTTTGTTTCAGTACTGGAGGATTGATTAATGAACTTTTCAATGTTTCGAAAGCGCTTTGTTCTGCTTCTTCCCACTTCCAAGTTGCATTTTTCTTCGTAAGATTACTTAGAGGTCTAGCTATATCTGAAAATTTGGGAATAAAACGTCTGTACCAGGAGCAGGACTCCAAAAAAGATTGAACTTGTTTAACAGTCTTAGGAGCAGGCATTTGTTGAATTGCAGCGGTTTTTCCAGAATCAACTTCGATTCCAGAGCTTGTTATCCAATGTCCTAAATATTTAACACGGAGGCAAGCAAAATTGCATTTTTCACGATTAGCATACAATTTGAATTCCGATAGTTTATTAAAAACTGCTTCTATGTCAGACAAATGTTTCTCAAAACTTTCCGACAAAATTATAATATCATCTAAATAAAACAATACAAAGATGTCTTTGAGGGACTTTCGAAAGTTATATATTAATCTCTGAAAGGTTGCTGGGGCTTTTTTCAATCTGAAAGGCATTCTAATGTACCGAAAAGTTCCGAATGGACAAATAAATGCAGTTTTGTCTCTATCAGCAGCATTTACTTCAATTTGGTGGTATCCAGACTTCAGGTCATTAGTGGTCATATAAGGTGTATGTTTAGCTTCATGGAGCAAATCATCTACCCGCAGTAATGGATAATTATCCGTCTTTGTGATGGCATTTAATTTTCGATAATCGACGCAAAGGCGAATTTTTCCATTTGGTTTTGGGACCAATACTACAGGCGAGGCATAAGGAGATTCGCACTCTTCTATTATACCTTTAGAGAGTAATTAATCTAATTCTTTACGCAAAATTTCCTTTTTTGCAGGTGACATGCGGTAAGGGGGTACTACTACAGGAGGATGTGATCCAGTATCAATATAATGTTTAACTTTAGGTGTAGCCTCTTCCCCTAGTTGGAAGCTACTTGTAAATTTTCCAAGCAGTTCATTCAACCTAACTCGTTGCTCTGAAGTGAGATGTCTACCTTCATCTTCTCTAAGAAAAACAGTGTCTAATTCAACGGTTTTTATTGCTAATTCACTGGGAGGTCTATATGTATCTTCGGCGAATCTATACTTCCACCTGCATCTATCAGCAAAGAACCATTCTTGATTTACTACATCCAAAACAATTTTTGCTTTGCGTAAAAAATCGATTCCCAAAATTGTACGATTATTTTTGGCATTCGGCAGAGCATAAAGTGTTGTTTTAACATCGCGACCTTCAATTTTAACATGAACTTCTGTTTTATAAACTTCGGTAGTAATTTGTAGCCCATCCGCTAAGACTACGATCATTTGAGTTTTTTCAAACTTCACACCTTGGTCTTTTAATAAAGAATACAAAACTTCACCCGCAACGCAATGTGTTGCGCCAGTGTCAGCACAAGCTGTGCCAGAGAGACCATTTATACTTATTTTTACCAATAATGTTGGTGATGTTTGCATATTACATGTACGAAATTCTAGAGATTGAAAGTGCGCCGATACATTTTTCGGAGAACAAGTTGGACACTTGGATTTAATAACTCCCTGGTTTCCACATCCATAGCAACTTAACATTGGCCGATTTAAATTTGCAGGATAATTAATTTTATTTCTCTTGGACTCATTTTGATTGCCAAATTTACCAAACTCATTTCTTTTAAAATCTAAAGGCGTTTTTTCAAAGCGATTAGAATCCCCGACCTCTCTGATTTTATTTGATCTCTTTATTTCTACTTTGTGTGACCTCAAATTATCATATAAATCTAACTTTTCAGCTAATTCAACAGGATCTGTTAAATTCTCCCATTGGTCTAAATAATGTTCTTTGCAATCAGGGGAAACCTTTTTCTTTAATTGATCAACAATAATTAATTCCGATAGTTTTTCAAAGGAATTTATATTTAATTCGGATAGCCATCCCTCAAAATAGCTTCTAATCTCAAAGTAATATTCTTTCCAGCTAATATCGATTCGCTTTGGATGTCGATTAAATAAAACTCTAAACCTTTCAGCAGTTAACTTGAACCTCTGCAGCAATATATCTTTAATATAATAATAATCCTCAAATTTTTCTTCCGGTTCACGCGCTATTAATTTACCGATTTCATTTGGAAGGACTCCAATTAAATACGTAATCCACAGTTCTTTAGAAACCTTTAAAAGTTTCATTTGCCTCTCAAAAGTTATTAAAAATAAATTCATATCATCCTTTTCAGGATTGAAATCGGGTAAAACCTTTTTCAAGTCAACGCGGATTGAAGAAGTTTCTAGAGGGTTGCTTGTATTTGCAACAACATCTCTTGTTCCTGCTTCTAACCTGAGCTTCTGTAGCTCAAATTCTCTTTCTTCGGCTAAACGCTTCTCTTCCTCAAGAGTCTTTCTTTCTTCTACGATATTTTCTAAAATTCCATGTACAAAATCTATGTTATCTTTAAATGCCTCACTATTTACAATTTTATCACGCAATTCGAGGACTTTATCATCGCTACTTATTTGTACTTTTAACTCTGAAGCCAAAGTGATTAAATCAATTTTCTTACCCTTAGAAAGAAACGCCATCATTTGAATTAATTATGTTTTAGCTAACTTCAAACTTAATTTGTGTTCCGAATAACTCTTAGCAAAATAATTTACTTTTATGTAATTTTTCATAACATATATGGAACATAAATAACATACAATATCTTTCAAAACTCAATATAATGACACCAACTATTTGCCCTTTTTTTCTACACAATAATATCAAACATTATTTGCAAATAATTTAAATCAATTCTTCATATAATAAATAAAATAATGCCAAGCACTCATTTATAATAATAACTTCAATAATAATATAGCTCAGTGCAACTATATAAATGTATAAAATAAAGCAAACGAATTTTTATTTCTCAATAATAATTATTAGATATATTTCTCTTATGAATATCTTCATTTAATTCAGATACTAAAATACTTCAAGCTGCAGACGATTTTTCGTATTTCAATTCCAAGGAAAATATCATTCAGGTTGAATAGAATAATTCCAAAATATTTCGATTCTGGACGAATCAAATACAATTTTCAAAAATCCTCAGATTCCGGATGAATCAAAAGAAATACTTTTGTACTTTAGTATCTAAATTTTCTTATTAAAACAGTTTAACACAATTTAAAAATAATACTTATCTTCATATCTTGCTTCTATTCGGGCCCGACGTTGGGGAGCCACTCTTTTGACATATTATTTAGAATCCGGGGTGGAAACTATTTTAGTTACAAATTAAAACTAGATAACTTCTTCATTGACTAATAAATTTAATATTTACAACGTATTTACATGTTACTATTTACAAAATAACTCAGTTAATTTAACATTACGGCTTAGCTCAGATGCTTTGTCGGCAACAAACTCTGTAAAAATTCTTCTCTTCTGGTAAAGTCTAATTTACTCAGCTTGTCAGTTCTTTTGAAAGAAAAAAAAAGAAAAGGAGAGAAAATATGATGGAGTGCGTATAGTTTGAGCGTTACATATATAATATCTTGGGATATATATATATATATATATATATATATAATATCTATGAAATACTTTCAAATTATCAAGTAATATTATATATTTTAATTTATTAAATTAAAATTAAAATAAAATAATTAATGGTTTTTATTTATATGTATATAATAATTTTTTTTTCTACATTTTTTAAAATGTTGTAATCTATTTAGTTAAATAAAAATAACTGTAACTGTAGGTTACAATTTATGATCTGAAGGATTCTCTATTTAACTGTGAATTTAACCTCTTCTTTTGGATACAACTTTGTACATGTGCTCACAATATACTAAATATCTTGGGATATTATTAATATAAGTAATATATATATTTTTTAATTTTTTTAATTCTTTTTCACACTCCTTTTCAAATTGTATGTATAATTTATAATATTCCATTGTAAAGGTCTTGTTATTCAATATTGTTTCAGCGATTGTTCGGGCAAGATATGGCACTATATTTAGCAAAAGCTGGTGTCATATACAGAAAACAATCGTTCTTTGCTTATAAATGTGATTTTCTTGCCCTTGAAAAAGTAAATTACTTTATAAGCTTTTATTTGTGTATATACTCGTGTGGTTTATATTTCATTCCTTATTTTCTATTTATTTAATTTTTTTTTCTTCTTTTTAATTTGAATTAATAATGTTACTTTTATTAGGACTACAATTTTAATTTGTAAATTGACAGGGCTCTTTGGTATCGGGATTTCAGTGTATGTGGTCAGTTTCTTATGTTTCAATGGTTAAATTTTACTTAAAGTTTTATATATATATATATATATATATACCAAGATATTATATATAACCGTAAAAGACAGCCAGAAACACACACACACACATATATATATATATATATATATATGTGTGTGTGTGTGTGTGTGTGTGTGTATTTGCATACATTATATATATATATTATATATGGGTCATGCTCAAAAAAAGTTAGAATTCAGAAATTGATTATGTCTTGAATTTTTTTCATATAATTTTTTATTTTAATTACCTACATTAGTATCTCGTGTTATGAAAACTGAAAGTTTTCACACTTTTCTTTTTATTTATAGAAAAAATGGCCAATTTTTGTCAAACACGTGAGCAAAATATCCACTATGTTACCACTTTATTACATTTCTTGACATAAAAATTATTTTTAATTCTTCCAACTTATTATATATTTTTGGAAGTGGTGACAAATTTTATAGAAAACTAATATTTGTTGAAATATATTACCAATTTGGATAGAAAACAAATACATGTCCACTCTGTTACTATGGTTTAAAAAATTAGACATATCAATTGCTCTAAAAGATTCATTACAATAATATCAATTATTGCCCTAATATTTCATTCACGTAGTTAAAATCTTTTTAGAAATATGCCATAATGTAATTTAAAATAATATATGAGTTGTAATTTAATAGAAAAATTACTCTAGTAACAGAGTAGGCAGGTAACAGAGCAGACAAATACAATATTTCTATTTTTTTTAAATTATTCAAGATATTATTTAGTTTTAATTAGTCTTGTATTATTACATACATTACACAAGCTTACTATTAATTATATTTACCAATCTCAACAGTTATTTATATTATCTATAACAAGGTAAAATAGTGGACAGTCAAAAATATTACTTACCTAATTGTTTGTTACAAAAATCTGTAAAAAAAATATTCTCCCAGTTTATGAATGCAAATTCCATGTGGATTAAATCTTCAAAATATGATGTGTATCTTGAGACGTGTACTGTAATGATCTACTGTGTAATATGATCATTAGAAAATCTTGATAACACAGTGGACACAGGAAAACGTGCTTTCTTTGGGGACATTTTATTTCAAGCTGTACTATACTTTTATAATTAAAATATTTTCTCAGTTTATATTTTAATTGAAAGATAAGGTATCTAATTTTGAAATTATGCATAATTTAAGTACATTTCCATTTTGTATCTTGTATTTTCAAGGCTTTCTTTTTGAAGTTTCTCATTGAGGACAGTCAATTTTTCACAAATGGAAGTAGATGATAAAAGAGAGTTCTACATCAGCGCAGTTCGCGCAGTCGACCTCAAGGTTGAAGGAAGGTCACCGGAAGGGACAGGTGTGGACACCGGAAGTCGCAGGTGTGGATAACATACATGTTGAGACAGGAAACCGGAAGGAATTTGGAGATAAGGACAGGATGAGACGTATTTTTTATGAGTTTTGAACAGGTTCTTTCTTGACAGGGAAAATTTTTCTGCATCAGATGTGCTAATGTCTCAAGGTTAGCGGAAGGGACAGGTGGTGATAACAGACATGTTTATACAGGAAGTGATTCCGTAAGTAAGGCCGGAAGGTAATTGGAGATAACGTTTGGATGTTCTACATTAGATGTGCTAACCTCGCAAGGTCATAGGAAATGACAGATGTTGATAATACACAGGTTGAAACAAGTATCTTTAGACAGGAAGTAATTCCGTAAGTAAGACCGGAAGGGATCAGGAAGTGAAATGTGATAAGACTTTCTGACTTCCCACCATAACCAACCGCTATGAAAACAATTCATAACGCCACAATTTTTTTTTTACCTATTCTTTTACACCAGTCATCTGCGTGAGACCTGTAACGAAATAAAAGGGTTTAATTATTATTATGCTTCAGCAAAGTCGAGTGGAGTTGAGGGGTAGGAAGCCTGCTTTAAAAGTAACAGAATGTCAACAGTGCTAGTAGAGTTGAGGGGTAGGAAGCCTGCTATAATTCTTTAAAGCAACAGAATGTACAACTTCCCCCCCCCCCCTTTAAACATTAACTTAAATGTGAATGAGATTAAAATAGATGTTAGGGCTAAATTTTTAGTAACAGAATGTCATCAGTGCTAGTGGAGTTGAGTGGTAGGAACCCTGCTATAAAAAATAATGCCTGTAAAAGAAATATATATCTGCTACCTTTCGCACTCGGCGACCTAACTGTTTAGAGTTTAACATGAAATTTACTTATAATTCACCTGTAAAAGAATTTTTTTCCCTTCTTTAAACATTAACTTAAATATGAATGAGATTAAAATAGATGTGAAGGCTAAATTTTTAGAGAGTTAAAATGAAAATCCACTGAGGGTTGTGTTAAATAAAAGGAGATGATCGACTTTGACAGCATTTTTCTAAAAGTTTATTTATCGAAAAAGGAATCATACGTTTCGTGTTCGTCGACCTAACTGTTCGGAATTTTCTTCGAACCCATTATTTTTGACTTTATAAAAGTTTCATGTAAAAAATTATTCGTTAAGTTTTAACTGAAATGAGATTGAAATAGATGTAATGGCTAAATTTTTAAAGATTTAAAATGAAAATTGTTGATAGCCATGTAAATGAAAGTAATGCGATTACTTTGCTTTATAAAAATCTAACACGAAAAAAGCTGGTAGACGTTTACCTTTCGCACTCGTCAACCTAACCGTTCGGAATTTTGTTTAAACTTCTCTCGAGTTCGTCGACCTAACCATTCAGAGTTTTCGTCGAAATCCGGTTATATATTAACTTACAATAGTTAACTTTTTTAAGGGAAGTTTAAATAACATACTTCCCAAAGTGTCTTAGAAAATTTTCAGAATTTATACACACATAATAACCTCACCTATAGGTGCAAGGTTCTGATTTTAAAGCTACTAGACGTTGAAATTTAAACTTATTGCGCTTGTCGACCTAACTGTTCGGAATTTTTTTTTTCGAACTTTGTGTCAATACGAGTTAGGATCCCTTAGAAAGACCTACATAGAGACACTTATCCCTAACGTAGATAATCATCCCTATATTTAACTAACCAGTTACAACACACAAGACATAATCGTTACATTCAGTTAATAAGTGATTTGACATGTAAAATATTAGATATAAAAACATACACTATGATATATACAACACACAAAAAAAATTTTTAAAGATTTTTTTCCCTACAATTTTTAACAAGAATTTAGCAATAATTTAACTTGAGAGCAGGTATTTTTTTTTAGAGTTATACGATTATAATAAATTTTCATTAGATTTGACATTATACAACTAACATTTAAAAAAAGAGAAAGACATCTAGTTTTTATAACGTCACTTATTAGAATTATTAACCTGTTTTAGTTAAAAGTATGACACTTAAGTGATTTCAATTGAAAAATCAATACAACATTTTAAAAGCGCAGTCAATAGATTTTCACTTTTAAAAATAACTAACAGAATTTTTTAAAGCAGTAAGGTAGATGACACTAACTTTAAATTAACTTTTTATAGGTCACTTTAAATAAAATACATATTTTTTATTATTATTAAAGAAAAATATAAACTACTCACACATTATTATGCTGCATTTTAACATAACTGAAATACTACAACCTTTCTGCTGACATGTGGTCATGGAGGAAATCTTTTCATATAGAAGGCAAAATAAGATAATGAATTGATAATCATGATTCGTTATGCATATGTTTAAACAGGAAATTATTTAAGACGTGTGATTAAGACCATTTTACATGGTATTACAGAATAAATCTTTTCACAGGATGCAAGATAAGATAATATCACGTAATGATTTAATAAACACGATTCGTTATGCATATTTTAAAACAGGAAATACATCCGTCAGATAACATTACTTTGTTTATATGAAGTGACCAAATACAAATTTTGCTGATAAGATTAATTTAATTTCGAAAATATTATTGTCAGAACATTCAAATTTTACACAATATTTTTAAAAATTTAAATAAGGGAAATCAGAAAATTGTACACGATATTTTAAAAAATAAATAAATAAGGGAAGTTACAAAATGTTGTACACTCTTTTATTTAGAAAAAGAGAGCGGGTATTTTGTTTTGAGTTATACGATTAAAATAAATTTTCATTATATTTGATTTTACACAACCAACATTTTCAAAAAAGAGAATGGAATCTAGTTTTTATAAATTAACGTACTTCAATTTTTCAAATACTTAACACCTCCTCTTTTGCTAGACTTTATACACATAAGACATAAAAGTTGTTTTCGAATACATCATTTAGAAATTAAGCGACTTGATAAGTAAAGCATTATTTAATAAAAGCAATAGATACGAAAGTAATAAAGATTTTTACTTACAAATGTACGAACTTCTGATAGGTAAGACTTTCTTAATCACTGTGCAAGAATTAAGTGGTGATTAAACTTATAACATTATATGATGAAATAATCACGTGACGTATTTTTAAACCAATAAAATGTCAGTATTTTTAAACTAATACAAAGTTAGTATTTTTACACGAGCGCCCTCTATCATTATATAAATTTCAATGAAACGAGTTCATAACATTCTACTGCGACCTGATATCGTTGTAATAGGTTGTATTTTTCGTTAAGTTAGTTTTCATTTAAATTATTATGGAACGAGTTATGTTGGTGATGTAACCAACTTGGAGTGTCAGCACTCATCACCAGAGTTAAATAATCAAGAGATGGATTCTACACTTTTATCTAAACAAGGACCCGTTTCGAATTGTGAAGTGAAACCCATCTCATCAGGACTAAAGAAACAGAAGTTACCTCATGTGTGTAAGATGTGTAACAAGGCATTTCCTCGAAAAGTTAACTTAGTGTTTCATATGAAATGTCATTTAAAGGAAAAGTCTTTTCGTTGTGAGGTGTGTGCTGAAGTTTTTTCGCGAAAGAGTGATTTACGTATACATCAAAAGATTCACAAATCACCCAAACAATACAAGTGTGGGGATTGCAACGAACTGTTTTCAAGAATGTATGATTTATTAATTTACAAGAAGACCCATAAGACTCATAAACAACATTCATGTATAAAGTGTAGCGAAATGTTTGATTGTGAATCAGATTTAGTACAACATTGTGATACTTTTCATAAAGTTGTGAAATCACCCTATTCAAAAGATTTGTTATTTGAAAAAGTGAAGCATTTTAAAAGACAAAATGATGTGTGAAATATTTTTACTAAAACTATCATTGTATCCAATGAGATGAATCAAAAAGACTTTCATTCATTTTTTAACAGTATTCGAACGGATGTTTTAAACGAATTAAATTATCAATTGCAAATGAAAAAGTCAATAAAATGGTATGCAGCCGTTAAAGTGGATGTCTGTCGTGAATCACAGGATGGTAACTTAGAGAGAGCAACCCCCTTTTTCCTTTCCAAAAGTGAACTGGAATTAACAGACCAAAACATACAAGTGCATGTTGAGAATGCCTTTCTAAAGTTGTACAACGGCTTTGAAGATTTTACAGAACGTGTGTTTAATTGGACATTACAAAAAATTTTAAAATTAGAATTGATTACAGCTCAATATGACAGTCTTATTTGATTTGTATTATATTAGATGAATAATAAATAGTTTGATTGCGAAAAAAGTGTTTTCTTTAACCTACACTGTTAAAACTGATGTTGTGTATTTTGAATGACTTAGACAAAATGTTAATTTAAAAAAAAGATTTTAACATGAGATAAGAGAGTTATAATTAAAACTGGACTTACCTAAAATTTTTTCAAGATAGTCTCGATATTCTTTCCATTACAAATGTTTTAAGGAAATAGAATTCAATTTTATTGCGAATAACACTTTGTTGTTAACATCACGTGGTTTGTCTTATCATAACTATGAGATCACTTCCGATTAACATGATAATGAAGAGTATAAAAATGACTAATG
This sequence comes from Maratus michaelseni, assembly GCA_963931845.1. Lineage (NCBI taxonomy): Eukaryota > Metazoa > Arthropoda > Arachnida > Araneae > Salticidae > Maratus > Maratus michaelseni. Next base: position 257,874,566 of record OZ007591.1, read on the forward strand.
CAAACCGATTTTCCTGCCTAAACTTGTTATCAGCTTGCATGAGTGACTCATCTTTACTTGACCTATATCACCACCATCTTGTGATATTTCAAAACTTTGAAAATTTATCACATTTTAAGAATAAAACTTAAACATTTAAAAACTTTAAAAATTTGAGTTAGCGAAATTTGTTAGATGGACACATTTTAAAAACTTTAAACTTTCGAGTTAGCGAAATTTGTTGGATTGACACATTTTAAAAATGAAACTTAAACATTGGACTTTGTGAAATTTGTTAGACTGACACATTTTTTTAAAAAAAAAAGTCTGTTAAACATTTGAAATTGAAAAATCAACATGTCATTTTCAAAGCAGTGAATAGATGTATACCTTTAAAAATTCGACTTAGTGGAATTTAATAGTGAAATTTATTAACCTAACACACATGCTAAAAATAAAACTTTATAAATTTTTTCCATTTTTAAAATAAAACTTATTTAAAAAATAAATAAGCAACTATTAAACATTTTGAATGTCTTAGACAAAGTGTGAATAAATTTATTGAAATTATATAAAACATGAAAAATTTCATTACTTTTAAAGGAAATTTTATTTTTGGTGAAATAAACTCGAGGTATTTATCATATGTTACTTAAATTACATGAGAATTATTGAAAATGTGTTACTTTTAATCACTCACAAGATAAGACATGATGTTACAACATACACATAGGAATGACATAGGAATTATAGATAGGTTTTTCTCCCACACATGACGTCACTGATAACATATTTACTGATCAAGTCATAAAATTATAGTTTAGGGTAGGTTTTTCTACACGAAGTTGAGTTGAGATTTAAGATATTTGAGAAATAAAAACTACAACTTTGACTACTTTTTGAAATTTCCCCCTACATAAGAAAAAGAACATAGAAAAATAAAATGAAAAGTCGTATTTGAATGGAATTGAAGTATTATCCTTTCGGTTAACAGATGAATGCGTTGCCAATTACACCACAAAGGTACTGTTTGAATATATTGTGTTTCTTTTTTAAGGTTAAATTGATTTAATATTCAAGTTATTTCTTAATGTTACACTTAAAAACAATAAATTTAATTAGCATTCAAAAAGCAAACGATCACATTATTGTGTAAAACAATCAAATGTTTTAAAAGTCACGAGTTAAAATTTGAAATGACTTAGAGTTTAATTAGAATTTAGATGTGAACCTTTTAAAATGAAATAATAGTTTTTTTTTTGTATCGCCCTCTATTGGTGGGTAATAGAATTAAGAGATAATTAAAAGTTTTAACTTGAATTCGAACCCACAACCAAAATTATTTTTCGGTTTTATAATTTAGGGTAGGTTTAACTGAGCAAGCCATGATATAACAGTATTTATAGATGATTTAAGATATTCGATAAAGGAAATCATCTAAATTTCTAATTTAATTGAAGGGTTTACTGCTTAAAGTACTACAAAATGAGTACAACACGATGCATAGTTTTTTAATTAATTATATTTTTCGAAAGGTTAAATTGAATTATTGATAAACTTAGGATTTATGTTTAAAGTGAATAAATTTGATATGTTAGGTTCACTTAATAACAGAGGGTTGAATAAGTTATTTTTAATAAAAATAAAGTTTACTAAAAGTTTTTAAAGTTAAAAAAAATGTAAGTTACGTTAAAAAAGTTAACAAAAATATAGTTTTAAGAAATTTAAAGTTTACAAAAAGTTTGAAAATCTCTATGTTAATCAAAATTAACTTTTTAATTTTAACTATTGAGAAACTATAATCTGTTTATCCTTGTAACCAACTGGTGCATATCAACTATCTGCACATGTGCAGTAAAAACATACACTTTTAAACTAACTTGAGTTCGATTTTAAATTATTTGCTAATTTTTATACAGCTCGATTACCTTTCAGAAACAAAACAGAATGAAATACTTACCAAAAAACACGTCAACGTCTTATACTTGCTTTCACTTAACTAATCTTTCTACATTAGCTTTGCTAGGGGGCGCTGCAATCGCCGCTAGAGGCGCTACTAGTTTCCGGTTTGTGACGTAGTTTCCGGTTTGCGATAAGAATAAGGTTAAAATAAAACCCACGTGCATTCATTTGGTGTTGTTTACCTGTACCTTGTTATAAGCCGTTTGCCTTCTCTTGCTCACTTATCACTCGCTTGTCCAGACTTGTTTCTGTGCTGCACGCCTGTTTTGCTGACTCATCTCTTGCTTTCACTGTTTGGACTTGCCTGATGTGAACTATCTCAGGTCTTTTGTCATAGCTTGAATGTACTTTATGTCGATCACTTTAATATAAAAGTTATGTCCCAACTTACTTAAACTTTAATAAAAATATTTTTTATTTATAAATTACATGAAATTCTTATTTTTCTAACACATTTACTAAGTCACTTTCGTTCAAAAATATGGTAAAACCCGATTTTAAATCGAAGTTTAGGATAAATTCCCCAAATTTTGTAACATTTTAGCACTAATAAGAAAAATTGTAAACACCCTATACATACAAGTTTTATAAAAATAATATTAAATTCCCCAAATTTTGTAACATTTTAGCACTAATAATAAATATTGTAAACGCCCTGTACATACAAGTTTTGTAAAAATAATATTACTTATAGCTAACTCGTTTAGTCCCATGATAAGAACCTTCAATATCGCTAAAATCAGTGTTAAACAAAAATGCAACCATAGGTTTAACCGTCTAATTACATGTCTTTACATATTATTTTAAAATGTAAAGCATTATAGCTGAACGAATGATATAAGAAAAAGTTAGAATAGATCACATATTTTTGTTATTAAAAAAAACTAATTTATAAATTTAAATTAAAAATATTTTTAAATAAGAATATTTAAGAATTTTTAAGTTTAAAAAGTTTGTTTGCATATAAGTTTTATTCATCTAAAATAATACAAATCAAATAAGACTGTCATATTGAGCTGTAATCAATTCTAATTTTAAAATTTTTTGTATTGTCCAATTAAACACACGTTCTGTAAAATCTTCAAAGCCGTTGTACAACTTTAGAAAGGCATTCTCAACATGCACTTGTATGTTTTGGTCTGTTAATTCCAGTTCACTTTTGGAAAGGAAAAAGGGGGTTGCTCTCTCTAAGTTACCATCCTGTGATTCACGACAGACATCCACTTTAACGGCTGCATACCATTTTATTGACTTTTTCATTTGCAATTGATAATTTAATTCGTTTAAAACATCCGTTCGAATACTGTTAAAAAATGAATGAAAGTCTTTTTGATTCATCTCATTGGATACAATGATAGTTTTAGTAAAAATATTTCGCACATCATTTTGTCTTTTAAAATGCTTCACTTTTTCAAATAACAAATCTTTTGAATAGGGTGATTTCACAACTTTATGAAAAGTATCACAATGTTGTACTAAATCTGATTCACAATCAAACATTTCGCTACACTTTATACATGAATGTTGTTTATGAGTCTTATGGGTCTTCTTGTAAATTAATAAATCATACATTCTTGAAAACAGTTCGTTGCAATCCCCACACTTGTATTGTTTGGGTGATTTGTGAATCTTTTGATGTATACGTAAATCACTCTTTCGCGAAAAAACTTCAGCACACACCTCACAACGAAAAGACTTTTCCTTTAAATGACATTTCATATGAAACACTAAGTTAACTTTTCGAGGAAATGCCTTGTTACACATCTTACACACATGAGGTAACTTCTGTTTCTTTAGTCCTGATGAGATGGGTTTCACTTCACAATTCGAAACGGGTCCTTGTTTAGATAAAAGTGTAGAATCCATCTCTTGATTATTTAACTCTGGTGATGAGTGCTGACACTCCAAGTTGGTTACATCACCAACATAACTCGTTCCATAATAATTTAAATGAAAACTAACTTAACGAAAAATACAACCTATTACAACGATATCAGGTCGCAGTAGAATGTTATGAACTCGTTTCATTGAAATTTATATAATGATAGAGGGCGCTCGTGTAAAAATACTAACTTTGTATTAGTTTAAAAATACTGACATTTTATTGGTTTAAAAATACGTCACGTGATTATTTCATCATATAATGTTATAAGTTTAATCACCACTTAATTCTTGCACAGTGATTAAGAAAGTCTTACCTATCAGAAGTTCGTACATTTGTAAGTAAAAATCTTTATTACTTTCGTATCTATTGCTTTTATTAAATAATGTTTTACTTATCAAGTCGCTTAATTTCTAAATGATGTATTCGAAAACAACTTTTATGTCTTATGTGTATAAAGTCTAGCAAAAGAGGAGGTGTTAAGTATTTGAAAAATTGAAGTACGTTAATTTATAAAAACTAGATTCCATTCTCTTTTTTGAAAATGTTGGTTCTGTAAAATCAAATATAATGAAAATTTATTTTAATCGTATAACTCAAAACAAAATACCCGCTCTCTTTTTCTAAATAAAAGAGTGTACAACATTTTGTAACTTCCCTTATTTATTTATTTTTTAAAATATCGTGTACAATTTTCTGATTTCCCTTATTTAAATTTTTAAAAATATTGTGTAAAATTTGAATGTTCTGACAATAATATTTTCGAAATTAAATTAATCTTATCAGCAAAATTTGTATTTGGTCACTTCATATAAACAAAGTAATGTTATCTGACGGATGCATTTCCTGTTTTAAAATATGCATAACGAATCGTGTTTATTAAATCATTACGTGATATTATCTTATCTTGCATCCTGTGAAAAGATTTATTCTGTAATACCATGTAAAATGGTCTTAATCACACGTCTTAAATAATTTCCTGTTTAAACATATGCATAACGAATCATGATTATCAATTCATTATCTTATTTTGCCTTCTATATGAAAAGATTTCCTCCATGACCACATGTCAGCAGAAAGGTTGTAGTATTTCAGTTATGTTAAAATGCAGCATAATAATGTGTGAGTAGTTTATATTTTTCTTTAATAATAATAAAAAATATGTATTTTATTTAAAGTGACCTATAAAAAGTTAATTTAAAGTTAGTGTCATCTACCTTACTGCTTTAAAAAATTCTGTTAGTTATTTTTAAAAGTGAAAATCTATTGACTGCGCTTTTAAAATGTTGTATTGATTTTTCAATTGAAATCACTTAAGTGTCATACTTTTAACTAAAACAGGTTAATAATTCTAATAAGTGACGTTATAAAAACTAGATGTCTTTCTCTTTTTTTAAATGTTAGTTGTATAATGTCAAATCTAATGAAAATTTATTATAATCGTATAACTCTAAAAAAAAATACCTGCTCTCAAGTTAAATTATTGCTAAATTCTTGTTAAAAATTGTAGGGAAAAAATCTTTAAAATTTTTTTTGTGTGTTGTATATATCATAGTGTATGTTTTTATATCTAATATTTTACATGTCAAATCACTTATTAACTGAATGTAACGATTATGTCTTGTGTGTTGTAACTGGTTAGTTAAATATAGGGATGATTATCTACGTTAGGGATAAGTGTCTCTATGTAGGTCTTTCTAAGGGATCCTAACTCGTATTGACACAAAGTTCGAAAAAAAAAATTCCGAACAGTTAGGTCGACAAGCGCAATAAGTTTAAATTTCAACGTCTAGTAGCTTTAAAATCAGAACCTTGCACCTATAGGTGAGGTTATTATGTGTGTATAAATTCTGAAAATTTTCTAAGACACTTTGGGAAGTATGTTATTTAAACTTCCCTTAAAAAAGTTAACTATTGTAAGTTAATATATAACCGGATTTCGACGAAAACTCTGAATGGTTAGGTCGACGAACTCGAGAGAAGTTTAAACAAAATTCCGAACGGTTAGGTTGACGAGTGCGAAAGGTAAACGTCTACCAGCTTTTTTCGTGTTAGATTTTTATAAAGCAAAGTAATCGCATTACTTTCATTTACATGGCTATCAACAATTTTCATTTTAAATCTTTAAAAATTTAGCCATTACATCTATTTCAATCTCATTTCAGTTAAAACTTAACGAATAATTTTTTACATGAAACTTTTATAAAGTCAAAAATAATGGGTTCGAAGAAAATTCCGAACAGTTAGGTCGACGAACACGAAACGTATGATTCCTTTTTCGATAAATAAACTTTTAGAAAAATGCTGTCAAAGTCGATCATCTCCTTTTATTTAACACAATCCTCAGTGGATTTTCATTTTAACTCTCTAAAAATTTAGCCTTCACATCTATTTTAATCTCATTCATATTTAAGTTAATGTTTAAAGAAGGGAAAAAAATTCTTTTACAGGTGAATTATAAGTAAATTTCATGTTAAACTCTAAACAGTTAGGTCGCCGAGTGCGAAAGGTAGCAGATATATATTTCTTTTACAGGCATTATTTTTTATAGCAGGGTTCCTACCACTCAACTCCACTAGCACTGATGACATTCTGTTACTAAAAATTTAGCCCTAACATCTATTTTAATCTCATTCACATTTAAGTTAATGTTTAAAGGGGGGGGGGGGGAAGTTGTACATTCTGTTGCTTTAAAGAATTATAGCAGGCTTCCTACCCCTCAACTCTACTAGCACTGTTGACATTCTGTTACTTTTAAAGCAGGCTTCCTACCCCTCAACTCCACTCGACTTTGCTGAAGCATAATAATAATTAAACCCTTTTATTTCGTTACAGGTCTCACGCAGATGACTGGTGTAAAAGAATAGGTAAAAAAAAAAATTGTGGCGTTATGAATTGTTTTCATAGCGGTTGGTTATGGTGGGAAGTCAGAAAGTCTTATCACATTTCACTTCCTGATCCCTTCCGGTCTTACTTACGGAATTACTTCCTGTCTAAAGATACTTGTTTCAACCTGTGTATTATCAACATCTGTCATTTCCTATGACCTTGCGAGGTTAGCACATCTAATGTAGAACATCCAAACGTTATCTCCAATTACCTTCCGGCCTTACTTACGGAATCACTTCCTGTATAAACATGTCTGTTATCACCACCTGTCCCTTCCGCTAACCTTGAGACATTAGCACATCTGATGCAGAAAAATTTTCCCTGTCAAGAAAGAACCTGTTCAAAACTCATAAAAAATACGTCTCATCCTGTCCTTATCTCCAAATTCCTTCCGGTTTCCTGTCTCAACATGTATGTTATCCACACCTGCGACTTCCGGTGTCCACACCTGTCCCTTCCGGTGACCTTCCTTCAACCTTGAGGTCGACTGCGCGAACTGCGCTGATGTAGAACTCTCTTTTATCATCTACTAATGGACATATATAATGGATATATATATCCATTGTATATATATATATATAGTATTTTCAGTTTATAATGCTATATATATATAGCATTATAAACTGAAAATACTTAAATGTTTTAAAAAACTATTATTCAACAGATATATGTATATATCTTCCAAAAGTTGCATATATTTGTATAAAATAAAAAATAATATCACTTTTTTAAAGGAAAATTTAACTACAAATAATTTACTAAAATAAAATTTAGTATTAATTAAGTTTTAATATCTATAGTTATATATAAATCCCATTTTAATATAAATAATATTCATAAAAACAAAAAATTAATAACACATTTTTTTTAAAATAATGAATCATTATATAAAAAAATAACATAGTAATGACCACAATTTAACAAAAAATCATGATTAATTGACCAAATTAATGACACATGTTATATATATTTTTAATAAATAATATGTATATATGTATGTATAAATAGATTTATGTAATCATGAATGGTAATGTGTAAAAATATTTACGTTAAAAGGAAAATAAGTTATTTTATCATAAATTTCAAATATTAATTTATTTTTATTATTATTATTTTTAAGTCAAGAAAGTTTATTACAATTTTAATCATATCATTTTGACTTAATTTAAGCTGTGTGGGATATTGAGTAAGTAACGATATCATATTAGAGATCTATCAAATAAAAAAAAATATTATATCATCTTTATAAAGATAGTAAACGCAATTATTGTTATTACCAAATAAATTATTTTTATAGTAACGTAAATAAATGTCAAAAAGTATACTTGAAGCTGAATCTCCTTGAGAACTTCCTTGACATTGTTTATAAATTCTATTTTTATAAATAATATAATTATGAGGCAAGGTAAAATTCAGAAATGTTTTAAAGAATAAATACATAGTTTTATGTAAATCTTTGATAGCTCTATTGTCAAATCGATCATATAAAATCTAATGTTCCCTTGTGTGTTTTGTAATTTATTTATACACTGAAAACTATTTTTTAAGCAATGTTGATTGTAATTTTTAATCGTTATATTATAGATTTGATTTTACGAATTTATCGGATTTTTATGAAATTTTAATATATATATATATATATATATATATATATATAAAATTAAAATGAAATCACATGTGTAAAAATCAAAGGAAAAGATAATGCAAAAATTATATATATATATATATATATATATATATATATATATATATAATTAAAATGAAATCACATGTGTAAAAATCAAAGGAAAAGATAATGCAAAAATTATATATATATATATATATATAATTATAATATCTATGAATTTCAAAAACATATCAAGTTCTATTATCATTCTACTTAAATCTCCAAAGAGATAATTAATGATATTGTGTAGACAGAATACCACATAGCTAATATTTAACATGTGCAATTATAATATTACCATAGCTCGTGCTTCAATGGTAATTGGCCAAATTTACTCATACTTGAAGAATATTTAAAAAGAAAAAGAGAGAAAGGGAAAAAAAAAACAAAAACAAATTATAAATTGGAGTTGCTATTAAGTAAATACAAATGGATTAATAAATTAAATATGAACCATATACAATGGAATATTGGACCACAATAAAATTAAATATGAATTGGATATGAAAAAATACATGTATGTGTACTCATCAGCCTGGATGCACCCACATGTATTTTAAAAATAGATCAGTATTTCATAATTCTACTGGCATAATGCTAAGAACAGTAGAATCATCCAGGTATACTGAACTATTACCAGACAACAATCGGAAATATTAAAATTGGAATTATTTAAATTGGAAATAAAAAACCATTAAGAATATATAAAATTTCACTCACATCGATTATCCTAGAAACTTTATAAATCACCTCACGAAATTACCACCAGATCGAGTTGAGAGAAATGATTTGAAAGACAAGTTGAAAGTATATATATATAATATCTTTGAATCAAAAATTAACTTTCATTTGTATAATAATAATGACCGAGTCACTAAATGAAGATACCCTGTAATAATATTATACATTAATTGTTATAATAAAATAAGTATTTATGTAAAACTTATTAGCAAATATAACCCACCATGAGATATCAATATATTAACATTCATAAATATTTTTAATATAATGATAACTTACACACTTGAAATGAAAGGGAATTAATCACAAAATCAACAAAATTTGTTTATATTCCATATATCCCATATTATTGTCCAGAAAAGCTAGTACAGGCATGCGTATGCAAATAACGGAGGTATGCAACCAATCAGCGTGATGGTCGGCAGCGCCAATATGAGACAAGAGGTGTCTGTTGAAGCTGTAATAATATTACCCTGTAATAATATTATACATTAATTGTTATAATAAAATACGTATTTATGTAAAACTTATTAGCAAATATAACCCACCATGAGATATCAATATAATAACATTCATAAATATTTTTAATATAATGATAACTTACACACTTGAAATGAAAGGGAATTAATCACAAAATCAACAAAATGCAATAAAAAACATTATGAAGGAATATAAATATCACAAACAGAGCAACACAAGAGTATTTATTTTTCAGTTGGCCAGAACACCACGTGTTGCTGAAAAATGTATCATTTCATAAAACAATCTAGCTAAAAAAAAGAAAGAAAGAAAGAAAAACCTGCAACTTGCCAAGATACTGCATTGTAACCCACAATAAATAAAGAAACAAGAGTATATACACTGAAGAGTCCAGAAAAGCTAGTACAGGCATGCGTATGCAAATAACGGAGGTATGCAACCAATCAGCGTGATGGTCGGCAGCGCCAATATGAGACAAGAGGTGTCTGTTGAAGCTGTTAGATCAGTTCCTGCTGTTACAATGGCAGGTTATCCGATTTAAGTGACTTTGAACGTGGTGTTATATTCAGCCCACGAGAGAAGGGACATAGAATCTCCGAGGTAGCGATGCAATTTGGATTTTCACGTGCGACCACTTTACGAGTTCACCATGAATATCAGGTATCCGGTAAAACATCAAATCTCCGACAGCGGTGCGGCTGGGAAAAGACTTTGAAAGAACTGGACTGTCAACGACTGACGGGAATCCTTAAACGAGATAGATGTGCAACAGTTCCTCAAATTGCTGCGAATTTCAATGCTGTGCATCAACAAGTGTCAGCGTGTGAACTATTCACCGGACCGTTATATATATGGGCTGCTGGAGCCGCAAGTCCATCCGTGTACTGTTGTTGACTGCACGGCACAAAGCTTTATGCCTTGCCTGGGCCCACCAACACCTCCATTGGACTGCTGATGACCGGAAACACTTTGCATGTTCTGACGAGTCTCGTTTTCAATTGTATCAGGCGGATGGACGTGTGCGGGTATGGAGACAACCTCATGCATGCCTGGACGTGGACCCTACATGTCAACAGGGGACTGTTTAAGCTTGTGGAGCCTCTGTGATGGTATCAGTCGTGTTCAGTTGGCATGATAGGGAACCCCTGATACGTCTAGAGACGATTCTGACAGGTGACGGGTACGTGAGCATCTTGTCCGATCACTTGCACCCATTCATGTCATTTTGTGCATTCTGACAGACTTTATCAATTCCAGAAGGGCAATGCGACACCCCCACACGTCGAGAGCTGCTACTGAGTGGCTCCAGGAGCAGTCTTCTGTCTTTACACTTCCATTGGCCACCTAAATCCCCAGACATGAATATTATTGAGCATATCCGGGATGCCTTGCAACATGCTGTTCAGAAGAGATCTCCACCACCTCGCACGCCTATGGATTTGTGGACTGCCCTGCAGGATTCATGTTGTAAATTGCCTGCCTGATGCATTCACATATTAGTTCAGTCCATGCTACGTCGTGTTGAAGCTCTTCTACGTAATCGCGGGGGCCCTAGACGATATTTGGCAGGTATGCCAGTTTTTCTGGCATTTGAGTGTGTATATATATACATATATATTGGTGAAAATCTGAATGCCTGATTTCTACATTCTCTTTAAATTTTTTAAAACCTTATTTATTTTTTTAACCACTGCTACCAAGCAGATAGTTCCCGTGATAGATGCTACCAATCATTTTCTTGTTCTGAGCTTTCAGATGATCAGATTAATTTTATTTTTATGAAATTTGACGTTTAGTGTTTGTCTAATCCAATGATGATTTCCGTTTTAAAATTGACAATTTGTTTTATCCCAATAAAACTACAAAAATAATATTAATTTAATGGGCATCACCTTTTAAAAAATTAAATAAACTATGGTAATCTGAAAGAAAGCGTAGCGGAAAAAAACAAAATTTGTGTTTCTTTCGTGGATTGCTGAAAACCCAACTTCATGCGCGGTAGCGTATTACTGCTTATTTTAGTGTTTATTTCTGTTAATTTTACGGTATAATACTGCTAGCTGGGGTGCCAGTATTATACTGTAAAATCAACACTTTTTTTTTTTTTTTTTTTTTTTTTTTTTTGCAGTGTTGTATTACTCGGCAGAAATATACAAATAAATTAAGGCGCAAAAATTAAATTGGATATTTCATTTATTGATGTATATTAACAATAAATAAGCATACAATTAATAAAATTTATGGAAAATAGTTTTGGTAATTCTTAATCGGACTTCCAATTTTATTTCAACATTCGAAAACTAACTAACTAACCAAATAAATAAATAATAAACTTTTTTTTTTGGGGGGGGGGGATTGAGAAGGAGAGGGGATATTTTAAATCTGCAACTATGGGATGATTACACTTTGCATCCCAATTTGTGTTTCCTGATATCTGGTTAATTTACGTTTAAGGGTGTTGGTCGGTGAGATCTCGAATTCCCATTGCTAATGTAAACATATGGGCATGGAATACATTCTTATTTTTAAAATATCTCCTCGGAAATTTTATATTTTTAACATATTTTTTCTGTGTATTGTCTGTGTACTCTTCTTAAATTATATCTCTTTCTTGTTTAGTTAAGAAACTATTTCTAAAAATTTAAGACAAGCTGCAAGTAAGATTCTAACACTTCAAATAAAATTAAGCATATAGTATATATTTTAAAAATATTTCTTCAAAAGAAAGAGACATACTTTAAGAATAATACACACACAAAAAAAAAGAAGAAAATAAAAAATATTAAATTTCTGGTGAGAAATTTTAAAACTACGATTGCATTCCACGCCTAGGGATAACATTAGCGAGATGAATTTGAGAGGTCACTGACCAACGCCCTTAAATAAACATTTTACTAAAATTTCATGTTTAAATACATCACTTTAAATGCACTTTAATATTGAAAATGTTATACAAATCATATATCAATATCGATTACTAAAAATTTTAGACTCTTTCTGCTATGTGTGAATTATAGGTACAAGTAAAAGCTCGAAAAAGAACAACTTTATAAGGTGGTTTTCAAACCCAATTTAACTACTTTGTGATAGAATTGCGAAGTCATTTTAATCCGTTCACGCATAAAAAATTTCGGATTATTCAGATTTCCAAGGATTACAAAAATATTTTTTTAATAAAAATCTGCAAAAAATCTAAAGCAATTTTGGGATATGTCAGCACCACAAAAGGTAGCCATCATGCAGTCAAAGGTACTTGTTATACTATAGAGGAGACTAAAAAAAAGGAAAAAGACACTGATTTTTTTTATGAACTCAATGAGAATGCTGGATAATTTGAAATCTTTTGAAGTTATACGAAAACTAAAATATTTTGAATTTCATATGGCACTTAAGATTATTATACATATTGTTATTTATTTTTTGTGACTTAATTTTTGCAGACGGAGATGATACAAGATGTTTAATATTATAAAAATGATTCATATATTCGCTGATATATTGAAAATAAGAAAAGAAAGCAAAGATTTTTATAATTCTTCCATTTTATTCTAAAATTTTACATAATTTTCTATGATTTAAAACAATATTTTCATTTGTGAATGATATAACATGACAAAAGTTTTTGATATAATAATAAAACATATTTTTTAAAGAATAGTTTGACTGTTTTAAATCTGTTTGCTTCAAAATACAGCGAAGCTGCATACATTTGTAAGGTTTAATTCCACAAAGTTTCATGTTATTCCTTACTTTAATAATATAGTAACAGTTACAATTATAACAATATATTATTTTATATTAGAAGTATATTAAATAAATCCCTTTTTTTAACTTGAGAAAATTTAAATATAAATGACATACACAATTCACGAAAGTCTCTCTGGCGAAAAAAGAAATTTTTCTTAGCATAAATAAATATTGAACATTTAATACAAGTGTGTATGGGCTTACTAGAAAAAATACAGAACACAACTCATGATGATTTTCTTTAAATATACCTATTAAAATAGAAAATAAAAAAGAATGATTTCACCGGGAAACAGGGATTTTGTGGAACGGGATTGGACAACGGATTTCAAGTAATTTTAGTCTAATAAATATGAAAATAATAGCAATTTTTCTGAATTGACTCGCTTTTTTGAAATAAAGCCAACAATCCGACAATGGCACAGTTACAAAGAAGTAACATTAAATATGTAGGGACTTTTTTTTTATGTTATACATAAAACATTGTATTTTGAGTGAAACAGGTATTGCAAAACAGAAATATAGATTTAACATGAACACAGTTTCCTGTATGATTTTCTAGAATTTTTCTCTTTAGGACAAATTCTTTGTAAGGTAACAGTAGTCAGTCATCATGTGGCAATCCCAACGTCCTTGGTACTTTTGCTCCAGTATTCTGAATTTTGATGGAATCGTTCATCCTGCTCTTCACTACAATCACTCAAGTTTTCAGGAAAACTGTCTAAATGACTGTGTAAACAACGCACCTTAAAAAAGAATTATTACAAGAATCAAAGCCATTTCAACTAACTATATTCCATAATTATAAACTTTTGTATGTGTGATAACGTGGCCACAGTTCTCGGAATGTTCATTTATCTATATATAATAATTCTAGATCATACATCTTTTGTATCTTAAAGTTCTTTATTAGAACGACAATATTTAATTTCATTTAATATAATACAGTTACAAAACTTAGCATGAGACATCTCACGCGTTCAAAATACTCTTTGTGTTGCACAAATATCATCAGAATCAGATCCTACTCAGAGACAGTCTCTTTTTGATGTCCACCTTGTCTCAAGACTTTTCACTCTCCCTTCTCGTCAACCTCATTTTCCTCCTAGAATGTTGTAGATAAGAACTCGATCTTTATTGGTTCTTTATGACATCATGAATTCTGTAAGAAGGTTCTACAAAGTTCCCTAGACTTCAATTATTGCCCCCAAGTTGTAGCAATTCCTTTTTCACAGGTAGGGGATTAACATCAAGGTGAAACACATATATCTTGAATAGGATTATCTGTCCACAAAAGGACCCCTCTTCTCTCAAGAGTTTATCTACTGTTTGCCCTCAAAGATGACAATGGAACTCAGGACATCACATATACAGTAAAATCTCGTTACAACGAATCTCTGGAGACCACTGATTAAATTCGCTATAATGAAATATTCGTTAAAGTGAAAATATTTTTATACCGAAATAGAATAATATGACTTTTTTACAATCCAAATTATATTCGTTAAATTGAAAAATTCGTTATATCGACGTTCGTTGTAACGAGATTCTACTGTATATCAAAATCACCAGCAGAAAAAAAAATCAGTTTTTCCCCTGTGCTTTTATTACTATAAATAACAAATACAGGTGTGGGCTTATTAAACATTTAATACAAATGTGGGCTTACTAGAAAAAAATATTGAACACAATTCAAGATGTTTCTGTTTTAATATATCTATTAAAATAACTAAGAAAAAAATGATGATTATTATTACTATAAATAACGAATACAGGTGAAGCAAAAATATCAAAGATAATTTCATCACAGCACTACTTCAAAAAATAACCCTTTTCAGAAATAATTTTTTTAAAAGTCGGACGTAAACATTTCTTAAAACATTTCATTATTATTATTATTATTAAAAGCACACCTTCAGTAAACGATAAAATGTGGCCTTACCAGAAAATTGTTTTTTGAAAGTCACGAAGTCAATTTCATGTTTCTGATAAAAACGTATATTCAAAGTTTCATCTTTTAATATATCAGGATCCCTAAACCACAAGACAAAAATTGGTACAAACTGTTAAAAAAAATTTTTGTTCATTTTATCATTTTCGTAATATCGTATATCAGTGGTCGCGTCAGCCATATCTACCTGTGGGAGCACATACTCCCACACACATCT
This sequence comes from Maratus michaelseni, assembly GCA_963931845.1. Taxonomy (NCBI): domain Eukaryota; kingdom Metazoa; phylum Arthropoda; class Arachnida; order Araneae; family Salticidae; genus Maratus; species Maratus michaelseni. The sequence goes on from OZ007591.1 coordinate 257,890,080, forward strand.
TTTGATGACCACGAAATCTCTAAATATTTATATAAATACATATTTTTGCACTCATGGATAGTGAATACTGAATTTGATGGAAATAAATAGAAGATCTGTAATTTTTTTTAAAAACTTTATAAGCAAAATATTGTAGTCATAATTTGAGTGTGTGAACACGGTAATTTCCAAACGATACTTTTGACTGAGCTCCCATATGGCGAATTTATTATAAACCACTGTCGAAAAAACTGTACGGATTAAGTATTTAATCAATTTTCAAGCCTTTTGACAGCCGATTCGAGGGAAAATCCCCAAGGAAATGTATAAGTGATAAATATTAGGAGGATGTAATCAAAAATTAGTAGCGCAGAGGTAAGTCTCCAGTTTCAAAACGGATAGTCCAGTGTTCGAATCCAACCTATTCCTTTGTGTCAAAAATGTGTAGTACGTATGTGCCTTTATGGGAGTGCGCTCACGAAGATGGTTATAAAGCTCAAATTATATCAGATTTATAAGATAAGCTCGAAAATAAACAAATAAAAATCATGTAGCATGCTAAAGCTTTGTTAAGTTTAAAAACAGTGTAACACCATAAAAATTAGGCGGAAGGGAATTTGAACTTATAGATAGCTTTTTATAAACAGAAATGTGCTCAAATACTTTTGTGACACCCTTTAAGACAATTAAAGACTACAAAGATACTTTTTTAAACAAAGAATGGGCTGTAGTTGACTTTACCAAAATATTTAAACTTCAACGTTATCCGATCATTTTTACGATTGTTGGAAATCGGATTAACTAATAGAGAGATCGCAGTCATCAGCCACTTTCCAATTGTGTTGAAAACTTCTTAAAAGTGTAAATAAAGAAATTTTTATTTGAAATTGTGTAGTTAGCCAAATTATTTTTGATTTTGTCTGTCAAATTTGAATCGTTGTCCCAAAATTAAGAAAATATGTACATTAATTTATGCGTTAAACCCAGTTAATCGTATGTTCTGAATAAGTACTTTCAGAGAAGTTCCTTGGTTAAGTCTTTTCTCAAACCCGTACTAGTTATTATCGGACACTTTTTAATTTATTTTTGTCCATAAATGTATCAAATTAGCAGGTGCATTTATTCAGAAAATGCCATCAGAGTTGGCGTTTTGAATCAAATTTCCAGACGCGAGTGCGTGGAAAATGAAAAAAACTGACGTCTTCAGACAATATTTGTTTAACTTAAAATATAATTCATTTGTTGGAAAATGAAAAAACTGTTAGATTACAAATCAGTTCAATAAGCATGTCTGCAAATAACATGCTTATATACGTTTAAAACAGAGTCAGAAAATGTGTCAGAATGTTTTGCGTTGTTGAACGGTGGAAAATATTTTTTTGAAAATCGCCTTAAGATAATTTTAGTTATAAAAAATCCAAGAACAAATCATTTTTCATTCTGTCTCTGACTTCGATAAAAAACACTTTAAATCTTGACAGAAATGTCGATTCTTGAAATGTCTCTCGACCTCGAGAGCTGATCCAGGTAGTTTATTTCAATATATTTTTGCAGGACTGGCATACCTGCTTCCAAAAAAGCGATTGATAGATAAGCGTACCTAAATCCTGTCCAACAGCAGGGAACTGTCACCGCATACAAATGTCAAAACTTCCAACAACGATGCACCGACTTAATACGGTAGTAGGGGGATATGAAAGCAAACAAAAAGTGTGGAAGGTTAACTTGTTGCGTAGAAAAGAAGTGGACAGCCAAAATATAATAAAAAACACAGAAAAAATGGACTGTACCAGGCCATAAGACATGCCATTTTGCCGGGTGGGATTTGAGTGAAGCCGGCGTGTTTAAAAAGTTCTTATCTGGAGCAAGGGTCGTGAACCTTTTTGTAGTTATGGGATCTTTTTTATTTTCTTTTATTTTTTATTATTCTATTTTTTTTCTGGTTGGTGAGAAGGATTACTTTAAAACTTCCTTCTCTATCTTTTGCAGTATAGCTTGACTTTTGCATTGAGGGTCAATCACATCGCTCAGGTTTATGTCTGGTTTTCTTCAAAAGAGACTTCAGAAGTTTTTTGCAGATAATATTAAAATTATTTGATGTTTCACTGTGGATGATCCGATATTTAATTATTTCACTAGCTATATCTTGAAAGAGCGGTTTATATCTAGCCAAAGAAAACCATAAAAATTTCAAAGTAAACGAAACTTTCAAGGCTCTTAAGAGAAATACCATTTAATAGAATCGCTATTTTTGTTAATGAAATTTCCTCAGTGGCTGATTAAAGCACGATCCTGTGTGTCTGAGGACCTGGACACCAAAATGTCAGGGATCCCTAAATAGCGCATTTTATACATGGTCATATAATAACAAATTTACATTTAATTAAAATTATTGCTCCATAAAGTGCTCATGCTTCAAAATTTTTTAAGCTTCAAAGTTTTAAAAACTTTACAAATTTATAACTTTTTAGAGCATTGCTTATTTTTAAACTTTATATAATGTGATCGACCATGAACTACTGTTAAATATTCCCCCAAGTAGTATACCATAGATGTTCGATTGTCCTTTCTCCATAACAAAGACAACCAATGTTCAACTGTGCGAGTTTTTATTGTATCATACAAGCTGGGGTTCATCAAAATGTATCATAATTAATATACCCTTTTTAGATATACATGTTAAATTGTTATTTCTTTATACAAAAACAACAATCAATTTGGGCGTGTTTGTTTAATTTTTATGTTTTCATAGAACTTTATTTAGGAATGTCAACCGAAAGAATTGCCCAAAGATTTATGTATAAATAATGAATTGGCATCGGCTCAGATAATAGTTAAAAGAAATGATTATAGTTCACTTCTAACACAGCTTAATAAAATGTTTACTTCAGTACGGGTCTTTCTCTCTTACACACACTTTTTAATTTCATGTCAACTATGAAATGAATTCTTTGAATGAATATAGTATATTGCCAAAAACTTCATAAATTAATGATATTAAAATTTCAAATGCAATCTTTGAGAATACAACTTGAACTAAATTATTCATAAAAAGTCTAACAATAATCTTGTTCCTGTTTCTTTTTTTCTTTTATCCGTGAATAAAATTGTCACCGCGACTTATTTAACAGAAAATCAACATAATCACCTGTTATTCATTGACTCATTACTGTTTATTCTCTTATCTTACTGTATTTCTGTCTTATTCCACATTAATGTCTTAAGCTAATATTGATATGTTTTCTGGATATCACCCTTTTCTTTTATGAATATTGCACAGCATTGTTTTAACGTTATTGTTTAGAAAGTTACTTGTTAACCTCACAAATCATTTACAAAACGAAAAAAAATATCTTGTGTAAATTGTTTTACCAGATTATTATCCAACTACCGCTTTGTTGAACAAAATAAAATTCTTAAACTGATAGGAACAGGTTTTGTTTTGATTCCCATAAAATTTGTTTAAACTTCAGCTTTTGTAACTACTGCAATCAGAAAAAAGTGCTGTTTATATTTGAACTACAATCACTGATATTGTTTTATCAAATTCGGTAAACAAGAGAATGCATTGTTCTTCTTCTCTCCCGCGTTAGATGCCTTCTTCTTTTTCTTTTCGCTTCATTTGCTTTGTTTTATTTCAAAACGGTGAAAATTCAGATTGAAATACAAAGTCTTTTGTCTCTGTTTTGTACTGCGCAAATTTCTCATCAATCATATTTTGTTTTAATAAATGATACCCGAAGTTAAATGCCGAAAACAAAATAATCTTCCGCAAATAATTCTTTCTATACCAATTTTATTAGCATTTACAATACCTCTTATTCCTCTAAATAAATGTAAATACTTCGGATTTCTTTGATGTTGACTGCAATACGGAATTTAAATATCATTTTAGTTTTGTGAAAAAAAAGGGGGTGAAAAGAAGGGTGTTATAATGTTTATTTAAAGTTTACTTCAAAGAGCTTTTTGATATTTTGGTATAAAGAATAAAAATTTATAAATTAAGCTGCGAGAATCATCAATCTCAATTTATTATATTTTTCATTATAAATTGCAACAAGTATCAGTTAGCATCTTAAATACACAATTCTAGGTATACAATATAGTGTTATTTAATTGAGAAAGTTCCTGACTTCTTTGTAAACTTGTTTATCATTTAATAAAGTTTAAATTATCTTCCGTAATTCTAGTTTTTATAGATTACAGAAAGAATTGTGTTTTAAGTGATGGTATTTTAGAGCTAAAGCAAATCTTTAAGTTGTCTTTCACAACCATTTGATAAATAAATGGAGAAGAGGAATAGCTTCATACTTTTAGATATATATATATTTTTTTTTTTATGTAAAAGGGAAAATTTTAAATTTTACACTTAATCTGGAGATACTAAATCACTTAAAACTAGAAGCATTGTTAATCTAACGTAAACGATAAATTAACAATGCACATTAATAAAATTTTGTGGCTAATCCTTTAAAAATGTGTGATTTACATTTCTTTTTCTTTCATATGAAAACTGAAAGATTTAAGTAAAATTATTTCATTTATTACACATTTCATTTATTTCGTTAAAATTACACATAAAAGCATTCTAAAAGCTTTTGGGAAGTAAAGTTCGGATTATAAACTACACGCTCTGTTACGTTAGGAAAACATAATCTAACTTCTTAGGTAATTTTATTAAAGATACTCTATTTTTATAACTATTAACCCTTTATGCTCCGACGGTTACAATGTAAAAAGAAAAGACAAATGTTTCTTAATATACGAAAATATAATATAACCACATAAGAAAACATACAATAACCACTTCTGAGTTACCCATGATTCCGAAAAGGATTTTTTTATCTTCAGAAACCAACATATTTCTGAGATTAAAGAAGCATTTATACAAACAAGGTTTCTTTTGTTGCCACTGATATTCCGAAATGTTTACGAGTAGTTTTTATAATGCATTAATCTGTTTTTTTCAGACCGGAATTAGGAATTTATCAAACAAAATAACATTAATTCCAATGTTACTGTTAATGCTGTTAATGTATCATGTTTAGCTGTAAAACATGTTTGTTGAACATAAAAATATTACGTGCAAATTGATATCATCCGAAAATTTTATATTGCAGGTTGAGAAACTCAATAAATGACTATAAAAACTGGCAGGCGGGAAAAAGCGCACGGCAAAAAGAGCACCGAAAAAAAGCACACTGAAAAAAAAGCGCATCTGGAAAAAAGCGCACATTGAAGAAAGGGCACCGATAAAACGTCCACCTAAAATTGCAAATTTATTACAATATAAATATTACATAAGTATAAAACATTTGTTCCAGCAAATTACTAAATTACAAAAAAACTATGTAATAACATATATTGACAAATCTCCTAATAATTATGCAATCATATGTAAAGCTTATTATCACCAACTACTTACATCCTGTATTTCTACTAACAATTCTTTTAAAAAAACTAATGAAAATGTAATTGTAAACAATCGTAAAATTCACAGTTATTATAAATTATTAAATATTAATTCTACTAACTTTAATTATCCTTATTTAGTTCTTATACCCAAATTTCATAAAAATCCAATTAAATTTAGGACTGTAACTATAGGATGCAATACATATAATAATATAGCCAATAAACATCTATTAAAAATTCTCAATCAAATTTATACACTGACAACATCCACTGATAAACACACATTGTATAAAAAATAGCTATCAACTCGTCAATATTTTGAAAAATCTTAAATGTGTTAATAATATAATGACATATGATTTCAAAGATCTGTTTAATAATATAGATTTATTAGATCTACATAATATTATAAATGCATTATTTTATAAGTATCAACATTCACTTAATTTACCAATTCATATAGATACAGCTTATTTTAAAACTTTAACAAATTTCATTATATATAATAATTATATAATGCATGATAACACGTTATATTTACAGAAAGTCGGTATACCACAAGGGGGATGTACATCTAGTATACTTTCAGACTTATACTTGTATCATTATGAACGTACATTTATTAATAGTAATATACATTTATATCGTTATATTGATGACATTATTTTAATTGCCACTGATCACACTAATATTTCTATATTTCCAGTTGATTATCCTACTAATTTAGAATTAACGGAAAACCTCCTTTCTAACAATACTATTAACTTTTTAGATCTTAAAATTACACTAAAAGAAAACAAAACAATAATAGATCTATTTGATAAACGTAAAGAATTTAAATTTAAAGTTAATTCATTTACTAATTTTAAATCATGTCTTCATAATTCTGTATATCGTAATATACTCCTTAATCATATTTATAGAATAAAAAGTTTATGTTCCTCTCAACTTAATAACAAAAATATTAAAAAACTTATCTATGAAGCATTACAACATGGTTTTCCAAAAAAATTCATTTATTCCTTAATATATAGTTAGTTCCTATTTGATCTTTACAACCAAATTAACACATGCGTTTAAAAAATGTATAAAAAAAATCATATAATCTTATAAATATTTACAAAAAAAAAAAAAAAATAAGAATAATAATAGGACGGTTGGGTGGGTAGACGTTGGATTGAGGAGGTGTGTGGCGGCGTTGTATGGAAAAATACGCATGGTTAATTTATATTATAAAAAAAAAGAAAAAAAAATGGGGGCATTTTGATTTACACAATTGTTTGATCATACACATTTTGTAATGGACTGCGATGTGTTATTTTTATATGTATATTCATTTAGTTAGATTTACTTATTCATTATTTAATTATTTTAAATGAATTTATATTCATTAATATTAAGAATGTATTTGATCTAATGATTTGGATTAATACCTTTGGTGGACAATATCAAATTTACTTCTAAGATAATGTTTACTTTTATACAGTGTTAATATAATATGTTTTAATTTTATTAAGTGTTTTTATTCAATTTAACTTTGTTTGAAGCCACATTATTTGTGACTAATTCATTTCAATATTTAATCAATATTAATTTTAAATTCTTTGATTCTTAATTCAAATCTTTAGTATTTTAATTTAATTTATTTTAATTGATGTTGCATTTTTAGTACAGTTATTTAATCGTTGTTGTCATTTAATGGTACATTTTTAATGTTGCATTAATTATTAATTTTTCCATATTACTACTTAGTTATAACATAGTATTATTAATTTATACATCCATTACTTAGATATTATTCAACATTCTATTTATTAATTAATTTCATTTATTTATTATTTAACTAATGGCTATCATTAAGATAGTAATTTGGTTTAATTATTAAACACTAATTTCCATCCATTACTTTATATTTACTTTTACCACTAGAGGGCAGCACTATTTTAAGTTGTTTTTTATTATTAATTTTTCCATCTTAATACTTATTTATAACATAGTATTATTCATTAATACATCCTTTAATGTAATTCGATTTTCTATTTATTAATTAATTTCATTTATATATTATTTAACTAATTGGTATCAATTGAGCTAGTAATTTGGTTGAATTATGAAACATTTATTTCCATCCAATTCCTTCGATTCAGATTATATTCACTTTTACTAGTAGATGGCAGCACTAATGTTCCTGTTTATTTTATAATCCATTATATTTTAACATTATTTCTGGAATCACTGCACAGCAATTTATATTTCTAAACAATTTATATTTCTAAAATTGGCAACATGTTATGATTTTTTATGCAATTCATTCCCCAGTCATGTTGGTTTTCATGATGGTTCATGAACTGCAAGGTATCTTATTTATATCTCTTTTCATCTTTATGGATTTTATACTTAATGTCTCTATTAAATGTTCTCTCTGTATTTTATAAGCATGGCTTCTTTCCTTTTTAATATTGTATTTTATTTTTTATTTTATCACTGATTTGATTCATTGTATTTGAGATGTAGTCCCAATATCATATTTTTTAGCAATGTATGGCTAATATGATGATGAAACATCTCATTTCATTTTATTTGTGGTATTTAGGCAATTGGGACTTGATAATTCTGTCTAAATTCCACAAATTTCATTTCAATTAATTCATTTAATTCCATTTATTCAATTTTTATTTAATTTCTTATTCTTTCAATGTTTTTGATTCCATATTAAGTGTGTTGGGGAATCTTTCATTGTCAACTAATTATTTCATACTTAATTATTTCATTGTTTAAGTTGGTGTTATGATAATGTTTCATTTATGGTTATATATATATATATATTATAAGTTATATATATAAGTATACAATATATATGTAGAATTTCAGTTTAAACACTTCATTTCTTTATGACGTGCATGATCATCAAATTAACTGACGCTTTAGTACTACTATTATCCATGATTTAAATGCACGAGCTATACAAAGTTTAGATCGCGAGATCAGAATATCTTCAAAATTGAAAAAGAGCCAGTCTTCTAATTTTTGTTGTAAAGCAAGCATCGAAATGAATAATAGCCAGTAAAGGCGCTGTTAGGCCTAGTTGGACTATTGGAAAATAAATATATTATATAGGTTGGACCAGAAGTGTATTAGCTGTGAAGAAGTTATTAGTAAAGTATTGTAGAGCTATCTGTCTAAGACAGTATAAAAGTTTATATTTTGTTATTCAACGTAGTTGTTCGTATAACTCCAGTAAATCACCTATTTTCATATTTTTATCTTACATTTATATGTAAGTTATTACAATATTATAGCGCTTTTTTCCGTGATTCATAAAAACTACTAGTAAACGTTTTTGAAAATTAGTGGCAACAAAAGAAACTTTGTTTTTATAAGTGGTTTTTTAAAACTCGAATATATTACCGTTTCTGAGGTTTCTAAAGATAAAGAACGCTTTTAGGAGTCGTGGGTAAGTCGAACCAGGTTATTTCATATTTTCGTTCGTGATTATAATATCTTATTTCTTAGATTAAGAAACTCTTTTTTTTTTTTCAGTGTATTTTAAAGTATACCAGTAGAAACATATTGTTATAAATTGATTCACCCATTTGATTTGATTCACCCATTACCAGCGGTCCTCTTCAGGATCAATGTTAAATGCTTTAATCTACCATCCTAAATAGCATTAGTAGTACACTGTAAAAAATGACCAATGTTTCTTATTTTATGAAAATATGCTATAACCGCGAATGAAAATATAATATATTCTTCTGAGTTAACCGAAATTTCAAATAGCATGTTACATTGTCTTTTGAATCCCAGAAACGAATACATTTTCAAAATTTAAAGAATAATTTATAAAAAAAAATTGTTTTTAGCTGCCCAAATTTTTCAGAAACGTTTCCGAAGGGATTTTATAGTGTATTAATTAGTGTCCTCAGCCTGGAATACCTGTTTTTCGAATGCTATCAATTCTGAAGTAAACATTTTCATGCTCAAAAAAAAATGTTTAACAGACAAACATGCAAAATTAACAGCGTTAACAATAACATTAAAATTAAGATTATTTCTTTACTCTTTCATGTATAAATTAACTTATGCGGCTGAAAACGTGTACTTGAGAATGGATAACATTCAAAAAACATGTATTCCAGGCTGAGGACACTAATTAATACACTATAAAATACCTTCGGAAACGTTTCTGAAAAATTCGGGCAGCTAAAAATAATTTGTTTTTATAAATTATTCTTTAAATTTTGAAAATGTATTCGTTTCTGGGGATTCAAAAGACAATGTAACAGGCTATTTGAAATTTTGGATAACTCAGAAGATTATATTATATTTTCGTTCATGGTTATAGCATATTTTCATGAAATAAGAAACATTGGTAATTTTTTACAGTGTAGTGTGAAGCAAAAAATGTTTTGAGATGAATATTTTCCCGTATATGTATGTTTAGCTCCCATTTCGTTGTGTGATGTGCTATATTAAATTTCTGCCATGAAACATCCCAACAATAACAGGTAAATCCATTGTATATTTTTTCTTATTTTTTTTAAGTCTGTGAAATAATAATTTTTGTTAAAATAAAAAATATAATTTATTTTATTTTATTTTTAAAGTGGTATTTTAAAGTACCGCCTGGACTAGGAAGCAATCACTCATCTATTTACCGTTGACTACGTAATAGACAAAATAACACAGGCTGGCAAGAAATTTTCTTTCTTTAAAATGAAGGTTATTCCTTATGTATTTTTTATATTTATTTCGAGAAAAATACTCAAACATTTCTTTTACGCACAGTTTTGACACAAATAGAAAATTTCTTTCTGATTGGTAAGTTAATGTATAATTGTATAGGTTATTTATCAAAATTTATTATATGTGTAATGATTTTTTTCTTTTCATGTTTAAATGGAAAGAATTTTTTTTTTTTTTTTTTTTTTTTTTTTTTTTTTTTTTGTAATTTTAATTAAGAATAGATACATGTTTCTTGTTATAAATGATATTAAAAAAAGTCCGACGAAACATTGCACAGTTTCCTTATTTGCAAAGTTGTGGTTGTGAAATATTTTCAACTATATTGACTCCACGATAATTAGAAGTACCACCTCGGTTTATTAGCTCTAATTAATGAATTGGTTTTAATTTTACAAAATCATTGTATATAAATCATCTAATTTGCTTTGATAAAGAAAAAAGTTTTTAAGATTTTTTTTTTAATTCATAATTTGGGATATAAAGAGTTAAATAAGTTTAGTGGATTATTTTGCTTGGCAGAAGATAATTTTTTTTATTTCTATTTATTGAAGAACATTCTCATGTATTCAACTTTACTGTTATCGTTAACATTATGTTTGTTATTTTATTTAATCCTAATAAAATAGTTTCCTAGTAAAATATACTAGTAAAATATAACTTTACTGAATATATTCAAGGAGGAATTTTATGGAATGTATTAGGCTTATATTAAAAAACAATAGTTTTTATAATATAAATATTTTCATAATCCAAAAGCTCTGAACATGCAATAACAATAACTTTTATGTTCCTAAACAGTTCATCTAATGTGAAATAGTTATTCGAGTAACTTGTGGAACATTAAATTGGAACATTAACTTTATATTTAAGGCAAGGAGAAAAGTATGGCCAATTTTACTGTTTTAAACAAATTTAAATTTGCCAAACTTTTCTACGATGTTTCTGTCACATTTTGTTTCATTGAGTGGGCTGATTGCAAATATGGCAAGAATTTCTATAGATCACATAGGCTTTTTGTACAAAACATAACTTTTTAAAATGTAATTATTTTCAATTTTTTCCTTATTTTTAAAAATGTATATGAATAAAAATTAATAAAACAATGGAAATCTAACATCAGATGTTTTTGAAGAATGATAACGATGCCGTTTGGCGTGAAAACATTTTTCTAAATCTCAGCTGTGGTGTTTATGCAGTGCTTCGCTTAACATAGTAACATCTTACACTCAGGACTAAGACTGCAATAACTGGCACATACATACACTTACAACCATCGTCCTCTATAACATGTTGCTCCATTTTTATTTATACCTTGGTGAAAGTGCTACACTTGTTCTTCGCTAGCGGCACCTAGATTTTTCGAGGAAATAATGTAAGACGGAACGAAGAAGTATACCAATTTTTACACTCATATTGCACCCTAAACCATAGATAAATTTCTCACACTGTTTCTATTTCGCTTGTTTGTTGTTGTTGTTTTCATCTTAATGATTTTATTGAGATCATTTTAATTAATTCTTTTAAAGATATCCCTGTTTTTTCTTGCACTATTGATGAATTTTTAAAACTCACATCCTCATGCACATAAAGATTTTAATTGAGACTCTGCGCCAAAAATGCCGTGCAGCACCAGTTCTCATCAATACATCGCAGTTAAACAGCATCTCACGCTGCCAGTACTTTGTGGTTGACTCCTGGAAACATCCTGCTGGTCTTAACAATGTGTCCATTCCCCAATTTCAGTTTCAGTTTCATCCGGACGAGACAGCCAACCTGATCGGTTTTATATCTATTAATGTCTCGCTGGCAAAAACAACCGTTAGCAATATGGCGCGTCGAAAACCTGACATATGGAGCTGTGTCCTGGAAGATGCACTGATTTACCTCTATTATTGTCTCATGCTGAATAATCTTTTCCATGATGTCTTGTCTTTTTAAAACATAGGAGATCCATTGTGAATCTGTAATTTGTGTTATTTTTCTGATGTGACATGACAATGTTAGTGAATATTCTCTGATATAATGTATAGATGTAATATACCTGACACATACACAGAGTGTTGACGACGACCAAATTTGTATAAGTAAACTGTGAATCGTCCGTGATTTGTCATATATATATATATATATATATATATATATATATATATATATATATATATATATATATATTCAGATGACGGGAAAGAGATAATGTCTTCTGAGACATTTGGGTAAAGTTTATGTATATATCTCCCATTTTGATGTGTTCATTCTACAGTAAGGCACGTAAAATAAATGGTGTGGAATGTCCTTTCGCTGGGAAGTCGGTACTGAAGAAGGTACTGTCTACTGTGAAGTCGGTACTGAAGAAGGTACTGTCTACTGTGAAGTCGGTACTGACGAAGGTACTGTCTACTGTGAAGTCGGTACTGAAAGGTACCCAGCCGGGAGAATCCCACAATTCTTTTAAGAATCAAACTTGTGGAAACATCTTTAAGAAATCCCACCTTACTTCAGGTTTTGGCATTCCTCTTCTAAGAAAGTGTCACGGTTCTTTTCTAAACATGACAATAACAGAAACAACAATTAAAATTTTACAAATATCTCTTTCAAATTGTTTCAGAGAGCACTAGGTACTACACATTTAAATACTTTAAATATTGTTCATTAATATCAAGAACATTCACATACTGTTTCATGAAGGTATATGTCTGTCCCATAAAAGTAATTTTGTTTAATTTCATGAAACCGATCTTGATATGTAAAACAGACAACAAAATCCTTTTAACTTTAAGTAGTTATTTCATAGTTATTTCATATGATTTCTATTTCCCTGTGTCAGTTATTTAAATATTGGGCAGTCCTTTTGAATCCAGTGCTCGGCTCAAATCAACATTGTATACACACACATATACACATATAAGGTGTCCTCTTTTATCACTGTTTAATAGCTAATTCCTAAAGGTATAGTTCCAATTTCAAAAATATTTCAAATGTTGTTTTTCATCATATGTAAATCTATTTATGTAAATCTATTTAGTAAAATTATCCAATTTAAATTTTTATATGGCCGCTGGATCCTATAAATTATATTTCAAAAATCTTCTCTGCGTTGTCAAACAGGTAACGCAAAAAAAAAAATAATTTTGTACGAATAAAACTTACTTTGATTTGTATGGATTTTCACCGCTTTCTAACATTAAAAATGGAAAAACGCATTTTTAGTATATAAATGCAACATTTTAGTACATAAACGGAAGTACACTTTACTTATAAAAATAATACACTCAACATTTCTTCTTTATGTTTGATATTAAGTCGTGAAATGTTGAAGTTTAAAACAAATCCTGCATTATTACATCACGTATTCTTAGTAATGTGGCTATTTATCGTGTAAATAAAGATTTACAAGAAGAATCATGAAATTCAATAGATAACCTCCTGAAGAATATCCTTAGTAATCTTCTGCGGGGATGGTTCACCACACTCTCATCAATGATCGCAGAGTTCAACCACAGCCAATAAATCTTGCACCCGGATTAAATCAAAATCGTGAATTTTCCAAGAAAAAATCCTTCCTACCCAGATGCATACATTCGGGAGGAAAGCTCCCTTATTGATGCTATCTTCCCGAATTTGTGCATTACTTGCTCTAATCGAGGGGTGGGTGGGGTTCAAATATTTACATAGCCACCCACGCTCCCGCCGAGGCAACAGGTGAAACCCTCTATCACGTCGTGAATTATTTAAGAGATAGAGTCCGTTTAATGACCAGCTCCGCGGCTGGAAGGTGGACTTAATTGAAGGGCTGTACTCACTCAGTACAGTGCTCGGGATTCAATTATTCTCGACCCTCAGAGTTCACCAGCAAATAATAAGTCTGATTATGGTAGTAACGTAGATTGACAAGCAGGATTTTCAATTTTTGGTTGCTGTCGAACAGAGGTGTTAGGTATAATTTTCTGATGCGAAGGAGAGATAGTAATTGGGCAAAATCTGGTAGGAGAGGAACTTGTCAAAGTTTTAAACGGAAGTTACGTAATTTATTCACTTCTTGTTGGAAGAATGGTAAGTCTAAGGTGTAAATTGTGCACCTAACATATCTAGTGAAGAAGTTTACTGCTGTGGAATACTTATAAGATTCTTATGAACCGTAAATCTAATCTGTTTTAAAATTTTAAACTCGTGATACACACCGAGGAACATACACTGAGTAGAATCTTATCTGTTATTTTTGACAGCAAACAATCTTATTTCAATCATAGTTAATAATAGCCATCTTAACAACCCATTTTACAAATATACACCTGAAATCATCATAAAAAAGGATTGTGTAACATCTAATGATAAGAAATCTATTTTTATGATGACTAATTGAAAACTGCAAGATTATTTAGCTTCTTGACCGGTTTTCGAAAAATGAAAAAATAGATGAAGACATCGGAAAATCTTTGACAACAAAATAGAGTTCTTTCAATTATTTTATTAAAGCGTTTCATTTTTTCCTCAAATATATAATAGAGCTATGGAAATCTATAATGTTCAGGTTTTCAATGAAGGATGGTTTCAGGATTTTTCAAGTGCAAAACGAAAATGTACCTTTAGAAAGTCTTTTTAAACCATATCCTTCTTGAGTTAACATTTTTTTTATGTGATTTTAGCAGTGAAAGCATGGGGGGGGGGGGGGGAGGAATAATAAATGTCCGCATAATCACTTTCTCTTTTTTTACATATTTGATTTCGTGATTCGTGTTTTCAAAGTTATTTTCCAATGATCTAAAAATTTGCACGAATACTTTGTTTATCATTATATTTCTTGAAAATGGTGCCGTAGGAGCGTTGAAACGTATGTTGATCATTAAAAAGGTTTTTTATAAACCTTTTGTTGTTTCTTTTAGTATCACTTAAGCATTTTTCTAGATCTTAATAAATGTCCGTTTAAACAGAGAGGAAAGTAATCCAAAAAGTCAGCTTTTGGAAGAAATAGGAATTTGCAAAATTCTTACTTCATTTCGTCATGCTGATTATTTAAAATTAAATCATGTGCATTGGTTGACTGTTTTTTTTTTTTTTTTTTTTCATTGTCACCAAGAACTTTTGACTTTTCCTTCTTTTCAAAGATGCAATGTGTTTCTTCGAATCAGTACACATTAAAAAAATTAATAAATCACAAATTCCTTCGCTAGCATTTGATTGTATGTTCTGACTTTCTCCCAGGATTTATTCCAGGTTTTATTTTAATTATTTTTTTTTTTATTGAAAATAAATCTCGAATTGTTATTTTTTTTTTAATTATGAGAATACTTTCAGAAGAAAGTTAATGAACAATACATACACACTAAAATATGGTTAGAAATAAATATTAAAGGACCCCAAGACTTTATAAGTAGTAGAGATGAAGGGAAAGGGGGAAGTGTTATCATTTCCTTGTGGATCTGAAAATATTTTAATATGTATGTTTAAAAAAATAGTTTATTTTGTAATATTAATTTTTGCCATTTTTCTTTTCCAATCATATATTTAAAAAATATATATATGTTTGGCAATCATGTACTAACTTATTAATAATTACAACAAAATATTATATGTTTATGAATATTTGACGAACATACTCAAATGAATAAGATTTTCGATGGGAATGCAGAAACAGAAAGCTGATTGTATTGGGTTGTCCGGAAAGTTCGTTAGGAAAATCAATTATCGTACCGAAGAATTCTATCATTTAATTATTGGACATTGATGCCGATATCTAATCTCTAATAAGTAAAGGGAAAATTTTTCCGGTACGAATTGATTTTCCCAACCGGCACGAACTTTCCGGACAACCCAGTATAAAAGTTTATTATACAGAAAACAAATCAAACCACAAATATATCATTATTTAAAGCTTATAAGTAATTTTGATTATTCAAAATGTTTCATTCATTATTATTACTAAGCATAGATCTACAAATACATAAATATACAATAACTACAAAACAGCTAATTGTATACAGGGTGATTATAAAAAAGCTATCCCGATATATGATCCCCTAACTATCATACCGTTCACAGAAACTGAATGAAACTTTGGTTTAAAGTATTTTGAGGTATGCGCTCAAGAATCATATGAAAGACAACAATTACGGTTACAGTAACAAAATTTCGAAAATTTCAAATGGCAACACCTACTTTTTTTATTGGAATGTGATCTTCATAGTGAAAAACCATAAAAAGCGTTGGAACGGTACCTGTAGCACGAAAATCGCCGGCGCTTAGACAGACTAAAGAAGAATAGTGAAAACAACCAATAAGGACAGAGAAGCAACAGAAAACAAAACATTTTATTGTGTTTCATGCATTTTCCATTTTACACACGACGATACTTTACATGCGGCAGATGGTGGATAGCACTGAACAATAAAATGTTTTACTTTCTGTTGTTTCTCTGTCCTTTATTGGTTGTTGTCACTTTTCTTCTTAGTCTGTCTAGCGCCGGCGATTTTCGTGCTACAGGTACCATTCCAACGCTTTTTATGGTTTTTCACTACGGAGATCACATTCCAATAAAAAAGTGGGTGTTGTCATTTGAAATTTTCGAAATTTTGTCACTGTAACCGTAACTGTTAGAATTTAACTGTTGTTTTTCACGTGATTCTTGAGCGCATACCTCAAAATGCTTTAGGCCAGAATTTCATTCATTTTTTGTGAACGGTATGACAGTTATGGGCTCATATATCGGGATAGTTTTTTTTATAATCACCCTGTACTTAGTTTTCCGAATGCAATGAATGACAACTAATTAAAAAAAATAAAAAATAAAATACAGCAATTTATTTCACTTTCTGCTAAAAGTGAATTAGTGTTTTTTTTTTTTATACTACCATCCATTTATGTAAAGAAACTACCCAATTTCGATATTTATTTCATACATCTTACATTTCTGTGAAAAGTAACAAAATATAAATTATACCGCATTTTAAACTTCTTTTGCACTCTTGAAGACTAAAAAAATAAAAAATAATAAAAAAAAAATAAATAAAGAACTATGCTTAACCATTTAACCAGCATATATGGCAAAGTGTCTAAAGCGTTCACAATGATTTTTTTCCCCTTCTGGGAATATGTGATTTCTTTTCTTTTTAATTTTTTGTCTTGTAAGAAGAAAATGATCGATCCTGGTATAACATGATTGATGAGAAAATTGTTCACAAAACACGAGTTAAAAAGCAATGAAATATCTATGAATTACATAGCTGGCTTTTTGTACCTTTCAGAATAACCAACTTTGATACATAGGAAAAATTAAGATGAATAAGCCCAAACCTGTAATTTTTCTGTAATTTAAAAAAGATTCTTTTGAGTAGTTTTTCTTTATATATTTTTTAATTGTTTGTTAATGAAACTTTATGGGTGTTTCCTGGTCGATTATTATTGCATAAAAACTTGAAACATTGTTTTTGAAGTTTTGAACTTCCTCATCGCATTCTGAATAGAAAAAGAAGGTGTTTATGTTTCACTCCCGTGTGGTTTTTCTGCGTTCTAGTTTCCGACAAGATAATCAAAGGTTTTCGTTTTAGAAATAAAAACCCATCTATAAATTTTATGACAAATATTTTTATTTTTATTTTTTCTTCTTCTATTTATTTATTTATTTTTCCTTTAAGTGGGATGGGGCAGTTGCTTATTGCTTTGAATCGTCAGAGAAAAGTGTAGTGGTGCAGCCCTGGAAAGAAAAGTCGTTGAACAGTCAGAGACAGATTTTAAAATTTGGGGGCCCTGGGCATAGATGCGTATGGGGCCCTCTTGCACCGATGCTTACAGAGGCCTTGAATTAAAAAAATATAATATTGAAAACAGTACTTATTAAGATAACCAACCACTATTGACTTCAAAAATTTATTTAAAATATCAATTAAAATAATTAAATTTGATAATCATTAAATTTACTTTTAAATAATTATTATTGAATAGATGTTTTATAATAAATTATGTGGTGCTGATTACCTTTCTGTATGCAAGTCCATATATCTGGAATGATAAAGTATGCAACAACTAATAATAAATTTACCGCAATACCAAGCTATAATTATTTAAAATATTAGCATATCCTATTAATCAAATAACTTTTTCTTTCAAATACAAGCTTTGACTGAAAAAAAAACTAAATTTATACAAGTAATTAGCAGAACCACATGGCTTTGTCCATGTTAACCATGAGGGCCTTACAGGTAAAATAAATAAAAATGAAATAATATGGCGATCCCAAAAACGGAGTTCTGTACATTCCTGCACATAAATTGTTAAAAGACAATCAGGAAAAAATGAAGTTACTTTGATAAATCATAGAGAATCTTTGACAAACATATTTTTTCATTTTCATTTTGTTTTTTACAGTTAAAACTGTCTTGGTCAGTAATTGAAAGATCTTCAGTATCATTTGGGGGGCCCTGGGCCTGTACCCCGAATGTCGTGCAGTAAATCAGGCACTGAGGACAGCATGTGCTCCGGGGCATGTGCCCGGGGCGCCACAGGGGGGGTCAAAAGAAGATTTTCTTCGTCGTTCGGTAAAAAAAAACAAATAACGAAATTTAGGCAAACATGTCATGGAATCAGACAACCCAAAGTAAAGATGCATTCGTTAATTTTATACTCTTTGTTTTGAACAGGTCCGGTTTTTCCATTAGGCGACTGTCTGGGGACCAAAACGATACTTTATTAACGAATTCACCCAAGATACTTGCAAGATCAATACACTGTCTCAATCAGGTTTGAATTGGTTCAATATTTCGGACACTATCGTGATGAGAAGTTTTGCATGATTTGATTTTGTATGACCCTGTAAAAATACTATAAGATATATATATATATATATATGTATGTATGTATGTACTTAATTTACGAAATCATCCAATATACTTGCAAGATCAATACACTGTCTCAATTAGGTCTGAATTGATTCAGTATTTTGGATGTTATCGTGATGACAAGATTTGCATTATATATATAGATAAATAGATAATATATAAAAACGAAGCTATTGCGGTAGGTCGATTTCTAAAGAAATCAACTTTCTGCAATGGCTTAAGATTAATATACTTTCTAACAATTCAGTCACATTTAAGATAAAAATTAAGGGAATGGATGGAAACTTCTCTTTATAAAGTTAAATATTTTATCAAAGAGGGGGAGAGGGCGCCAAAATTCATGCTTCCCCGGGTGAAAAAAATCATAGTTTCAGCCCTAGTCGTGCAGCTAACGGGCTATGTCTCCCAAGGCAAACTTGATTTTGAGATTCCCCACCCCTTTTATTATGAATTGAAGAAAAATTATGTGAAAAGTTAAACTAAATTTAAATTAATAAAGATTTCTTTACATGTAGATCGCTAAATAGCTCACAGCATTAAAATTTTCAGAATGTAGTTTTATGGCTAAATTTTTCGGATGAAATTTTGTAGCTCTTACCACATTTATTTCATTATAATTATTTTATGGAATATACGTGTTCCAAGTACAATCAGAACTACTCTTATTTGCAATGCAAAAAGTTTTGCACTAAGTTCCATTCTCATGAAGGAAGTTTGGTATACGAAACAAAAATCACTCTTTATTTTAATTTTTCTATGAGACAAGGTATAATACTTGTTTTAAGGACATGCTTATGAAAAGCATTTTAAGAATAGATTGTTTACTAGTTAATCAAATAAAATAAAACGGTTCAAATGAATATATTTTAACTGATAAATAAATGAAGAATAATTTAAGATTTAAAACAATACCGATATTTTCAGTTTTGTTACATTTTAATAGCACTTAGTAGATGCTAGGATATATAAAGTATATATATACGTAATATTATATAATTTTGAATTATTCAAAAATCCAAATTGTTTATTTAATTAGCATGTTTATCTCAAGAAGGTTAAATTTCGTGCTTCTGCGATTATAGAGACAATTTTGAAAATGTCCATACTATATCATATATTAGGTCAAAATTCCTTATTCCTGCAGCTAAAATATTTCGTTTTTTCGATTTTTTTCTAATAATTTTGTTTGATTTTTTTTTCTGTCTCTCCTTCCTTTCTTACCTTTTTTTTAATTTATAAATTTTATATCCAAAATTCAATATCTTTCTTCAAACAATTGTTGCATTATTAATATGTTTATTCTTTTAAACAATTAGTAAGTTTGGCAAGTCTGTGGCCGTCCTTGTCCCTATCGTCCCCCTTTAAAATTAAAACTTCTGGGGGGTGAATAACAAGGAAGAAAAATCATGCATCAAGCATAGATTATGAAACACTTTCCAATGTTAATCAGAATATTGTTATGAAGTTTCATATTTACATACAATGAAATTAGATATTTCTAAATAAACAATTTAGAAAACACATAACAAGTTTTAAAATCAATTTTCAGCAATGACTGTCTATTGACGATAATTTCTGCGAATTTTTTTGTGCAGCCTTGTATTTTATATATAATTTTTTATGCATATCACATAGTGAAATTAAAATTTAATTTTGCTAAAAAATTATATAAAGCACTTTTCTGGACGTATATACAAATGCTTTGCTAGGAATTGCCATCCATGCACGACAATTTATCCATATAATTTTCCGTAGCCATGTATATAAATTTATTTATATTACAGTATACTAACACACCACATAATATAGTAAAGTTTGATTGAGCTAAAAGCAGACGGACGGACAGACAGACAGATGTACATAAACACTTTTCAACTTTGTCGGAAAGTGTATAAGGGAATGACGCTCCTCCTCCAGTACATGCTATGTAATTTGTAAATATTTATGCCATAGGATGTAACTATATAATATGTATTCGCATAAATAAACTCAAAAAGGTTTTCTTTTTTAGTTATTATAAAAAAGAACACCTCTTTATTCCATTTCTTTATGACATTCTTGATGCATTAGCATTTTTAATGTACGATTTCACGGCAATTTTTAATTATGTTTGATCGTAGAAATCTTTCGAAGCTCAATTTTTAGCACTATCTCTCATAAGCTCATGTACTTCAATGCTCATGTAGTTAATTGAAAAACACAAGTTATTTGTCTACTAAATTAATAAATAAATGTGAAAAGTCTCCTTTAATTTATCAGGAAATAAATATAAAGAATTATCATAAAAAGAATGCGTATTTCAGATATTATAAATATTAAAGATGTTTTTAAACTTTAAAATTCTATTTGCAACAGATCTACATAAATTTGTTTTGGTTGTTAAATACATAAATGTGATTTAATCAAATAAATATCAACATTTCTCTACTATTTGATATGTTTGAATTAATTTAGAGAAGGATCCTTTTGCTTTTCAAAATATTCAAGTATATAATACAAAAAAGCATGTATGTCAAATTAAGCAGTAGATATGGGTTCAAAGTAGCAATTATTTTTTTCGAATTGCTAAAAGAACACTGAGAAAAATTAGGGGGAAAAAAGTTAAACAATAAAATAAAAAATATGTAAGAAATATTACAAAATGGTAAACTTTTTTTGGCTTTATATATATTTTTTAAATAGCTTTTGATTTTATTTAAATATACTTTGAGTAAATTGAAAAAAAAAAATCACCTTTTTATTGAGAGTTTTATTGAGATATCCTTTGATTAAGGTACTAAAGAAACTGTATAAAAATAATGAAATCAAAAAGCATTTTATTAAAAATTAAAGAACATTTTACTTTTAAAAACATAATTTAAAAAAATTGTGTACGTTTGACAGTACATTGAAAAACTCTAGCCCTGAGGCATAATCCTTTCTTTGAAGTTTTATCTGTCTAAGATGACATTTTAAAAAAGTCTTAAAGCAGTTACTTTGTTACATTTAATTCTAAATTCACACCTCTGTAACACTTAATCATACTTCTTTTTATTATTATTTATTTTATTTTATTTTATTTTATTTATTTATTTATTTATTTATTTATTTATTTATTTATTTATTTTTGTATAACTGTATTACAAAAAGGTTTCATTGATGACAAAGTAATGAATTTGTTGTTGTTGTTGTTGCAGATTTTAGACAAAATTTGCTTTATTTTATTTACTTCATAAAATCTTGATGAAATACCGTGGCGGAGTTTCTAGCTACGCTTTTATAAAGGAACTCTAAAGGACGAGCGTATTTCGAGATTTTACGTGCGATCGTGGTGTCCTGAATACCTAACATTTATGCATGACTGAGCTACATCTATTCTGTCATTCTTTAAGTTTCGCAAAGTGCGTATGTATCTCTGGAACTCTGATTGCCACAGTTATTTTGCAATAATATCTTGATAGAGTAACTTTGGTTGTGCAGTAGCTATATATAGTGCGGTAGTACATGAATTCAACGGATTCTGAACGGATCTCGCCTAAGGATAATCAAGTTGTCTCACACGATTCACACCACGGGTTGACTTCGAGTGGAGTATTTAAAAAAATGTCTTTCAAGGGAACCATTTAAGTTGTCTATATTAATTGAAACACTTTTGTTAAAAAAAAAAGACTTCTGTAAATTTAAAGAAAGAACATTTTCTCCTTCATCTTGGCTAGGTATGGAGTAGAGAAATAGTAATTTGATGATGAAAAGGTAATTTTGTAATCGTTGGCTTGTCATGAAAATTAGACGAACTATTTTGCTTTTTTTAAATTTGCCAACTATTTTTTTGTTCTTCTCCTGAAATATTTTATTTTTGTCAAAAATCCCTTTTAACAACGAATTATTTAAATACATTTTCAACTACTTGTAATTTTAAATTTTTACATACAACAAAACTATTTTTCATGACAAAAGGTAAAAGCGACATAGATACTTAGAAAAAGGTACTAATCAATTCAATTTGTCCACTTTTAAAATTTTTCAATATATACCTATGTATAAATAAAAACAAAATTGTTGTAGCTTTGTGTTACAAGAAGATATATTTTAGCTTTATGTAAAAAAAAAAAAAAAAAACTTTTTTTAAAAGGTTTTTTTAAGATGCTAGAATATCAAAATTAAAAGTATGGTAGCGAATATCCTATTGTTTGAAAACTACAAAAAAATAAATAGTTTTTTTTTTAAATAATTTTTTATATTTTAATTGATATATATTAAGAAAAATAAAGCAAAATGAAATTAATGTTCTTTTGGATATTTTGCAGAGGGATCACAATTATCTAGCGTTATCATTCAAGAGAGATACTATTTAAATATATTTCATGCATCAAAATTTCTGCTTCTGAATAGAAAATTTAAGATTATCATAATTCCAGTTCAACCATAAAATAACAGTAAGTGTTTAAATGTGTATTACAAGAAACCTTATTTGAATTTTAAATTTAAATTATATGAAACAAATTCTACTAAATTTTAGCTTTTTTTGTAAAGTTTATTAAATAATTAATTAGATTAATTTGTTATTAATCTATGCTTTGGAAAAATGAATATACCAGCAAACAATGGCCAGCACACTTAAGGAAATTAAATTGAAAACTGAAGTCTTAAAAAATTAGCTCAGTCAAAATATATAAAAAATCATTTTTCTTATTTTTATATTCATTTTACTGTGTATTTAATAATCAAACATGTATGCGCTTATTTTGCTTCACCAAATTCAAACAATCCAAATTAAATCTACAGCTGTAATTAAACGAATTTTACTTCAAAACAGTACGCATTAGATACTTATCTATTTCAATTATTTATGATTTTTTTCACAACAGATGTGATTTCCGCAAGTTTGAGTGCACTTTAAATAAATAACACAAAATACCACTGATTTTGAAATGCGCTCGCACTTAAAAATTACTTTTAAACATTAAAGTGAGAAGACAAAACTAAATAAATCTGTAGTAAATAAGTAAAAAAAATTACATATTGAAATTAAAATTAAACTAAGATTTGCAATTTTGACGCAAGCCTTCATCTAAAAAAAATGTGCTGTAACCACACATGTTAATTTCAATTAAGTTACTTTTTTTTTCATTTTAAATAATATCAGCAAATTCAAAGATTAAAACAAAATTATTTTCGACGCGGAATAAAAGAAATCCATTTCAATCAAGTTCAAATTACTGCTACCATTGAATAAATGCTCTTTTTAATTCTAAATCCTCATTTGCATTGTTAACTACACGTTTCACCTAATGAGTGTATTTTTAACTCAACTCTAGTCTTTCATAGCGATAAATAACTCAGGGACTCCAGCAAAATAGCATGCATGAGCAAATCGTCAATTTCAATTACAAGAGTTCAAAAACAAACAAAAGAGTATTGCACAACCAAGGAGAAAAAAATTAGCTCCATTTTAATTCGTATTGTTCATTTCATCAAACAAATTTAGCATAACACAAGTTGAACTACCACATTTTATTAATAAATTTCTCTTTTTAATAACTCCTCTTGCCTATGGTTGCAGTGAACATCATTAATTAAGATTCTATTAAGAGCCATTTCGAAACTTTTTTCCCGCCTAAAATTACTCTTTTGGAACATGGCAGAAGAATCCGAATAATGTCACATGCATTTGACGCAAAATTTTCAACAAATTAATTAGCCCTATGGCCATTTTTGGTTTTTAAACGAGCTAATAAATTTCGCATATAATTCGCAATTGGTGAAAAAACTTTTTTTTTCCTATTTCCCCCCCCTTTTCTCCCACTTTAAAATATTTTAACTCGAAGGCATTTTGGGGGGATTTAATTGCAAACTCCGTATCGTTCAATAGGAAATTCTTTCCAATTTCAAGTGTCTCTCTTTAACAACGGATTAGTCGAACTTTATGAACATCAAATTAAAATGGCTCTTCTTTTTACTTGTTGCTCTTGAAAAAAAAAAAGTACCAGATTCTTTTAATTGTGAATGACATTGAGCTTAAATTCCGCGGCCGATTTTTCTATGGTGTTAATCGTGTAATTTAGTAGCGCCAATTAACGAAAAATATGCCGATTCAAGGTTTAATTAGTTCAGAAATCGTTCCAGGAAGAATTTTCCATTAGTGATTTTATTTTAAAATAAGCGGCAGACGACAACGATTATTGCTTTTCAGGGTTAATGTAATTTGCTGTGACTGTACTCGATGAGACGATTTTTCGGTTTCGCCGTGGCGAAACAAAGAAATGTAATTAAATGATCAATGAAGAGGAATTTGATAATCAATGTATTTGAAATCGGAGTTTAATTTCGAAATTCTTTCAAAGATCTCGTGATCATCATGAATGTAATTTTACAATTTCTGTAATTAATTGAAAGAGGATATTCAAGATGCTCCTCTTATCTTTTTGTACTAAGTTGCTCTGAAATTACTTGATTGACAGTCTAAATGATTAAGAAAAGAGTAAGAGAATGTTTTCTATCAAACAGATTTTTCCCGATGAAAATTTTTAAACTATGAAATAAAATATTGATACTGATAATAAACATATTCTGCATTATGAACAAATAATTCCAGAGCAAATTGAAAACATATTAACATCTTTCTAAAACTTTTTTTACATAAAAAAAAAAATTTTAGTTATCTGCCATTTTTGCCTGTTCTATGTCGAATTGTGGGAATTATAAAAGTTTCCTGAACTAGCATATGCAATTTCACAATATTTATATATATTTGTTATGAACAATTGAATTTCCAATCAAGGGCGAAACTTTTTAATATTAATTTATTTGGAAGATTTTTCATCAAAAACCTTTCAAATCGGTGATCTATAATTTCTGTCCTATAAATTTCTATATTTCTTATTGCAGTCTGGCTAGTCAACAAATTTTATTGAAAATATATGAGAAATCTGTGGTTGAACGAGCATTAAAGAACGACGAGTACTCTCTCAATTTAGCAAGAATTAACCGAGTGTATATCCCAGAAATCTATCCTTTAATAAAATCGATCATACCACCGCCCAACCATATTGCATAGTCCTTGAACGATATCCGTGCTTATAATCAAAAGAAAACACCGCCTTGATACGTTTTCAGCATAGCAAAGAGGTTGAAGCAAGACTCGATCAGATCAATCACTCCGAACTTAGTGGGAAAGGTGGGGTGGTTTAACAGAAGGTAAGGGAGGCAATAAGTGTTCGCGAATTTTGGCGAGAAGCTGTAACAACGACATTGAAGCGTGCTATTAATATGCGTTATGTAATGACGAAAAACGTTCACTGACCAAGCGGTCACGCGATTTGTCAGAAATCAGCTCGACATTAATGCCAGTGCACAATACTTATCGAATTCCTTTTTCCCGTTGAAGGGTGGGGAGGGAGTGGTATGGAAAAGGGAAATATAGCTCTAGAAAAATAAGAATTTTCCGGTATTTGGTAAAGTTAATACATCCGGTTGCGTCGACAGATTGGAGTATATACTGTTTCCCTTTTGACGTGTTAGCTTTGCGGAAAAAGGTTATTATGTGGAACTTGTCGGTTTATGGATGCAACGGGAGTGCTCAGTATTTTTGAATATTGGTATAAAGACATTGTTCTTTGAAACGTGAATTTAATTATCATCGAGGTCATTCGTTATGTTTTGTTAGAAATGTACGTAATAAAGTAGCTTATATAATTATATCGTTCTTTTATTGTGTGAAGAATTTTAATAACCGTCCTTTTTTTTTTTCGGGTAATTGCTGAAGATAGCGATTTTGAATGATAATAACTTAGATAAGATATTATTATGATCTTATCTTAATAGTGGTAGAGTAATTTTAATAGAAAATATATA
Source organism: Maratus michaelseni (assembly GCA_963931845.1). Classification (NCBI taxonomy): domain Eukaryota; kingdom Metazoa; phylum Arthropoda; class Arachnida; order Araneae; family Salticidae; genus Maratus; species Maratus michaelseni. The sequence goes on from OZ007591.1 coordinate 257,916,881, forward strand.
CAATCTCAAATTAAAATGTACTCTGAAATATTTCATTATAACATTTAAAAAAAAAATGTAAATTGAATTTCTTTAAAAAATATCTCTAAGTTTAAATTTTTCTAAATCTAAATTGATATAAAAAAAAAGAAAAGAAAAAAGAAAGAAAGAAGAAAAAGAAAAAAGAAAGAAAGAAGAAAAAGAAAAAAGAAAGAAAAGTAAACTGTTAAAATTTTGCGTTTATATCTGCTAGGAGTATTTTTGCACTAAATTTGATTTCCTATCACAGCGCTAGGCCATCTACAAACAGACAAATACTTCCTTTTTCCACAATGTTTCTTCATTTGGAAAATGCTATTAAATACGTTACAGAGAATTCTTAATAAAATTCTCTGCGTTAGCACATGAAGATGGTATCATAATAATAATATTGGACACCTCTTGGAGACAGCTGGAACTGTAAGAGAACGGGAAGTGCGCATTAAACCTAATCTCAACCATGGTATCACAAAATACAACTGCAATCTCCACAGAAAAATCAGAAGCTTTAGCGTTCGCTAAAAGACATGTTGAAAAAGGCCACTAATCTTTTTACTGAATGAATCTTCAATAAAACCAACAGAAGGGCTTCATTATCTGTGTGTAACAATAGATAGAACTTATTATCATTCATACAGCATATATATACACTGCTGGCCATCCAAAATGTAACACCATGAAGGAATGCAAATAACAGAATGATATTTATTGGACAAATATATTATAATTGGAAGGACAAGTGATTACATTTTCAGAAAATTTGTAGGTATAGATCCTGAGAAAACACTACTCAGAGTAGCCAACCACGGCAGCAATAACAGCAATTATCTGCCTAGCCATGGAGTCGAACAGAGATTGGATGTCATGTACGGGTACATCAGTCCATGCAGCTTTAACACTATGCCACAATTCATCAACCGTAGTAACGGGCGAGTGGTGGCGGGCCAGTCGCTCAAAAGCCATTGACAGGACATTTTCAATTGGTGAGAAATCAGGAGAACGTGCCGGCCAGGGCAACAGTCGAACATGTTCTGTATCAACGAAGGTCATGATCATGAAGATAGAAATAAGAAGGAGAACAGTGAAGATAAGCTTTCAAGATCAGAACATGGACCGGGAATTAGTACCCGGCTCGTGGCGCTGGTGCTCCCAAAGGCCGGTCATGTGATCTGTCAAACATGACAAATTGTCGTCTGCTCTTCCTGCAATTTGGTTTCGAGCATGGTAAAGAGTTGTCAGTAGAAACCGGAAATAGAGGGCGCTACACTCCCCAAAAGCCCAAAAAAACGGAAACGCCGCCATACTAGGTAACGCTTTTAGTTCCATAAGTAGAAACATTATCGTTGTTCTCCTTCTCTCTATCTTCATGGTCATGATAGTCAGGGCCTGATTACCGCAGGGGCAAACGGGGCAGCTGCCCCGGGCCCCCATCTTAAGGGGGCCCCCAAATGACAAATTTTCGTAGCCCAATGTTTATGTTCCTGTATATAAGAAAAAATATAAAAAATAGATTTTTTTTTTCATTCTTTTTATATAAGATCTATGATTTGCGGGATCTACAATCAGCTGATCAACCATTGTACTTAAACTGGAGGTCAGGGTAGTTCTACCAATCAGAACTGCCTATTTGTCATGTGTGACCTCCAGCATGATGACGTCAATTGCAACCGCCCTATTTGCGATTCCAGCCCAGAGTTTATTCTCTGAGTGCTCTAATATGCTACCTGGTAGCAGATGTTCTAAATATTTATTTCAGTTACACTGAGCGAATCACAATGCATTCAGCGAAGTTAAACAAACTGTTCAGCGAATTACAATAAGGTAAATAGCTGGAATTATGCACCATAATTATTAATTTCAGTGCCACCGGAAGGGGATTTGTAATGCGGATACTACGTAGTAGAAACTTTTACCTCTCTGCCGCTACGTAAATCACTTCTTTTCTCTATGGATTTTCCCTCATTCACTAACCGCCACGATAACTTAACTGCAACTGTGCCGTGCCTATGTGTTTACATTTTTGTTGTTATCTAACATGTGTATCTAATGCACTTGTATTACCTCGTTTGGTGCTCTAGCCGCGAAGGAATACAGATTTTACGAACTTTATTTATCTTTTTATCGTATATTAATCGATGCTAGATTCCTATATTTGCATAAGTCATGCAGCGAAATTACTTGTCCGGTGCAGCAAAAAGAAAATTGAAAAGATCTCATGAAGAACAAGCTAAGAAAATGAAAAAGATGATGCTGGAATACACGAAGAAAAATTCCAGTGAAAAAGAAACAGATAAAAGCAGTAATTAACTACCTGAAGAAATAGATAATTCGAAAAATATAAGTGGTGATAAAGATGACTTTCAAGAAGAGGTGATGAAAACAATAGGAAATGTAACGACAACTGATGATTCATTGGTTGCGAGTTCAGGTCACAATTCTGATCTAGCATCATGGAACATTGTTTCACCGGACATGATTGAACATTTTATTAACAATCCTCCGAAGCAAAATATGGAACTCTTGAGTGAAACAGAAAAAAATATTTCTGGTTGTAAACGACTTCTGACTGAAAATAACTTTTATCGCATTAAAATAAATAATGAAAAAGTACTCAGAGAATGGCTTGTGCTTTCTCTAACAAATAAATCGATATTTTGTTGGATATGCAACATTTTTTCCAACAATACAAGCAAACTTTACACTTTTAGATTTAATGACTGGGAGCATGTTTCTTTGAGGTTGGCAGAGCATGAAAACTCCTTTTCGCACCAAGAGATAGTTTTAAAAATGGCTTTTAGACTTAAAACCAGCCAAAGAACTGATTGTGCAGTAGTACTTCAGTATAAAAATGAAGTGGATTATTGGCGATCAGTGCTAATGAGAGTTGTTGCCACTATAAAATTTTTGTCCCTTAGAGTATGTACTTTGTGACTCCTTAATAAGCCATCTCTCAAACAGCAAACAGCCGTATGATAAAATGACAAAAATGTTTTTTTGCTCTTATAAGTTTGCATTCAAATGCTTCGCTACATGAAGATGCAAAATCTCTTCAACAAAGTTAACCGTCAGATTTAGAAGAGGAATTTTCTGATGAACTGAATCAATTTAGCTCATTTGTAAACAAAGATGATACTGTTCTCCAAATGTTAAAGACATTACAAAACCCTCATCTATCTTCAGCATTTCCTAATGTAGAAACTGCTTTACGAATTTTTTTAACAATGCCTATTTCTAATTGCTCAGGAGAAAGATAATTTTCTTTACTGAAAAGGTTAAAATCTCCCCTTCGATCCTATCTTCATCAGAAAAAGCTCTCATGCTTAGCTATATTATCCTTAAATGGAGATGTTACTAATAAACTTGATTATAACGATATTATAGATTCTTTTGTTAAATGCAAAATTAGAAAGAAACCTCTAAAAATAAAATAAGATATATGTTCAACACCATTACAAGGCTTAAAAAAACAAGTGAGTTAAATTAACCAAATACATATAATATATTTTTGTGATTGAAAATATGTTGACGATTTCATAATAATTAATTTTAAGAAAATAAGACTATCACACAATATTGAAATTGCATATATTTGCATATGAAATGTATAAATGGAATTTTCTGATATTTATATTTAACAATAACATTTTTTCTGTGTATATATGGGAGGTCTTTTCAGGATATGTGTTTATTGAAGAGTTTTTTGTAATTTATCTTAAATTCCATAGTTATCCATTGCATCTAACTCAATGCATCATAACAACAGGTGATTCATTTTAGTTGTGCATTAATTCTGAAAAAAATATTTTATGTTCCTTAAAACATTACATAATTTTTAAGATATTTACTTAAATTTTGCTCTTCTACTTGTTCAATGTTAAATTCATGAATTTTTGCATTTTTGCATTTTCAGTTCACAACCTTATAAGATGTTATTTAATTTGCATTTGTTTTAATCTACCTATTTTTATATAAAGTAATGAGGAATTTTATTTACTGTCTTGTTACCTGGTGTATAGAATAAAACGACTGATTTTTAATATTTAAATTAGGGTCAGGTGGGGGAAAGTTGGGGTAAAATCAAGCATTTTTTTTTCAGAGAAGGTTCTAAAACAAAACTAATATATTTTTTATAAAACTTTTGGTGCATTTTATATACATTGGATTCATATAGATTAAATATGAAGCATATAAACATTCAATGCTCTTTGATTGTTTTCTCTCAGTGATGCATTTAAAACAGCATGTTTTGATACCATCACTTTACTCCATGGTGAAAGTAGTTCTAAAATTAGTGTATATTTAAATAAAAATATGTAAATATTCTTTTTGAGATAAATTTGAGATATTTTGAGACTTTTTGAGATATTCTTTTTGAGGTAAATTTTATATACTGTCTTGTTACCTGGTGTAAAGAATAAAACGACTGATTTTTGATATTTAAATTATACTTTTTAATTCAATATTGTTCTAAATAGAATATTTATCAGAGAGTAATCAGTTTTTCTGAGTTAATATTGAAAATAACTGACAAGTAAGTGAAGTATATGTACATTTGCAGGTGTCGATGCAGGTTTTTTTTTCCTTTTTATTTTGTGAAAAGTAAAGGTTACTTTTATGAAAAATAACATTTTATAACAAAAGTCAAAATCCAGTTACTCAAGTTTGAACTAAGCATTTATTAACAAAAACTTTTTAAAATCCTTTTGCTGCAGCTTTCCTCTCTGGTGAACTTGTTTGTTTAAAAAATACATATTTTAAAACATCACAAAAAGTAAATTGTGAGTTTTTAGGGAATATAATATCGTGCATGTAAAATTATGCATGTAGCATAATCTTATCTGATTGGGAAAGTTTCAGCCCAATCCAACTAGCAGAAGCCAAGATATAAAATCAGAATGTATAGTTTTAAATTTGTTCTATAATTTCAAAAATTATAATGTATAAAAACACTTTATATGTGCAATGGGTACTTTTCCATTAGCCGGGCGACAGTTAAAGGGCAAAACTGGGAAATTCCATTAGTGGCCAGTAGTAGCAGTTTAGTAGGCCACTTTCTTTAAACTAGTGGACACATTTTTATTTAAAAGTTCTAAACACTAAACTTTTATTAAAATTTCAATTAGTATTAATCTAAAAGTAAATAGAATCCTTGGTGAAATGCAAAAATTTTTTACTCTTTCCTTGTAAAAAAGCTGGTGGCTAGTGCTTATTTAGTCCTTTAACACCAGTGATATATATACATATGTATACACATCTATACAGATATATTTATATGTATATATATGTGTGTATATGTATATATATCACTGGTGCTCCGCTAATGGAAAAATACTGTGTAATGTTATTGTAGCAAAAATATTGCATATGAAAATTTTATTATGGGGGGGGGGGGGCAAAAATTGAAGTCTGCCACGGGCCCCAAATGAGCTTAGTCGGGCCCTGATGATAGTACGAGCAACATGCGGTCGTACATTGTCCTTCTAAAACGTAGAGTTGCGGAGGCATCGAAGATAAGGCAGACCCAAAGGGCCGTAACACGTCAGAAATGTAACGGCTGCTATTGAAATTGCCGGCAATGCGAACAAGAGGTTACCGAGACATTTACCAATGGCACTTCATATACCGTCACTCTAGGTGATATGACAGTATGACGATTGGACTGTAAGCTGGCAATGTGCGTTTTCTACGATGCCGCCAAACATGGATGCTTTCATCATGATGCTGTATATGACGCAGGAATGGCGTCTCACGTCGTCTTTGATGAATCCAGGCTCTGTATGCAGCAACATGTCCAAAAATTATCCTTTTTCTAATGCTCGCTTCAAGCGCGGGAAGAGAAAGCAGTATGCTAGAGCAAAATCGGGTGAGTACGCTGGGTTAGGGTTATAAATCTACAATGAACTATAAATGGTTTCACGACGTTGGTCGAATGTGGCCGAACAAATTCAAACACATGTAAGTGCTATAGCAAAAGATGACTTTCCTCGCAATTTTCATGAACTGCATAGTCGTTGTCAATAGTAAATTGCCAAACGACAGACATTATTTCGAAGTAAAATAAAGCATTTTTTCTAATTTAAATATGATTTTTTTTTTTTTTTTTTTTAAGTTGAATGCATTCACTGAACTTTTTTGTCATACCATGTATAAATGTATAGCTTTAACATTTGTGGTGGTGAACACTACACAATCGCATTATTATTTCAGTGTGATTTAACAATGCACTGTAAAAAAAAAACTCGGAAACGTTACTCTGTCTGGTGGGACAGCAATGTGGCCGATCGGTTCTGTTATGTTTCCGCATATTTCGGTCAGATGTTCGTAAAAGTTTCCGCATATTTCGGTCAAATGTTCGTAAAAGTTTTCGCATATTTCGGAAACGTTTCTTTATATTTCAGTCAAATGTTCAGTAGCAATTCTGCATATATCGGAAATGTTTTTGCTTACATCGGAAAGGTTTCTGCATATATCGGAAATGTTTTTGTATACATAGGAAAGGTTTCTGCATACATCAGAAATGTTTTTGTATACATCGGAAATGTTTCTGTGTATTTCTATTTTATAATTTCTTTTATTTGAGAGAACAATATGCTTTAAAAAAAATTAACATTAAATTCGCTCGAGGCGAAACCCCACTCCACATCATCATGGTTGGGTTTTCGGCGAAGTTCGGTGAGCGAACTCCCTAATCATACTATAGAAATGATCCTATGAAGTATGATCTTGTAGATGAATTATACTCTAGAATTAGCAATATTATAAACTTTCTGTAATATCTGTTGTGAAGCATATATTTTTCTGAACTCGTTTTATTATTCACCTTTTATTATTAGACTGCTACTCAAGCTATCACTTTAAAGTTATTTATGCAGGCGAAATAAACTTTGAAAAAACTTAATTCTATGGCAAATACTTCTGTCATTTTAAAATAACTCCAAATTTGAGAGTATGTCCTTCTACTGAAGAGAGGCTTCCAAATTTTCCTTTGTAGGAACAGAGTTGAGTCGTCTGGAAACTTCTTTAGTTTACCTACTACAAGTTTACAAGTACTACAAGTTTAGAAGTTGTTGTATACACAGTTAAATAACTCGTTCGATAGTTTCTTTATACTCTTGTTCCATGAATCTATAATAAATATTAGATATTTGATTGATGAAAAATAATGTAGTACTAGTATTAATGAAGTACAAATAGCACCGTATATACGTCTTTAACATCTTTTCGTTTTGAGATCGGTTCCGTTTCATAACTTTTCTAATGATTAAATGTATCGTTTATATGACAGAACAAATTCCTAATTTCACTTATACTATACGTTTCTCACTCAGTTTTTATGAATCAGATATTTGTAAATAAATAACGTTGAAAATTTGATTTATGGATCTATAAATAATTCTTTTTTTAAATGCAGTCTCATGAGTTTCATCCTCTAAATAGATACTCAATGAAAATATTTAATTTCCCTATACTTATAAATAGATAGATTTTAGTAATACCTTTCAACATTTTTTTTAAATCTTGTAAATAGTTATACTATTCGAAAATATTTTATATCTGTGGTAATTGTTTTATTTTCACGAATTGTATACTTATAAATAGATATATTGATAAAAATGTTTTGTCTGTTTGTAAATATTTTTAATATAGTGTTTTAAAACTATCATGCTTCTAAATATATTCATTTAAAGGTATTATTTTATTCGTATAACTTGAGAAGTGCTGAGATAACCTGCGAAAATAAATATATTTTTATAAGTATACAGTTCATATAATAAAATAATTATTTACATATACGAAATCTTTTGACATAATATCTATACTTACAAGATTAAAAAATATATTTATTTAAAGGTATTAAAAATAATACATCTATTTTGGGAAATAAAGCACTTTCATAATGCATATGTATCTGTTTACAGCATGAAATTCACGAGACCGGATTTAAAAAAAGAATTATTTATAGATTTATAAATCAAATTTTCAATTATATTTATTTATAAATATCTGATTCATAAAAAATGAAGGAAAAACGCATAGTATAAGTGAAATTAGGAATTTGTTCTGTCATATTAACGATACATTTCATCATTAGAAAAGTTATGAAACGGAACCGATATCAAAACGAAAAAATGTTAAAGACGTATATACGGTGCTATCTGTACTTCATTAATACTAGTACTACATTATTATTCATCAATCAAATATCTAATATTTATGTCATGGAACAAGATTATAAAGAAACTATCGAACGAGTTATTTAACTTTGTGTATACAACAAAAGATTAACTGCAAATGTAATATTAATATGCAATAAAATAGAATCTGATAATATTATTTTTTTTTAAGCATATTGTTCTGAATACTTACAGCTCATATAAATACGTTGCATCTGCATCTGTTTTAAGCTGTCTGTCCTCTCAAGAACAATACAAATCACGTGATAATGACAAGTGCAGTAGGTCGGAGGAGATGAGCATGCGCAAATATTACTTCATTTCGAATTCCCTTTTTAAACTTTACACGGAATGAGTGTAACATTTCCGAATGTTTCCGTAACCAACATTTTACACTACCTATTCGAAAACATTTTCGCTATGGAATGTAACGTTTCTGACTTCTTCAGCGTATTCACCGCTTTGAATATTTTCCGAAAATACGTGTAACGATTCCGAAATAACAAGTAACTGTGGAGAACACAAAGTTTACTATAAATTTCCGGAAACCTTTTCACCTTGTGCCGAAATGCTTCTGATTTTTTTTACAGTGTGTGAAACCAATTGAATGAAATAATAATGTAGGTTATTTCTTAGGGTATTTTATAATTTTTGTTATCAAATATAAATGAGTTTGTGATTAGTGAACCAAAATTTTAATTTTTATAAATAATGCACACAGTGATTTGCCTAAGTTTTGCTTAAGTTGCAAAGAAAGGCTTGTCCTTTTTTGGGGTTTCAAAACGCATTGGCTTCGTCAAATTCAGTAGTGTTTCTAAACCAGCTGATGATAACCATTATACTCAATATAAAACATTTATTCAGAGAATTCGTTTTAGTCGGTAGAACGAGATCTATGCACCAAGAGATCTGAAGAAGACGACTTAAAAAGCCTGCAGGATTTTTTTTGAAAAAAAAAATGTAAAAATTGGCAGGTGTATCACAGTCCAAGGTCTTTACTTAGAAAAGAGTGTCAGGAAAAATGTTACATTTGATCTGAAATAAAGGTGTATTAGTTTTTTCCTCTTTTACTGTGTAATCGGAAGATGTGAATATCAATTTGTCTCGTTTCAATGTCACGTTTTAAATGTATATTACAGTATGGGAATCCTTTTCTCATTCTGGAAAGGTGTTGCTTTGAAACGGCTTTCTCGCCGCTGCGCTGTTTCGTTTAAAAAGAATAAAATGAAAATAAAGGAGAGGAGAGAGGAAGGGGAGCTTCATTGTTCTGACAGAGATAGTACAGCAAAACTCCAGTCCGAAATCAAGTCATTCGTATCTAATAATAATAATAATAATAATAATAATAATAATAATAATAATAATAATAATAAAACTATTGAAATTCGTAAAGTAGACATATTCGTTCGTAAAAAACATAATTTTCCTTGAAATTCTTTTTTAAATCACATTGAAATCTATATTATAAAGGAAAAACATATCCGTGAGTAAGCTTACGTCATATTGATGGTGGCAACACCTGGCCAATAAATTTCGTTTATACTGCTATTTTGTTTTACCTCTAAAGATGATCTCACAATTCCAATTTTTATACTATTGAATAAAAAAGAAAGTTATTTCAAATACATTTTGTTTGAAAACTGTATCCCAATTTACTGATTTTTTATGCAGCCCGATTCAAAGATTAACCCGTTTGCACTTAAAACAATATAAAGTCTCATTCAGGACCGATTTTAGGATAATATTCCATAGTGAAATTAAAACTTCATCAATAAATAAATAAAATAAAATAAAATAAATAAAACACAAATTTAACAGACATAGCATTGAACTACGCGCTTAAACCACTAAAATTATCAGAATTATAAAGGCTACTATAAGTAGCAAAATCTTTGGTGATTTATTCGGCTATATTAACTCCTGACATGCGGCTAATACGAAAGTATCGCTTTTAAAAAAAAATCAAAACTTTATTTGAAAGTATTATTGGTATTTTTCTTTCCGGTGTTGTTAGTGTGGCAATCTAAAAAGATATTATAATAAATGTAAAAAATCTATTAAAGGTTTTTTTTTTTTTTTTTTTTAAAGTATATATATATATATATATATATATATATTCTTCATATTGCCAATTTTACACTGAGACATTATCTAAAAAATATATGGTTAAAAGTTCTATTAAAACAGTACTTCATTATTAAAAATGTTAAAAAGTTTCACATAAAACTGTCACCATTACACAAAAACGGTAACAAAAAGGTATTGTCGGATGCTTGAGAGTTACAACTGATGATAGCCGGAGTGAAAGCGCTTTTGTGTAATGGTGACAGTTTTATGTAAAACTTTTTAACATTTTTAATAATGAAGGACTGTTTTAATGGAACTTTTAACCATGTTTTTTTAGATAATGTCTGAGTGTAAAATTGGTAATATGAAGAATAAATATTAAATATACAGACATTAGTAAATGAATACCTGTTTTACTGTACAGATATTTTTTCCCTTTGATTTTTACACGTGATTTCATTTTAATTATATATAAATGAAAACACATGTGAAAAACAAAGGGTGAGATATTATAAAAAGCAACGGAAAGGATACTGCAGGAATTAAACTTAATAAAACGAGAAAGCAAATATTGGAAAATTATGAATGCCCTATGGAATCTTCAGAGGAGCCTCACAAGAATATTCATAATAAATATATGTTATTTCATCAAATATTGTCATATACAGGGTGTCCCAAAAACATTGGCTTCGGCTTTTATTCCTTAAATATTGATCTTAGACATACATTATAAATTACAAAGTTACGTAAAAAAGGTACAGAATTTTGTGAAATCGGTTAAAATATTCAGGGAATTAAATTTGAACAAATACAAAATTAAATTTTTTATACGTCTCCCGTACAAAAACTTTCCAGTGAGTAAATTGTGCCCCGAAATAATACTCTAATAAGGTCATGTACAAAATTTCAGCATATTATCATAAAAATTCGCAGAGATATGTTTAAACATAGTTGGTGAGGGTTTAATCATAAATTAAAATGTAAAGTTGTTATTTCTACACAGTTTAAATACTTCTGTACCAATAAATAGCACAATTATTACTTATTTGTGCAATCATTGTTTTCTTTCGTAATTTGTGTACGACACCTGAAATGCGATCATTCGACATGATTTTTCCCCTTTGCGAACTCGTATCTAGGCATCGAAAAGTGAGGTTAATTTTATTTTTTTATCAATTATTTAAGTCAGCATTTATGTATTTTCATATCTCTGCGACTTTTTATGTTAAAATGGGCTGAAATTTTGAAAGGTAAAGCCAGGAGAGATGGCGCGGTCGGAGAGATTGCGAATATAGAGGTTTGGGGGGAGGAGTAGAGTCAGCGCGCAACGACTCCAGGTAGTTGTACAACAGCAGTAGTGGAGTGTCTACTTGAAAGTGTACGTTGATTGTTTTGAGCGTCTAAGATAAATCATTGCTATTTGTTTTGTTTTCCCAAAGTAAGTGCTTGAATTTTCATAGCTATTCATCAGAATTTCTATACAATGTCAGTAGTACAAAATATTTTAAACCTAAACGATTTCTCATAAGCTACTAATCTAGACTAACAATGTGAACATTAACGGTTCGTTTTAGCAGCGGCCATGTTTATATAAAAGGCCGCGCAGTCTTTCCTACCGAAATTGGAGAGTTTGCGCATCTGCTACTTAGGAGAGATGGCGCATTGTTCCCATTAGTTTTTATGCTAGGAGAGATTACGCAGTTTATTGGTAAATGTGCATAAAAAATGAAAAATTAAAATGAACTAATTTTAAGTTAAACGTGTTATCAAGTAACTTAATGTTATTTTGTAATCTTATCTGGACTTGCTTTTTCTGATTCTTTAAATTTTTTTTCCTTTAATTAAAAAATTTTAATCGTTTTTTAAATTATTTCATTTTTCTGATTCTTTAATCATTAGGTTAAAATATTCACTCCTAATACAATATTTGTTCACAACAACCTTGCAACAATGTCATTTTAGTGTAATTATTAATGTTAACAAATTTATTGTACTTATTATTAGTAACAATCTCTCCTACCCATGTGCGCAATCACACCAACCCTGTAAGGACAGATTGCGCAAAATAAGTTTCTTGGTTTTATTACAACTGTTCTATTAAATTACAAATTACAATGTAACAACAAAATAGCAATGGAAATGCATAAAAAACAAATGAAGTAAGAATTATTCATGGATAGTTTAGCAAAAAATTAATATTTAGATGTTTTATTGTTATTCTTTTGAATTGTGCACAGACTCTCCTAGCTTTACCTTACATGACCTTATTAGTGTATGGGGTTCATTTTACTCACTGGTAATTTTTTTTTGTACGGAGGCCGTATAAAAAATTAAATTTTGTATTTCTTTAAACCTAATCCTTGAAAATTTTAATCGATTTCGTAAAGTTCTGTACCCTTTTTTACATAACTTTGTAATTTACAATGTATGTCTATGATCAATATTTAAGGGATAAAAAACAAGGTCAATGTTTTTTTTTTTTTTTTGTTTTTTTTTTTTTTTTGACACACTGTATATATATATGTGTGTGTGGTTTTTCACATATGTTGTGTAACGCGGGAAACCCTTGTTAAGATTTAAGAGATATTTTTTTAATTACAACTTCTTTATTCTTATCGTATTCTATAATTACATTTTTCCTTTTAATCATAAAGACGGCTTTGAAATAATCTTGATGTTATTTAATATGATTGAACTCAAGTTCGATCATATTAAATTTGTCGTTAAATTCGATCATTTGTTGGAATTCAAAGTCATTTTACACTGTAATGTTATAATTGTATTTTCATTCTGTTATTGTATTCTTACTTAAATACGCAAAAGAAGTGTTTTTATAATGTAGCGTGAAACCCCCAGTATCTGACACTTTAGGGATTTTTTCTTATTTAAATCACTATTACAAAGGTTTAAATCTATTTTATACTTATCTTTGTTTTTGAAAGCATAGTAAAGATACATTAAAAGTTATTGTTGAGAAAATTTTGAAAAATTTATAATTTTTATTACTAAAAATTAATTTTTGTCTTAAATATGGTCAATATCTCCAGTAACTGACACTATCCCTTTTTTGAAAAACCAATAGCTGAAAAATAAGTTATAACTGTCAAGACAAATATGTTACCACTAGGTGATATTACTAGTTGCAGAATTTTACAAGAAAATGCTTATTTGGGTTAAATTTCTGTTGAAGTGTCAGTTACTGGTTAGATGTCAATAACTGGGGGTTTCACCCAACAATTCTGTTTATTCCAAAAGTGTTGTATCTTAAGATAATTTTAAAGTTTTTAGATCTGTGCGGTAGTAAAAATGAAAAGTTCTAATCTTTATTTCAACTTTTTTCATTTTTTTCTTTTCAAATAACATTGTAAGTTTCTAAGTAATTATTTTCATACTATGGTCAATAGTTTTGAAGAGTAACTAAATAACTGAATCAAAACTAAAGACGTTTAGAGATTTTCCTATTCTTTTCCGATCGGAAAATTCACTTTAAAACACAGGAGTGGGAAAACTTAGGGACGAGTAAATATACTTTAGAAAAAAAAAAAAATATTCAATTTACATTTTTTTTATTCATTATAACAAATATTTAAATTTTTCAGAGCCCTAAAATAAGGTAATGGTTAGTCAAGATTCAGATCAGAGCTCTAATACCTTATTGTTTATGTATAATTTATTGTGATTTTATGAATATGTTTTCATTTTCTAAATTGTAGTTCTTAATTGAATCCGTAATAAGTAAATCGAATATGCTAACGAATCGATTTTTCTACTTTTCTCTGGCAAAGCTTTATTCACATAGATTGGAAAGTATTAAATACTGAGCCAGGTGGTGAGAAATGAGTAAACATGGAACTTTGATCTACGTCAAGGACTCCCAAATCATTGGTATTCTTCTAATCACTTTCACTTGGGATAAAATATTTAATTAAAAAATAAGACATTAGCTTGTACTTCCTGCTGGCATCCACAGCTAGCGATTGTAAAATAAAATAAAAATAAATAAGCGATAGCTTCTCTCTCTCTTATTCTCTAGTTAACAACCTTTATCAACCAAACAGCAAAAACAAAATTTCAATAAATACCATTAACCACGCCTCTAAGTAGACCTACCACTATTGCAGTAATACAAAAAAAAAAAAAAAAAAAATTACACAAATCAACTATACAAGCTAAAACAATCCGCCGGTGTGCGGTTTGGTAATTTTTCTCTCTTTTGTTCGGGGGAGTGCCGTGATGTTTCTTTTAAAGATGCCCGCGCTAGTTTGGATGACCCGGATGTGACATGTCGGTGCGATCGCCGCGGCACCTGTCAATACGAAGCGAGCGGCCACGTGCGCACCGCAGATTTTCCCACTTGAGTTCGGGACGTGGGCAACTGCAGACTAGACGTTAGTAGCTGAGAAGCTCGGCTCGTGAGTAACCAATCACAGTAACCAACGTATAAACTTCGCCAAAAGCGCCGAAAACTTAAAATCCCCAGTTCGAGCTTTCCGTTTACTAAGCCGAGGACATCGCGAAAAACGATGAGTTTGAGTGCGCCCTGAATTTTCCCTCAGAAACTCAGAATTTTTTCTCAAAAATTTTAAAACATATCGATATAAAAAGTAATATAGAAATTTAACAATGAAAAAAATATTAAATGCTTTAAAAAATAGTTTCAATCAGCATTTTACTGAAAGGAGAATTAAAACAGCAATTTCTTCTTTAATCGAGGGCTCTTTTCCCCTGGAATGGGGCGGGAGGGGGGGTCTTGGAGGCAAGGACACCATGGCGAAAAATTCGAAGGTCATCTTTCTCTTAGGGTTTAATTATTTTAAATCGCTTGTGAAGAATAATTTTTACTATTTTTTTCAAACTCATTAGAGAAAAAGAAAATTTTATCAATTAAATTTCAAAACCAATTGTAAGGAAGAAAAAGTCTATATTACTTATTTGTCATTAAAAAAAAATGGGACGGGTAATATTAATTCTTCGGAAAGAGAATTGCTATAAAAAATAATTAAATTTTCCTATTTTACTATAGAAACCATTTTTTCCTTATGTATCTTATATTGGCGAAATTTTGGGTTATCTTTGCCATTAGCGGACTCTGATTGGTTTCTCGTGGACCGCGATTCCCATCTGCTTAAGCTCTAGTCAATTGCACAACATCGCTGACAACGAGCTGTCGCGGATTTTAAAAAGAACAATGGTTTGTTTGTGGAAGATCAGAATATCATTAAAACCATTGTCTGCCAGATGTATTTTTTAATGCAAATGATGATTAATGGTGACATGTTTTTCATAAGCGGAACTTTAAAAAATAAATTCTCGCACGTTTTTAGAAATTCAACTAGGACATCATGCTAACTGATTTGTATCTGTATCTGAGGTTTAAACAACAATAAAAGAGAAAGGGCATAATAAATTAAAACATAAATTCTTTGTATTTTCAAATGACTAGATTTTAGTCAGTCAAGCAATTTTGAAATGAAGACATGGACTTAATTTTTCTTACATACAGGAAAACATATATACACGATACGCGAGCGCGAAATTCTATTTCTATGTTCAAAAACCTCCATTCAATATAATCGTAAGTTGAATATAATTAGCATATTTTGTATTAAGTTGTATTTTGTTATTTCCAGAATGTGTTAACATACTACAGACATAGACAATATTAATATTTTACTGTATCTTTTTTATAAAATTATGCTGGATTTGATATTTTAAATAAATGCATAAATAGCATATCCCACAAAATTCCATAAAATGAGTGCCTAATGGCAGAACCGCAGCAAGGGTATGTTGCGAGCAGTGCCCCGAAACTAGGCGTCCAAATCTGATAGGCGCTTCATCGGCGCTATTGGTTATCATTATCGATATACTATGGCGACCGTAAAGGTGTAAACATTTTTTTTTTCGCATCAGAACCAAATACAGATGCTGCGACATTGGCTGTAGGCAAAGTTTAATTATCATGCTGTGTAGCATAGTAAAATATGATATGGCAGAATCTGAAATATCTGAATACGTCTAACTATCGTTATTTAACATGTTATCTGTTAGTATCAGTTTTAAATATTTTTCAACACTTATAAGTCACGGAAAATTATTTTCACTGTTACGCCATTGTGGAAGGTTCATTTTGTGATTAAAAAAACAGTATAACATAGAATACATACTTCAGATGTTATTCCTTTAAATAGTTTTAAAGAATGTATTTGCTCTTAGAAAAAAAAAATAGAGTGTAACCAAAGCTGTCAATTTGGCTAGGAAAGTTTTACAAGCACGGGAATATGGCATTAAGATAACCATAAAAATTTAATTAATTCACTAAATGCTGCTGGAATTGTCCCACCTCTAGCGAAAAATTTACGTCTTGTAATTAAAAGTATATAATTAAATTATTAATTTTAAAGCAGTATTTAATTTTATCCTTGTAATACTTTACATACTTAAGTAAATGGATATATATATATATAATTTATTTTTTAAATAAAAAAATAACTTACAAGTTCATATACTATAAGAAAAATGACCGAATCTCTTATTTAAATATGACGCATAATAATATTTTACATACCTACAAAGGATAATTAATTAATTAATATGGTGCACAATATTATATATTCATACATACAAAGAAAGAAGGAAACGAAATCATTCTTATCATTTATTTATCATTTGCGAAGTAAAAAAAAAAAAAAAAGAAAAAAGAAAAAGTTTATTTTATTCTAAACTTTTCTAGAATTTATTCTATTATCATTTATAATGACCCACGAAAGAACTCGATTCAAATACTGTCTGTAAACTGTAACTGGCAGTAACTGTTTGAATTTCGTTTTATGAAACTGGTATATAGTATTGAGGTATTATGATACGATATTTCTTCCATATAGAAAGAAAGGTATGTAGCATTTAAAATTCTTTACAGGACCGCACAAAATAATTTAAATGCATTATTGTCTATGAACGATATTCGCCAGAAGTACGTTTTCTGTTGTGTTATCCAAAGCTTAAATAAGTATTATTATATTGTGGTGTAAATAAATTTAATAGATTATATACAGAGCTACCCAAAAGAATTCGAATTAATTTCTATCAACAGGTATCGCTGAAAGTCAAATGAGCTAAATTTCACTATGTGGTGCGAGTGTATAATATAAAAAAGAAATTATAACAAAAGCTGCACAAATAGATACGGATGAATTGCCGCCTATAGATGATAACTGCCGGAAAAGCCTTTTTGTAAAAAAATTAATATGTATATGGTAAGTGTAAAATTTTAAAGTTTATATACAAGGCTGCACAAAAAATTTCATACAAATGTTTGCCTGCTTGGGATAATCACTTAAAGTGGGTTTTCAACTGTATTATGAGTTTTTTAAATTGTTTATAAACACTTTTCATCGTAAGAAAAAATAAATTTGTGTAACAATATTCTTATAATGTTGCAAACTGTTTCATAATCTATGTGTGATGCATGATATTTCTTTACAATGTATATATTCATAAAGCAACAAAGAATATTAATCTCGTAGTTATCTATCTATATATATAAATGTAGACCTTCTTTTTCCTGCAGATGGTGAGCAATAATACACGACTATAGTTTCGAGGGCAATTAATTAGCGCAACTCTCATCATCAAGTGAGCAATAACAGAGAGTTGTTAAACCAACAAGGGTAAAATACCTTCTGCTAATACTAAACTAACACTAATACGTTTAAAAAACCCTTCCTTTTGTTGGATTGGGTCAACTACTTTCTGTCATTGCTGCTCATCTAATGATGAGACTTGCTAATCAATTGCCCTCGAAACTATAGTCATGTGTTATCCCTCACTATTTGCATAGAGTAAAGAATATCTGCATCTATTATCTGTAATCTCCTAGTTATTTTATTATCACCTCTTATTAGTCATCCATCACTCTTAGTTATTCGCGATTTCAAATCGGTCACTTCAACTAATGTAAGGTATCATTATACTACTATTTCCGATATACTGTTTCAGCAAATTTTAATTCTTATTGGCAATATTCAGTCACATTCAGCAAGCGTTTGAACGCCTCTTTTAAATCATTTCATCAACCTTAGAATAATTGTTTTACAAGTCATTGTTTGGAGTTTGTTATTTTTTTTCTAAAAATAAAGAAGCTAATAGGACAACAATGGAAAATAAGCTATTCTAACAGTGATACCAGTGTTTGTAATTATGTGAAATCAGTTATGTTTTTTAGATGGTAGATTTTTGCTGTTGTTGATGTTTCTATTTATTTAAAACAGACCGGTAATTAAATTTGTAGAATAAGAATGGAATCTATAAACGTACACTGGCTTTTTTTTAAAAACGTAATTAAATAAACTGCAAAACAAAACAAAAAATGTTGATTTTACAGTATATGGCATCTCAGATGCCAGTATTATACCGTAAAATTAACAGTAATAAACAGTAAAATAAGCAGTAATACACTGCCGCGCATGAGCGGTAGTGTATTACTACTTATTTTATTTTTTTACTGTTAATTTTACAGTATAATAACTGGCAGCTGGGGTGTCAGTATTATACTGTAAAATCTCTTTTGCAGTGTAGTTCATTTAACGACTGTATATTTTGTGCGGAAGAAAATTTTCTCTAAAAAAAATATTTTCTTTACAATGTAATCTGTTATTCGGAAATTTTCACGCACGAAATACAATAACACCTGAGAAAATGGAACCTGTCTATAATCGAATTCTGCCTGAAACAAAAAATTTTCAAACTACCGGCGAAAAGAATAGAATGCATTTTTATAACATAGTCTGCGGAACTAACAACTTTATATCTCCTCATCTCCTCCGTCCCTCGTCCTCTTCAACAATATATTTGTATTTCATACTAAATTGGCAAAATTTAAAGCAATTATTTCTTCAGCAAAAAATAAATAAATAAATAAATAAATAATATAGACTCTAGATGTCTGCCCCTGCGCTCTTCGTACACCAACCCCCGGACTTTACTTGGTCTGTATGTCTCTGTCTGGCTCTCTCTGTATCTATCTATTTCTTTGTCTGTCTTGTATATGTCTACCTTCTGTTAGCTATAATGTTTGTCTACTGTCTCTCTGTTTCCTGTCTGCTTGCTAACTGTCTGCTTTGTGCTTGACAGCCTACACTCTCTCGGTTGTCTGTATGCTGCCTGTCTGTCTTCTGTCTGTCTCTTATCTGCTATCTGCTGTCTGTTTCTGTCTGTCTGTCTGCTCTCTCTTGTGTTTGTCTGTTTCCTGACTGCGTGCTAACTGTCTGCTGTCTGTCTGTCTACATCCTATCGGCTGTTTGTATGTTGTCTGTCTGTTGTTTGCCCATTGTTTGTCTGCTGTATGTCTTCTGTCTGTTATCTGCTTTCTGTCTTTCTGCTCGTTGTCTGATGTATGTCTGTCTGCTCTCTGTTTGCTGTCTGTCTGTTTACTCAAGTTTCAAGTCACAAGGATTGAGGTCTGGTGATCTTGGAGGCCAAGCTGTTGGACAATGACAGCTGATAAGTCGATCATTTCCGAAGCTCTTGAGCAGTTGCATAACTAACTTTGCGATGTACGCAGGAAGTCTTGCATGAAAATGATTCTATCCAGACATGCACACAGTTGAAGTGTTTGAATGACCTGGTTGCGCAAAAGACTCTCATACCGTTTACCATTCACGATACAGGTAACGAGACATGCAGGACCCATCTCCTCAAAAAACAAATAGTCCTACCATACACGATGCCGTCAACCCGTACCACACAATTACCTTTGGCGAATGCATCGGTACTGATTGAGTTGCGAATGGATTTTCTTTTGCCCATATCCTGCAGTTTTGTGTGTTGACAAACCCTTGGAGATCGAAATAAGCTTCGTCTATCCACAAAATGTTCCATGACCATTCATTGTCCACTTCATTGTTCTATGACCATTCATTGTCCACCTCATTATTCCATGACCATTCATTGTCCTCTTCCATGGGAGCGAAAAATTCCAGAGCAAACATCTGTCTTCGTGGCAGGTCAGCAGGAAACAAATCCTGAACATGGGTAATTTTATAAGGATAACAATGCAGGATATTGCGCATAATTTTATGCACCGTGCTCACAGGCATGTCTAAAGATCGGGCAATTCCCCGTGCACTACACGTTTGCACAACAATTCTCGTCCTTTCCTCTAATGCTGTGGCCACATCTTCTTCTGACATCGAAGCAATTTATTTCCTCCCTCTTTCAGATTTCACTTCAAAAGTACCCGTCTCTTCGAATTTCTGAATCATACTCTTTAGACCCTTGGCAGACATCGGACCACAGCCTTTTTTCATACCCTTTAATGACCGGAATTTCTTTAAAGGTGCAAGCACACAGCCGCCGTTCTTGTAAAAGATCTTCACCAGCAGAGCGCGATCCTTCATTGAGAAACTCATGACAAGCTGCTCAGATGCAATATAAGAGGAACGCTACATACCACATGCAATGTGTCGTGCGCTTTTAATTTGCATAGTATGGCGCTTACAACGCCATCTATTGATATATTTTGGAACTTTTTTTTTCTTATGTCATACCGTTTTCCTCTTCTTCCAGTATATTCAGTTCAAATTTGAAGTCATTCTAAGCAGTTGTTCTTTTTTTACAGCATTTTGAAAGTGGGACTTTAGTTATGATCACGCTGTATATTTATTTATTTTTATGTGTTTTTTCGCGCGCGCATGTGTGTGAAAGACTGTCTGTAAAATGAACAAAGAATTTACATTAAGTTCAGAGATTAACCATGCCATGCAATATGTCATAATAGCCATATGTGATACTAATACACCGCAAAAAAAATTGTTGATTTTACAGTATAATACTGGCACCCCAGCTGCTAGAATTATACCGTAAAATTAACAGTAATAAACAGTAAAATAAGCAGTAACACGCTGCCGCGCATGTCTGTCTGTCCGTGTGTCCATCTGTCCGTGTGTCCATCTGTCCGTGTGTCTGTCCTCTTTGTACCATCGAAAAGTACATGAAGTTATGCTTCAAATTGAACCAAATATTATTTATAGGTTTTTAGCTATGGTCAGCAGGTCCCACTTGAACTTGGGGATATTTCGACGAAAAGGGCGCTGCGATAACAATTTTTGTTCCATTTTCACTATTGTATCATAGAAAAGTGTATGAAGTTATGCCGATAATTAAACCAAATTTTTTGTATATGTTTTTGACTATAGCCTGCATGTCCCAGTTGAACTTGGGGATATTGTGCCTAGAGGGAGCGCTGTGATGGCCATTTAAAGATTTCAAATTCAAAAAGTTGTACAAAAAAATTAGAAATCGTATTTTTTTTTTTTTTTTTTTTTTTTTTTTTTTTGCGTTAAATGTTTGGCCTTGATCCAAAAGTATTCAAGAGCATTTTTTGTTTTGCCTCTATCATAAAAAATGTCTGAGGTATAGCAGTTTGAAATTATAGGGTGGCTGACATTTTGAAACAATACAGAAGAATTCCTCCATAAATGACTTTAATTTATGATTTTTAGTGAACATGGTTTTGACAAATTTTCTTTCATTGTTGTAAACATCGTTTCAACTCTTACATGCTTAACACTATATATTTATATTCGCCAACGTCAAATTCTCGCCAAACTTGGCGACAATTGACGAAATGTTGACAAATTTGGAGATAATAATACGTTGTCATATATGAAGCCAACTTGGCTATGACCGTCTAATTTGGCGATATTCTCATTCAAATTCAATATTGACGAGAACTGGGAATGACTCTTCTGTAATCGGTTTCCAAGCATTTTAGCTTCGTGTCTTTCAGTAAAATTAGCTAAAATCTTAAAACCAAGCAATAGGGAGGCTATCTTTTTCTGCCAATACAGGCCAGAAGGACTTTTCGTAGTTTAGTATAATACATCGACTGATCGCATCCGGATAACCCGACGATTCGCAAGTAGCTGACGTACAACAGAATGACGAAAAATATCGGGTTTTTTTTTTTTGTTTTTTGTCGGTTTGATAGCAAATTTTGAAGTATTAACATGTATGATATTGAAGAAAGTTTTGGGATTGGCATATCTGACTAATTTAACATGCTTTGTTAACTAGTCCAAACAGCACCACCACCCAATCACCTTATTCTAGCATGTACTCACTGTTCGAGTCATTATTTTTTTAATAAAAATACCAAACAAGTCTAGTTCTTGTCCGTAGACAATCTAAATGATGAACTTTTAAGGAAATTTCTGTTTGAGATTAGTTTTAGTTAAATCTGTTAAATATACCTTTTTAAGTGAAGAACTACATATAGTGGTAATCCTGACTAATAAACAAAGTCAATACTTTTACAGCAAATCTTAAATCTTATTAGCCATATTTATCCAAATGCAGCAAATCTTTGCATACCTCTTTAACTTTGCTGTATTTTAGTGAAAAATTTCAACACATTTACTTTGCTTTAAATTAAATGTGATATTATCACGAGGTGTGTTGGTAATGGTCGCTATCCCACACCCGCATCACAATAACACTGAATCAGAAGCCCTACACTTCCAGAGATATTTTCGAAGTGACATTATATAAGATGTCATTGGCTGAATTACTGTGCACTCTTCCAGCATTTCTTGCAATGTCAGAACAGTTACACAATTAAAAAAAGGAAGTAGATAGGTTCAAAATATCGTTTTATCTTCATTAATTTTAAATGATGAACGGAAATGCATGTTCGACTTGGATTAGACACCCTGTATACTGAAACAGTGAATTCAGTTGAGCTACGAACCTTCAGTGGATAAATGTTTATGCCAAAGCTTGTTCGTATTATCACCCTTCATTCTTCTTCTTTTTTTTTTCTGTTCCAAGAATTCGCTAACGCCCTGTATATTTTACACATTTTTTTTTCATCGTACACATCTTTAATTTGAAGAGTGTTTGGTGGTAGACGATATCTTTTTTGACGAGTGATGCATTAATATTTCACAATATGCATGTTATATTTCAATGTATATTTTTTGCAAATCATTAAACGAAAATCTCTGAGATTCTGAAAATTTGAAAAATCAATCATAAGTGTAAATTTTTAATGAAATCTTTCACGCAAACACACATATATTATTTCAAAGTTAGCATAAATCTATTAAAGTATACGTGTATTTTTATTTTATTTACAATACATTAATTGTTTAAGTAATTTTTTTTATATATATTTCTATGATTTTGATTGATTTTATTTAAAATCAAAATAATGATGGCTTCTAAAAATTTTAAATGTTTTTGTTAACTGGCTTTTTATCAAAATTATCGTTGCAAGAAACGATTATTTAAATTTTTTGAATAAAATAACAGAATACTTATATGTGTTCATTATTTGTTTAATATTTAACAACACAGTCACCACATTTTTTTTAATGTATTGTGATATATAAGTGATATCAAAATATCCAGAGCTAAATAAAAAGTTATTTTAGTTAGGAATTCTAAATTCTACGTTATTATTATTATTATTCGTTTTAAGTATAAAATGAACAACTCGTAAGATTAAAAAAATTCATTTCATGTTTTAATAATTCTTCCAAAACTTTAGATACCTCGATGTTTTATATGTGAGTTAACAAAAATGCATCTGAAAATTCTGAATATTCAGTAGATTTTTTTTTCGCTTGGTTATAGAAAACAGTGCGTTTTATGCGTTTGAAAAACAGGCAGTGTTCTCGGTAATTTATGTCAGAAAAGATACATTCCTGTAATATTCGCAGTTCAGCCGTAATAACTTGTAATTTAGTTATTGTTTACTGCCAACGAACAAATTAATGCATAGTTCTAATTTTTCCACTCAAAGATTTACTACTGGCAGTGTTTCTTATTTTTATATTGCAGTCTCACTCTTCCTTTTTCAAAGCCTTCGAGCCGTGAAATTAATTAAAATCTTTACAAATAACTGACGCTTTTTATGATTCTATGAGTAAAGCCACAAAATTAAGAACATCATAAATAGAAATAACAGTCAACCGCTGTTGTGTTTCTTTTCATAGAGGGAAAATAAAGGAAATTAATTAGCTAATTATTGCACCCTCATTTACTGGCTTTTCTTCAAAATTTTTAGATGCCTCGATGTTATAGATGGGATAGACACTACAGAAAAGAATCAAGCAAGGAATTAAATTAATTGAGTCTCTAAATAGTGCAATTTTCTTTTTTTCCCCTTCCCTTTTGTGTACTAAGTGCTGTAATACGTGCATTCTGTTAGGTGGACGTAATGAAAATAGCGGGAATAATGTTAATGGAGTTATAAATATTTTTGGCCATGTTTTGAGGAAAAACATTTAATGGAAAAGAAGTTCTCTTTTGATACTTTTTTTATGTACGTATATATATATATATTAAAAATTTGGTACAAATCTATAAAGTACAAGTCAATAATATATCTATTAAATAATCAGATTAGGTATATAGCCTAAGTAAGATCAAAGCCGGGTTAAAAAAAATTATGTGCCTTGGGCACAGATGTTGTTGTGGAGGCGCTTTTACGCGCATTTTATTAGGCAATCCATTTGCTAGGTGATATAATATATTCGAATAATATAAAAAATGTAATGTTTTAAAATTGAAATTGAATTGTAATATAAATTCTGCTTAATCGTCAGATGTTATCTAAAGTAAAGAGCAATCAGATTTATATGCAAGTAATTAGCGACATAATATGAATTTTCTCTTTGAAATTGAAGATGAAATTTATGCTCAAGCACCTTGGAATTTATGCAGAAGAAGAAGTTGAAAAAATAACAACCTATGAGACTACAGTTTTTTTCCTTTGAGTGTGTGTGTGTGTTTGTGTGTTACTGATTGAGATTCTACCTTCAACCACCTTATCTAAAGTGAGATGTTTCGCCTACTGTTTAGATAAACATCAACTAATAAAAAATTTCAATTCACAATGAAGGTGTAAATAAATTGGTAATTAAGTAATAAACATAGGTTTTTGGTCTAATTAAATGTTTCACAGATTCTTTCAGATTAATGAAAATTTCAATATCTATACTAATATTATAAAGGAGTAAATCTTGTTTGTTTGTTTGTAGGGGGTAATCTCTGGAACTACCGAACCGATTTCAAAAGTGATGGTGGCAAATTGATGGTGACAACCCCTGCTCTAACATAGGCTACACTATCACACTGGCTGTCAAGCCCTGAGAGCTTGGCAGCCGGTTCTGTATGTATGTATGTACGTACGCAATGCGATAACTCTTCATAGAAATATCCGTTTTCCTTCAAATTTTGTTTATAGGTTCACTGTGTTAAGGCGCTTCCCTGATTAGTTTTCGGGATTGATTGGTTAAGTATAAAAGGGGGGGAACAAGGGGCTAATTCCCCCCCCCCCTTAATTTATATAAATGGGTTTTTCATGCAGAATTATTCCGTTTTCCTTCAAATTTTGTTTATAGGTTCACTGAGTTAAGGCGCTTCCCTGATTAGTTTTCGGGATTGATTGGTCAAGTATAAAGGGGGGGAACGAGGGTCTAATTCCCCCCCTTATCTGTACTAATATTATAAAGGAGTAAATCTTGTTTGTTTGTTTGTAGGGGGTAATCTCTGGAACTACCGAACCGATTTCAAAAGTGATGGTGCCAAATTGATGGTGACAACCCCTGCTCCAACATAGGCTATATTTTATGTCGGTGCCACTAACCCCAGGGGGTGCAGGAGCAAAAAACGTTCTAAAATTGCAATTTTTCAGTTATCACACTGGCTGTCAAGCCCTGAGAGCTTGGCAGCCGGTTCTGTATGTATGTATGTACGTACGCAATGCGATAACTCTTCATAGAAATATCCGTTTTCCTTCAAATTTTGTTTATAGGTTCACTGTGTTAAGGCGCTTCCCTGATTAGTTTTCGGGATTGATTGGTTAAGTATAAAAGGGGGGGAACAAGGGGCTAATTCCCCCCCCTTAATTTATATAAATGGGTTTTTCATGCAGAATTATTCCGTTTCCCTTCAAATTTTGTTTATAGGTTCACTGAGTTAAGGCGCTTCCCTGATTAGTTTACGGGTTTGATTAGTTAAGTATAAAGGGGGGGGGATCGGGGGGGCTAATCCCCCCTTAATTTATATAAATGGGTTTTTCATGCAGAATTATTCCGTTTTCCTTCAAATTTTGTTTATAGGTTCATTGGGTTAAGACGTTTCCCTGATTACTTTTCGGGATTGATTGGTTAAGTATAAAGAGGGGAACAAGGGGCTAATTCCCCCTTATCTATACTAATATATAAAGTAGTAAAGATTGTTTGTTTGTTTGTTTGTTTGTTTGTAGGGGGTAATCTCTGGAACCACTAAAGCGATTTTAAAAGTGATGGTGGCAAATTAATGGTGACAATCCCTGCTCCAACATAGGCTATATTTTATGTCGGTGCCACCACCCCCAGGGGGGTGCAGGAGCGAAAAGCGTTCTAAAATTTCGATTTTTTGTGTACTGAAGGAGATAGAAGTATCAAATTTGGTATGGTAGTTACTTACAAGATTTAAATGCTCTATAAGAACAAAATCTAAAAAAATTCGAAATTTAAAAGGCTGAAATAAGCAAAAAATTTTCTAAAAACATTCTAAATTACAATTTGTATGGAATGTCTGGAACTACAGAACCGATTTCAAAAGTGATGGTGGCAAATGGATGGTGACAATCCCTGCTCCAACATAGGCTATATTTTATGTCGGTGCCACTACCCCGAGGGGGGTGCAGAAGCGAAAAACGGTCTAAAATTGCGATTTTTGCGATGCTGAAGGAGCTAGAAACTTCAAGTTCAGCATGATTGTTATTTATAAGATCTAAATGCGCTCTAAGAACAATTTCTAAAGAAAAATGATCTAATGATTCTGCGATTTTTCAACTATTGAATTTCTAAAATTACCAAATTTCACAATAGAGTACCATAGCGAAACCTTCACGCGTAAAAAGATAATGATAAGGGCGACGTGTCCTGACGTGTATATTGACTATAGCACGAGTCACAAATTATAGTATCCTTTTTATTCTGTTAAAATATAAAAGTGAATTATGAAATGTCAATATTTTGTTTGATTAAAGGTTCGTTAAGAGAAATTGACCAGCGTAGCGGGCGTAGCTTGCTAGTACTTTATAATGCTTCCAAAATGGAAATTTTATTCGCAGTTTTCGTTAATTGACCACATAATCGTAATCAAAGTATGAACATTTTGTTGTAAATTAAACCTCCTTAAATGTTTCTTTCAAATTGATAAGAAATTCTTGTAAACTTCATAATGTTTTTAAAGTTGTGGCTTATTTTCAATACTATCGTATATATTTACAAAATAAAAACTCGAATTAATTAATAACAATGATGAAGTTATTGTATTTAACTATGCAATTAATTCAAATACCTTGGAACGGAACCCGTTAAAGCTTAGATGTAAAGGGCAATCACTTTATAATTTCGCTTTTGCTTTACTTAAATATTTTTCCCATACAGTTAAAACGGCAAATATCAAGGCTTTATCATACACTTCAAAGCTTGTTCTACCTAATACTAATGTCTTCAGATTGGGTATCTAGTTACAAGATATCAATAATAGGAATTATCCAAAGCTCATTTATGAAGTGGGTACTTTGAAAAGTTTAATTCCAATTTTCTTGGCACACAGAAGTTTTTAAAATTTTCCTTTGATATGATTTACAAAATAAAAGCTCGAATTAATTGGTATAATGATGATAAAGTTATTACATCTAACCATACAATTAACTGAGATATTATAGAAATGGAACCCATTAAAAGCTTAGGTGCGATGGGCAAATGTATGATACGATTATGAAAAAAATCCTTTGTGATTTGTGAATAATTTGGGGTTGGTCTGTCTATTAAAGAAAACCTCTTATTGACTGACCTCAGCTATAAAAGATTGAATGGAGAAAGAATAGAGCTTAATGCTGTTACAAATACTTCTATTTACTATGTCTCATTTACATTTCAAGAAAATGGTGTTTCATATGAAAGAAAATCGCCTGATATATTAAGGGTCGTTAGTGTAATTTTGTGTTCATGATCACAAAAACCTATACAGATGAGTGTTATTGCTCTTGAAGAAATTTGCATTAATCGAAAACAGTAGATTTAGTCACCGAATGCACCTTCAGCTTCTTTCACCAGGAACTAAGATCATTTGTAATTCAAAACTATTACTTTTGACCGCATGCCTTTCGCCACGGCGGAAATCCGCAACTTATCACATAAGGTGACTCAACGAACACTGCGATGTAAGACCTAAGATCAAAACCAATCCCAACTCGTCGAATGAATCTACATAATCGAATTGCAATAAAAAAAATAAATAAGAAAAATTGTTTTTCAAATAGATCGCCGAACAAGCTAAATCAAGCTACGAAACCGGTCGCAAGGGTCAGGACCCCACTTTCCCGTCCATATGGCACGACGCCCACAAGATGGGACACTCCCTTCCAAGGACTAATAAGGGGCCCAAAAATCGGCCTACGCTGATCGAAGGAGGAAGAAGTTGTCACGAAAATAATATTCATTCAAGTATCGATAAGTCGTATTTCATCGAGAGGCTAATTAGTTCTTAGACATCAGCGGATTCATTAAACTTTTTTCTTTCCTTTTCCTTTTTCTTTTCTTCTGAGTGACTTAAAGAAGAATATGGAATGAAGAGGTGACTTACAGATAAAAGTTTATATCTTGAACCATGCTATCGAAAGTTTCTATTCATTATAAAAAATAACGTAATTGTAAAAACAATTTTGTGGAAACAGCTCTGGATTTACTTCTGAGAATAATGAAGATGCTCATCTAATGTCAATCGCACATTTTTGGCATTTTACGCTTTAGTTTAACAAGTTATATGGTCATTTTTCTCTCTAAACGGCTACACAGGCTTAATCTTAGAGTGGATACTTAACTAAGCAAACAACCCCCAACCAAAGCCTGTCCTACGCAATTTGGGGCTTTAAGAAACATACTGAAATTCGGAGCCCCTTTTTCTCATTTATTCGCCAGATGGATAGTACTGTATGCCTAAAAAACCGACTATTCGCAATTTGCTGATATTTGTATCTGCTTTAGAGGATTATTAAAAAAATAACTGTGGATTTGCTTTCGAGACAATTGGAAATGTTCATCTTAATCTAAATTGCACATTCCTGCTTCAGTTCAATTTAGTTTAGCAATGCTACAGTCATTTGTTTTGCTCAAAAAGACTACAAAATCGAGTTTTACTATTTAAAATGGTTTCATAGCCAAACGAATATTTCTCCAGAACAGAACCAAGAATCAAACTCTGATTCCTTGATTATTGAAAGCTTTACGCTTTTCTGGAGAGAAAAAGGTTAAAATTATACGAAGAAAAAGACTATGTAACCCTTTGACTACGAATCGGTACACACACACACACATATATATATTAATTAAAGAAAGTTTCGCTCTGTGTGTCTGTCTGTAAGCGATGGCTAGGAAAATCCATCGCACCTACAATGGTGGCCAAAAGTTTGGACATTTTTTGAAGGTTTCCTGTTTTTCAAATTTGCGTGCTTGTAGAATATATTAATTTTCACTTAAATACAAACGTTTATACATCAAATTGAATGTAATTTAATGTAAAATTTAATAATAAAAACAGTATTACAATATCTGTTTTACAAAAAAGTTATGCTCATTTTAGTAGAACAAACAAACACAAATCGTTTTGAATAAGGACGTGTTTTGTAATAAAAGCGTACTAGCCAATAACAAACACTGTTCTGAGGACCAATCAAATGTATGTAATTATAGTTTAGGTTATTTGGATGGTAAAAGAGTTATTGTTGTGGAAATATTTTGTGGAATGATGCATATTAGTACAATTAAATAGAGTATTGCTGTTTTTGAATATTTAAAGTCCTTTTTTTTAATTAAACTAATTTTAAACAATGTCATCAACAAGAAGAACTAATTGGACATCTACAAAAAGAAGCCGAATTGTCATATTGAAAGAAAATGGCCTCTCTTATGCTGAAATTGCAAGACAAGTTGGTGGTTCAGTGACTTGTTCTGGTGTACGACAGTTCTGTTTACGTTATGAAAAAACAAAATCAGTGGAAAATGAGGCCAAATCAGGCCGAAAAAAATGCACAAGTGCTACTGCCGATAGAAAAATTAAACGGCTATGCCTTCAAGATAGAAAAATTTCATCAGATGCCATTAGATGTGAAATGAATGCAGCGGGTATTGCAGTAAGTTCAAGAACAATAAGAAGAAGTTTATCAGGATTTGGACTACAAGCTAGAATTCCAAGGGAAAAACCATATTTAAATCAAAAGCAACGCTAAAAACGAGTTAAATGGGCAAAGGAACCCATTAAATGGTCAGAAAATCAATGGAAGCAAGTAATCTGGAGCGATGAGAGTAAAATATCGCTCTTTGGTAGTGATGGTAGAAAATACGTGAGACGTAGTGTAGGAGAAGCACTTCATCCTGATTGCATTGAAGCAACTACGAAAAGTCCAACAAATGTCATGATTTGGGCATGTATGTCTGCAGATGGTATGGGCCGAATTCAAGTGATTGATGGCATCCTGATTGCCAAAAAATACATCGAAACTGTCCTGGAACCAAAATTGATACCTTCCATCAGGGATCTCTTCCCCAACAACGCACCATTTATTTTTCAGCAGGATTCAGCTCCATGCCACACAGCAAAAGTATACAAAGCATGGTTTCAAAATAAAGGCATAGATATATCACCATGGCCAGGAAACAGCCCTGATCTCAATCCAATTGAAAATTTGTGGCGATGTTTGAAAATTCTTGTACGAAAAAAACGTCCATCCAATAAAAGACAACTTATTGAAGCTATAATTGATTCTACGAAAGATGAACTCGAAATACTCGTTCACTCGATGAAAAGACGCTGTGAAGCTGTCTTAAAAAATAAGGGTTATCCTACTAAGTATTGATTGTGTAAGTATCACTTTAAAAAAATGCAAATCTAAGATAGATCTTACTATTAGTTGCATAACTTTTTTTGTAATACAGATATTGTAATACTGTTGTTATTATTAAATTCTACATTAAATTACCTTCAATTTGATATATAAACTTTTGTATTTAAGTGAAAATTAATATATTCTACAAGCACACAAAGTTGAAAAACATGAAACTTTCAAAAAATGTCCACACTTTTGGCTACCACTGTAGAAGTCTGAAAATTTAAGTGAGTTTAATCCAAAACCTGTTCTGGTGCACCTGGAATCAAAATTTTAATATTATGAAAATTAGCCGAAATATTAATTAAAAACTTATTAAACATCGCTTCCAAAATGCCATCATTTTCTGAAAATTGTGCAAAAGAAATATCAAAACCGCAAAATGGGGTCTGTGTTGCGAGGGTCAAGAAAGATTTTGGGTTTGTACGAAAAAGGCCAGGTTACCAGATTCACTTTTAACCTTTTCGAAATACGTCGAAATAACAAAAACTATTAGGTCTATCAACACGAAAATTTGCAGATCTAGATTAAAAAAAAAAAAAAGATCTGACTTGGTTCGTCATTCGATTTGGTTTTCGATCGCCTTACAGATTTTAGTTTCTCCTTCTACTATCAGGGAACGCATTCTTATCTTAGGTTCTAAAAATTCCGATTCCGAAAAACTAAAATTACATTGATCCAGATATTAATATTTTCAGATATTAATTAAAAGATAATAACTTCTTTTTGTAAATTAAAATTATTTTATCTTGCAAAGACCTGCTTTTATTTTGAAAACTATCATTTTCACACTCAAAGTGAAAAAAACTATAAAATGAAATGGAATATTACAGAGTTTTCGGGCTCTATATAAAATTACTAAAAATATATAAGATACGGATTTGAAAATTGGTATATATACGTAAACTCATATGCTAATTACAAACTTCTAAAAATCAAAAAAATCGACCGATAAATTTTATTTTATCAAAAAGAAAATATTTCACTTATTTTCAATAAACAAAAGATAAAAAAATAAATAAACAATGCTTTGAATAATTAAGAACCTCACTCACAAATTTTAACACATGTTAAAATTTTTAAAATATAAGATAGGCATATGAGAAAATTGATATATTTACGCAAAATTATATTTTATTTAAGAAATTCGAAAAAAAAAATCAACCGGTAAATTTTTATTTTATACCCTATCGCAACGGGGTTTGGGTCATTCGACTTGGTTTTCGATCGTCTTACAGATTTTAGTTAACCCTTCCACTGCCAGGGGACGCATTCTTATCTTAGGTTCTATGGGCCCGATCACAACCTATTTGGCTCATTCAACTTGGTTTTCGATTGTGTTACAGATTTTTGTTCTACCTTCCACCACCAGGGGCGCATTTTTATTTCGTGTTCTATGAGCCAAATTTCAACGGGATTGGTTCATTCAACTCTCTTGATACAACGGATACCCGGATGTTCGAAGTGTCGGATGTTCATATTGAACAGAGTTAGCCACCTGGTGGCGGAAAGTGGAACTAAAAGATTTTGCAGCGCCTGCTCAGCACGCCTGCTATACGGTGCCGCAGGCAGCGGGGACACGTGTCCGAGGTTTGTTTAGATCAGAATGCACCCCCTATCGGCGAATGGTGGAAATAAAGGATTTTCAGGCGCGTACGCAGCACTTTTCAAAAAAAAAATTCATACTAATTTGGGTTAAAGATACATAGTTCATAAATAAAGTTCATAGATAAAGTTCATACAAACTTGAGGTTTGTTTTGTCACACGGACTTGAGCAGCGCAGGGTGGAGTCAGCTAGTATATATATACATTCCAATGACTGGGCTGCCACTGGCGACTATTTTTATATTATTCGCATCTTTATTTACTAAAACTTTTGTTTGTGATAGATTTTTCTTGAATTGCCCTAAATGTGTATGGATATTTTTTCCCTTTAATGCGGTACAAATAGAAAAAAAAATGATAATAAAATGTCACCAATGGCATCCCTGCTATTGGTCAGTGGGATGAATATGTCCCAGTCTGTATTTACACGGTTAAGAGTCGCAAAAGATCGGCCTACGCCAATCGAAAAAGGAAAAAGTTGTCCCGAAAATAATATTCATTTTAATATCGATAAGTCGTACTTCATCGAGGGAATAAGTATAGTTTTAGACATCAGAGGATTCATTAAACCCCCTTATTTTCGGTGAGTGATTTGAAGAAGAAACTTCGATCAGTTGGTTTGGGAAGAAATGGCTTACTGGTCAAAGTTTATATCTTGATCCATGATAACGAATGTTTCTAAATATTGTAATCTACCTTGTAAAAGTAATGTAGTTTTCATAAAATATCTTGTGAAACATAAAATTGGATTTAATTTCAAGAAAAATTGAAACCTTCATCTAATATAAATTGCACTTTTCTGGTTTAGTTCAGTTTAAACTTACCAACGCTACACCCATTTTTTGCTCAAAAAGACTAAAAAAACTTATAGCCTTTTGGAAACAAACACAACCAAGAATCCTCTGTACCTGTTTGTTCATTGACTATACTGTGGGATGCTTTCTGCACTTCTAAAAAAAAAATGTTATAGAAAATTATCAGCAAAAATAGATATATCTCTGTTGGAATTTACACCTTTTTTTCCCTTATTTTAGTACAGGGTGTCTCTTAAATCCATTCCCATTTCAAAAGTTCATTAAAACAAACAAAATAATAATAAATTGTCCTAGTGCGTTTTGCATCATAAGACGTGTGAAAGAGCCTGATTTTTTCCATGGAAACAGGAAGAGAATTTCAAAGAGACTCATAAGTAAGTTCAATATCAAAAAATCATATAAATTAAGCAAGGTGTTGTATCAGAGGGCGGTTTACACCTTAGACTTTGCAAACGGTCGGAATTTTTGTAACAAAAAATTGTTTAATGTCGTTTAGTTTTGTAGTCGTATAATTGTTTAATCGTTAAATAAGTTCATTTTTAAAAAAATTATAAAAAATTGACAAGTTGCCGTTTCGGATCGGAATACGGCTTGCTCAATAAGATCTGGAAAATATTCAGAATTTTCGTAAGAAAACAGATTTTCGAATAAAATTTGAACACCTATCTGAGGGACACGACCTGAGTTGGAGACTTGGTTCGGGCGCAACTGACCAACCCATAGTGGGCAGTATACAGGGTCACTTTGCGTGGCTCTACATCTATGTGACTGCCCTGAGTAGGTCATCTAATCATTTATCTACTACATTTAAATGTTATTAGCTATTATCTACATATGTTCAACAATCATAAACTCTGGTTCTTACTAAATTTTTGTTTAATAATAATAATAATAATAAATAAGAAAAAATCATTTAAAATGAGAATTTAAATGATCAAAGGGAGAGCAAAATTATTATTGTTATTATTAATTAGTATTATTTTACAAAGAAGCAAATGATATCGAATTATGAGGAAAGACGCTGGCCCCTGGGCAGCCGCGCCTCGTTTGCCCGATTGATGCGTCGATATAAAAACGCTACTGCGAAAAATAATTAACGAATAATATTTTATTAATTTACTTAATAAACACTGTTTTTTTAATCTTTGTTTCCTTAAACTTCATAGTTACAGTTTATTTTTAAATAATCTTACTATTTAAGTGGCTGGGGGAATTTATATAAAACTAACTGCTTGTGGAAAACTTTACAAAATCCTCACAAATGGTTAATTTTTTTTTCTGCTTTTATGATGCGGGAAAGAAATTGTTGCGCAAGTGCAGTTCTACGTAAGTGTTTTCATCTCACCCGCAATTCTCATTAAAAACAACTCACTGTATCATTATTCCCTTAATTTTCCGATCAAAATTATAATGTCCGTATTCGTTTGCTTTTGTTCAGTCGGGGATACGGAATTCTTCCGAAGCCAAAAATCACTAAATTCCTGCCAATAGCTGTAATAAACTTTCTTTCAATTAATGAGGCGGTCTGTCCAATTCCCGTCGTGATCTTTGGGCACGCTTTAAGCATTTAGGTGGACAATGCTACCTATGTATTACGACCCGTTTTATTGTGGGCCGATTGTACATTGTTCAAAGCAGATGTTCGGTCGCAATCGAATAAGAGAAAGCTTAGAAATAAGTTACGCAGAATCGTTACCAAATGTCAGTAATTAGAAATAGGTTTTTTTTTCTCAATGATTATCGTTCATATTTAACCGGTATAACTATAAAAGTTGCATTGTGTCTGGAGACAGAAAGATAAAAAGAAAAAAAAAAGATCGTAAATTTCTATATATGTATTTCTTTTCGAATACATTATTGAACTTTCATACGATTCATTGTAAAAAGTTATATGAAATGAGTCTTGTGGGATGCATATGTATGAGATTCTTTTCTTTAGGAACTGATTCATTAATATAAGGTTTAAGGTTTACGTGCATGTACTGAACATTTCTCCGGGCATATGTAATTTAAATTATGTTACCTTTTATGAATTTGTTTTCCATTATCCATTAAACAAACATTGTAAAAAAAAATATCCGTAATAATAAAGGAATTTTTCCGTAAAATTTTACGGAATAGTTTCATTTTTCTGAAAAACAGCACAATTTCCATAATTGACATTTAGAGAACACAAATCCGTAAAAATACAGAAAGTTTTCCGTAAATTTAATGGAATATTTCCTCATTTCTTTCAAAACAGTATAATGTCTGTATCAAAACAGTTTAATTTCCATGAATGACGTTTAGAGGTTTGCGTACAGAAATTCCTTTGTTTGAAATGCGAAATTAAGATTGTTAAATATACTAGAGTTCTTTAAGGACCCATGCCTGTCCCGGTCACCTATTTCTTTCACTGGACAGGGGCGTGCCTGGAGCTCATTATAACCAGTCTGTGTCGGGACGGTAATTTTTTAATGAAAATATTACTGATATTTATATTTTTTTAATGAAATCTTTAAAAATGTATTTTATTTTAATAAAATACAGAAAAATATTTTTTGAAATCTACTTTTTGTCTCTCTTTATAGTGCTTCAAAATTATGATTTTTTTTTTTTTCACTGACTTCTTAAAATTGTATTTTAACTTTTTCAACGTGAGGCAATATTAGGTTATTTAAGGTTTCATAAAATAATATCTCTGCAAATTATTGGTATGATGTAAATTGGTATTAAACTAAACTGATTTGGTTTATAAATTTATGAATTAAACTAAAATTTATTATTTTATAAATTATAATTTTACAAAGTTTATAATTTTTCTTTAAATTTATAAAAATAGTTCATAATTTTTTCTTTACTTTTATAAAATTGAAGCTTTTAAAGTTTATAATTTATTTCTTTATAAAGTTACTACTTTTGTTAAAGCTACTTGCATAAAGTTACTAAAGTTTTCTACTTTATAAAGTTTTAATTTATTTCTTTAGTTTATAATTTTATAAATTAAACTTAATTAATAAGTCCAAATTTAAACTTATCTATCACAAGGTTATTAATTTCAAAATTGTCCTGGAAGTTACGGAATTTTTTTCCGTTAAAATACGGTGAAGTAAATCAAATTTTTACAGTGAAGAAAATCAAATCTTAATAAAAATAAAAATAGATACATAATATTTACATTTTATGAAATAAGATATAGTCTCAGGACTTTTTTCTAGGGGTACGCGTCCCCCTTAAAATTTTGTAAATCCAATGAGAGAAATTTTTTTTTTTTTTTTTTTGAAATTATATCTAAACTAACTTTACTAAGTATCGTAGATATTTATGGGATTTGTGAAATTTCCTGTATAATTTGGTCACAAACAAGATGTTTATTCATTTACCGTATATAGGTATTAATCACTCGAAGAGAGACCGCCAAAATGATAATTTTCTTGAATCAAACTGAGAGTACGCCTAAATATTTTTTTTTTTAGAATAAAGCCCTGATCTTTGTAATAAAAAAATAATTAGGGCAATTAAAATAATAATCATAATAAAAAAATCCGCTCAACAACAAAAAACTTTCTTACACATTTTCTAATTCATTTTTTAACATAAAAGCATGATAATTGCAGGCTTGAGTTTTGAAATGATTTGTAATCGGACAGTTTTTTTTTCATTTTCCGATAGATGAATTATATTTTATTATTGTCTCAGAACAGCAGTTTTTTTTCTTTCCTACATACTGTCCCGTCCGAAAATTTGCTTAAAAATACGAACTTCTGCAGCATTTTCTGAGAATTCTTCTGAATTTACCGAAAAACAGAAAAGTATATTGCAACAAAAAAATGCATATACCTATATATACTTTTCCTTGCTGATTAGACCTACGGAATTCAACTATAGTGCAAAAAGTGGATTTTACACACGAAATTAACTCATTTTTTTAAAATGTAGTCGGCTTCCAAGTCCTAATTCATGCATAACATTTAATAATAGATGTTATTACCAATCGGTTGGTATTTACTAGTATCATTTTCATACAATAATTTAGCGGCAAAGTTGGTGGGATTATCCTTCTCTTTCCACATTTATACATGTCATATTTGCACATAATATTCGTGGCCTGAAATGTCCTCCTTCTGGGTGGCTGCTAGATGGGGTGACTACCAAAGTTGTAAGATAATCGTCAACAGGTCGACATTACTTGCAAACGGGATTTTTTCCTTTTTATGTTACAATGTTACCTATTTATATGACATTGGAATATTGTACTAAGAATATTTTAAATGATTGATTTTGAAAGCGCAATAAAAATGATTGCATTCTATGGTTTACATCTACAACTATATGGAAAGTTAAACAAAATCTAATGAGTGTAAATTTAGTGGTATTCAAAATGTAAAATTTTAAACATTAGTCCAACAATTCCTTTGTAAATTTTTATGTATGCATTAACAGGTTTTCTCATGTGGATGACATTTATACTTGTATCTCGAATAATAACTCTGTGTGTATCGAACAAAAGGAACGAACACAAATCGCATCTTCATCTCGTTTCCAGGTTTAATTGGCTGTGAAATTTATTGTTTATATTACAACACAATCGCTCTTTCCAAAATCACAAGTATAAAATTTGTCCTCTCGTAATGACCCCACACACACAATCTGCTAGAAGTCAAAAATCAAATTAAATATTTCCAATTCCCTGCAACAGCAGGAGGGAAGCTATTCCGGGGTGACAAAAACCTACGGATCACTGTTGCCATCTCTCAGTTCCCAATTAAGGATCCTAATGCAGGAATTAAACGGAGCGGTAACTGTGCTGCCAATCTCGACCGAAACGTTACTGCGACAAAGGGTGTGCGGTGTTGCGAATTTGAGACGGAGGGGGTTTGATCTGCATACATACATATATACACACAGATATAGGGAGAGAGAGAGAAAAGCTCGGTGATGCAGCAGAGAAGGAGATTCTGACAGCCGCTTTCGGCCGGTTGTTTGCGGTTGACGCGGTCGCAGCTAGGGGCAATTAACCGAAAATGGCGACCGCTAATTACTTAATTAAGGTGCAATGTCAATCATAATTACTTCCATTCTAATGATCGGGCACTGTTTGCTGGCCAACAATGCTCACCCCTCTCGCGTCATATGGGGATCAATTAATTTTGGGCTATGATTTTACAGAAAGATATGGCAACAGCAGCGTTCGGAATATGCAGGAGAAGATTGTGATATTATTCACTGGGAAAATCTAAGAACAGAGAGATATTTGCTCATCTATGTTGGTTAATTGTCGGCTTAATCCAGAATAATGTTATTGAATTAAAGAAAAGCGATGACTAAGAGAGCAGAAACGAAGTAAAACCATCATGAAAATAATAAATGTCCTATTAAGTTTAAAATATTAACCATTTAAAACTAATGGGATTTCTTTAATGAAGTAATTTTTAAGTGACTTTCGTTGAAACACTGAATGTCGCAATAATTTATCAATTGTGTTAATTTTTTTTTTTTTTTTTTTAAATATTAAACTGAAGTTTTCCTTTTATTGCGAAAGAAAATGTATTGCATTTCGAGTGGCAGATTAGCTTTCAGTTTGAAATCATTGTATTAAATTAAATTAATTCAGTGCGATCAGGCATATACTATCAAGAATATATAACAATCTAAATTATTTCTATTTATTTCTATTTAGTTAGAATCTCTAAATTAATTTTTCGCCCACTTTTCAGGAACCAATATACTCCATTTTTTTCATTTTTACTCTATCCTTTTGACAGTGCAGAACTATATTATTTACCTCAATCATACTGATTGATGGGGAAAACATAACGAGTTGAAATTTTTTCAACTGATTAAGAGAAGTGTCTAAACCAGGAGACAAACCAGGACCTCTGTCTTACTATGCCAAAGCTCTGCCAATTTTACTATCTGCCCCCCGTCCTAAAGGAAGTTTGCAAGTTTTCTGCTATTTGCAAGAAGATACTGGGAAATCAGGCAGAAAATTGAGTAGAGAAAAATTAATGAAAAAGCGATTAAAAATAAGCTGTATCATACGTTTTATTAATAGCTCCCACTAAGTAAAAAATCATAATAATGTGTTTTCTTCCCTTTGAAGAAAGATGTGTTTCTTCCCCTTTAGAACTTTTATCCTCGTTATACTATTTGCGGTTGCTTCCTAACAATCGTCAGTAGCCTGCCCTTATGTTTATTGTTACTTGCGTTTGGAAAGGATTTCTTTATAATTTTATTTTAATTTCTGTTATTAAATTAAAGCAGATCTAAAACTGGAATTTACTTTTTTTTTTTTTTTTT
The DNA here is from genome assembly GCA_963931845.1 of Maratus michaelseni. Classification (NCBI taxonomy): domain Eukaryota; kingdom Metazoa; phylum Arthropoda; class Arachnida; order Araneae; family Salticidae; genus Maratus; species Maratus michaelseni. The sequence continues at coordinate 257,956,790 of OZ007591.1, forward strand.
TTTTTTTTTTTTTTACAAAAGTCAAGGGTTTATAAAAGCTTGCATATTATTTGAATTAATAGAGATATAAAACAAAAACTTAAAAAAGATCTGAAATCTACACATTTGTTTCATTAGATGATGTAACTATCATCGATATATATATATATATATATATATATATATTTAAAATTTAGTACTTTCAAATATACTGAGATATTACTCAAAATGCCCTTTTTTTAAAAATTAAATCTCATGAAGGGAAATAAATAACAGTATGCATTTTTTATTTGTATTATTACTACTTCCAAACATGTTTTTTTTTTTTTTTTTGTAAGTGGCTTTTAAATTTTTTTCATTCTAAATTATGCCATCTTAATTTTGAAAATTTCAGAAATCAGCATTTTTGACAGCTTGTAACTCAAAAGGAGAAAGTGGTACTCATGTGTGATTTGGCAAGGAAGGACCTATCTATATACTGTCTATAAATCATTTTCTGTCATTCCAACTAGTCTATGAGATACAAAGTCTTGAAATTGGAGAAACGACAGCCAGCCGCAAGTAAAAAGAACCTTTAAGAACAAGAAACATTTTACTGAATAATTTTTCTGGGTTATGTAGAAAAAAAATATTTCTGGAATACGCTGTACTTTTGTATTAAAAGTTCAAGAGTCATAAGAAGGGCAAGAGTCATAATTTCTTGCCAAGAGTTTTGATTTTTGTATTAAATTATTGTGTACACGAAGTTACCAAAGTTGCGTCACTATGTCCATACCATAAGAGTTCGTGAAATGAAATATTTTCTTGTGTATTTTCGTTAGAGATTTTTGCGTCAGAAAGGAATTTAAAAAGGAAGATTTCATGCACTTTCATGATATGAACATAAGTATATAACTGTGGTAACTTTTTGTATTCAATATTCTAATACCAGGGATCAAAGCTCTTGCCGAAAAATTCGTATGACTCTTGAAACTTTAATTATAACACATAGCACCAGTGGATAAGAAGTTCTGCTCTCAAAGCTGATAGACGGAAGGTGCTGCAATATTGCCTTACGTTAGAAAAGTTAAAATAAAATTTTAAAAAATTAGTGAAAAAAATGTCCTAATTTTTAATTTTAATTTCTATAAAAATAAAAAGTAGATTTAAAAAAATATTTTTCCGTAACTTATAAAAATAAAATCAATTCCTAAATATTTCATTAAAAAATATATATATTACTATTATTTCCACAAAAAATTACCGTCCAGACATGGCCCCGGTTAAGATGGGCCAGCATGTCGAGCCGGGTCAGGCCTGGATCCTTAGTAAATACAACAATCTTAATTCGCATTTCAAACAAGGCGATTTCTGTACGCAAACCTCTAAAAGTTATTTACGGAAATTGCACTGTTTTGGAAGAAATACGGACAAAATCCATTAAATTTACGGAAAACTTTCTGCATATTTACGGTATTGAAATCTTTACGAAACTAATGTCATTTAAGGAAATTGTACTTTTGTTTTGGAAAAATGAAACTTCTCCGTAAAATTTTACGGAAAATCTCTTGTATTTTCACGGACTTTTTTTAGAGTGTGGAGTTCGAACTCAAGTCACCCTCGTCGGCCTAACCGTTCGAAATTTTCCATAGTTTTCTTCCAACCTTGGAAGTATGGAAACCTTGGAAATGTATAACCTTGGAAACTGGCTATTTTTTTTTTTTGTGTGTGTGTGGGGGGGGGGGGGGGAGGGGGCATGTTTGGAAGTAGTAATAACACATATAAAAAATCATTCTATTATATATTTCTTCAATGGACATAATAGTATATATTAAAGTACTCAATTTAAAAAAAATGCAAATAAATCTACCACAATTACATAATCTAATAGATAAAAGTGCTTATAGATTTTGGATCGTTTTTGAATTTTTTGTTTATCTTTATTAGTTCAAAAAATATGCAAGAATTTATAAAACTTTGAATTTTATTACCCCCCCCCCCCTAGTACCATTGGGGTCTTATTTTAACCCATTATTTTTTGTTTTAAAGTTTTTTATTTTTCGAATCAGAAAAAAAAAATTAAGTTAATAAATAAAATCATATAGACATTTCGCAAAAAGAGGCTACATTTAATAGGATTAAATTTCTGGTTCAAATCATGCAGAAATAAGAACGCTCATCAAAATTTAAAACCTGGTACTAGGAGAGTTAAACGTGCAAAATCGTAGTTTTTAACCCCTTCTAATTAAAAAGATTTTTAAGATAGAAATTTTTTAAAAATGGATTTTTACTTTTTTTTCTATATACATTTCCACATACAAAGTATAAGAAAAATAAAAAATGCTGCGGCGACACATCTTTGTCGAAATTCTGTGAAATGACCCGCATAAGTAAAAGAACTTATTTCACCAAAATGAATTTTTCTCCGTTTCAAGACAATGGTTTCAATATTTAATTATCAATATTATATTTCAACCGCTTGTACACAATAAATGCATAGTTACCGATTGCATATATTTTAAGATATCTCAATACGTTTATAGCTAATTTTGTGCATAAATTACAAATATTTTATTGTTTTATTTGGAAGACTGTACAGTTGACTATCCAAAACAATTTATGTTTTTTGCTTACGATCGTTGGAAGTGTATAGCTATGGTATTTTTATTTCGATTCTCAAATTGGAAGTGCGTATATAAGTAATCGGAAGTTGCTTTTTAAAGGGCTTCAATAAAGAAAAGAATTTTTAAGATTGAGATTAAGGAAGGCACGACATATAACTCTAGAGAGTTTCAAGAACTTAAAGTGAATATTTATAATAGATTTTCAAAGATAAAAATTTTAAATATTTTATTATAAAATATAATTTTTATGAACAATCAGTTACGATAAACGTTCTATCTCCAAACATTAAGGTTATATTTATATAAAAATGATCGCCTAAAATTTGTAATATGATATCAGTGTAATAAACTCTCAGTTTAAATATCAGAATTTCCTAAAATTTCGCAGTTATTTTTTTACAATTAATATGCAGAATACATATGAAAATTCCTCAAAGTGATAAATTGAATGAAAATATCTTATAGCCAGCTTTTATTTTATGGCTTAGATATTAATTCATTATATTCTCAGTAACTTAAACTGATTTTTATTGGGGGAAAATGTAATATTATATCATTAAGTTTATCATGGCGACATTTTTGGTAGGTAGCAAATATTTACGTTGCTTTTTAATTAAATATGTAAAAATTAAAAAGAATTGCATCAAAGTAATTTATTTAACAAATGAAATTTCATTTTTACATCCTAATTTACTTGAAAGAAAAAGTTTTATGTTTATTTTTGCTTTAAAAGTAGGTGTCAAACGTTTTGTGATACCTTAAAGCTCATTAATTAATGTCCCGTTAAAGTTGTAAATTACTTAATGATGAAAATTCTCAGGTCCCAGCAATTCATTGACCTTTACTGACTCGACTGCTGTGTAAAGAGATGAGTTCCCTCGCTTTATATTATTTCTTTTTTTCTCCCAAAGAAAAGAAATAATATATATTTATTAAACAGAATGAGATGCATTGCTACGATGACAGATGTTCTAAGTGTGAAAGTTTAAACGAAAAATGATGAATCTTTTTTTGCTATTCCTTTTGATTCTGCAAATGAAGTTTTCCGAAATAGAAATAAAACTATCCATCTTTTAATTTGCATGAAATAATATATGACTCATACAATGCGAACTACTTAATTGAAGAAAATTGAATAAGTTTTTGAAGATTAACTTTTTTATGCTGGCGAAAAACTACTTTTATCCGGATATATGCACATCTACAAACCAAAAGTATTCATGTTACTTGTGAACTCTATGTTTCAGTGAACATGGAAAAAATGAAAATTGTAAGATAAAGACATTTTTGACAGAAAAATATATAATTATATATATATATATATATATAACCATAAATGAAACATTATCATAACACCAACTGATACAATGAAATAATAATTAAGTGTGTAATAATTAGATGACAATGAAAGATTCCCCAGTACACTGAATATGGAAACAAAAACATATTAAAAGAATAAGAAATTAAATTAAAAATTGAATAAATGGAATTAAATGAATGAAATGAAATGAAATTTGTGGAATTTAGACAGAATTATCAAGTCCCAAATGCCTAAATACCACAAAAAAAATGAAATGAGATGTTTCATCATCATATTAGCCATACATTGCTAAAGAATATGATTTTGGGACTACATCTCATAAACAATGAAGCAAACCTGTGATAAAATAAAAAATAAAATACAATATTAAAAAGGAAAGAAGCCAAACTTAAAATATACAGAGAAATCATTAAATAGAGTCAGAAAGTATAAAATCCATAATGATTAAAAAAGGTACCTGTGCTCCACAAAAACCAGCATGAAACACAACATAACTAGGGAATGAATTGCAAAAAAAAAAAAAAAAAAAAAAAATCTTTACATGTTGCCAATTTTAGAAATATAAAATGCTTTACAATGTTGCCATAAATAATATTAGAATAATATGAAAATTGCAAAGCAAACAGGAACATTAGTGCTGCCATCTATTGGTAAAAGTGAATATAATCTGAATAGAAAGTACTGGATGGAAATTAATGTTTAAAGATTAAACCAAATTACTATCTTAAATGATAGCAATTAGTTAAATAATAAATAAATGAAATTAACTAATAAATAGAATATCGAATTACAATAAAGTAATGGATGTATTAATGAATAATTCTATGTTAAAAATAAGTAGTAAGATGGAAAAATTAATAATTAAAGCAACATAAAAATATGTACCATTAAATGACAAAAACGATTAAATAACTGTGCAAAAATGCAACAACACATAAATAAAATAAAAATAAAATACTAAATATTTGAATTAAGATACAAAGAATTTAAATTAATATTAATTAAATATTGAAATGCATTAGTCACATACAATGTTTCTTCATACAAAGTTAAAAAAATTATAAACACTTAATATAAGTTGTAAGGGTAGAACGTTTAATAAAAATTAAAACTTAACACTGTAGAAAAGTATACATTATATTAGAAGTTAATATGATATTGTCCACCGTAGGTATTAATCCAAATCATTAGAACAAAAACATTATATATATATATATATATATATATATATATATATATATATATATATATGTATATATTATTAATGTTTTATTAGAAAATAAGGTCATATTAAGAAGAATAAAAATATAATAAGTAATAATAAGTATAATTTATTATGATTTCTTATTCGACCAGAGCTATTAACTTTGTCTAATCATTGTCTTAACATTTTTGGTAGCGAACGGTGAAATAAATTGCTTCATGAATAATTCTGTCTGATCATATAAGCTTTTTAACAAATAAAATGTATCGATGATATTCAAAGTTTATATTTATATGTAGTTATTTATTATTAAATAGCCAAACATTTAAAATTTTTTGAAATTTTCTTTAACCCTTTTCAAGCAATTCTCACGTTCGTAATAAAAAGTTCAAAAGCATCACATTTTTTTAAACAATAGATTTCAGATTTTACCACGGATAGGCTATAGGTTTCTGTTAGAAGAAAATATCGCAAAAAAACCTCATAAATTTCCCTTATTTAAAAAAAAAAAAAAAAAAAAAAAACTACCTTATTACCTTATTAGATATGCACTTGACACGGAAAAATTGAAACAGTGCTTTATTTTTCAAACTCTCAAGGTTACTGCCCTTTACTTAGCAAGAGAATTAAAAGAAATTTCTTGAACTTAAAGTGTCTCTTTAAAATATGTTGCTCAAACAAAAACACACTGTTGATGTTATTACTGGAGCGAGGTCCTTCATTTTACGCGGAAATTGTTACTATATGTGTATATTTGCATTCAACAGGCATCGTGTACGTCGTCGTTACAATTACATTCGCAAAAAACGTAGTGAGAAATCGTCTTTAATTTTTCACTTTTTTTCTTATTTTCCCCTGCTCGCAGAGGTATAAATTTTAAGAGCATAAATAAGGAGTCCGAAATCCTGATTTACGACTTGCTAAAATGAAGAAAAAGTCTCCTTTTGCATCAGATTACAAATGAGAAATTGTCGGATTTGCCTTTTCACACAGTTACCGTGTAACTTTATTGGAAGGGGAACGATCCGTGCATACTGACTTTTAAAGTTGATTAAAACCGGATGAACATGCATTCGTTTCATTAACTTGTTCTGCCTCATTGTATTTCTTGGGTGTCAATTTGGATACAAAATATCAATTTTCCTTCCTTCTTATAACACTGTTATATTGGCTTTTGCTTAGATTGGCATCATTTATGATGATTTAGACTATCTTTGTCTTTCATCAAATGCTTTCACTAACTAATGCAACTAATGCATACATAATGCTAACTAATGCATACATAAATTTTATGAAATTGAACGCTTTGAACATCAAGCACACTTATGTAAGTAATCTGTTTATTAATATTATTAATTTTAAAATAAATAAACAAAAACATATCAAGAACTGCAGAAATACAAAGCGAGATTTTCTATTTTATTTGTATTAATATTAACAGTTAATCACAATGACAGGTTACTATTTTTAAATTAAGCACATATGAAATTATTGAATACTAATCCTCTCTTCTGAATTTACATAAACAATATATATATATATATATGATGTATGTGTGTGTGTATGCGTATAAAAAGAGAAAGTTTCCCACAAATTTATTAGGTATACCATCTATAGGAAAAAAATTGACAATTTATGGACCTCATTTTTCAAATTTTGAATGATATATCGTAAATTTAAGTATTAATGTATATATATTTTTTAAAGAATGATAAGAGATTCTATTGAGAACATATAAATATTTAAAATATGTAAGGCTTTTAGGAGAACAATCAACTATCAGTTTATCTTAGAAAAAGACACTCCGTCTTCAAGGGACATTATTGCTCGTTATCGAGAGCATAAGCACACTAGCTATTGAGATACATAAATTTTATGTATCTCCATATGAGATACCATCTCATAGTCAATGATCCGGTAATAAATAGTATATTTCATTGACAAGAATGAATAATCATTTATTAGCCTATAGTGACAAAATAAGCTCACATGGAGATAAGCTGGAGAACCCTCCAAGTTGAGACCTGGAGGTAAAATTTCGTACAAAATATCTCTTACATCATGGAACTCGATATTTTCCGACAAAAATACCGGAGGCTGGTAATGTCTTTGAAAGAACTTTTCAAGACAATGGCCAGCCTTTGTATACATGAACAAGTGTATCAGGAAAGAAAATTCCGACCGTGTTAGAAGGAGGGCGATATTCTCTTGGTAAAAGAACTTCCTGTTGATAGATGTTGTTAATCTCCCAGTCTAATGATACGAAACACATTTTTTTTAATCACAATCATTTTTTTTTCTAATTTGTTGTTACTTTGTTTATTTGTTTTCTTTGAAGTCGTCACCCCCCGAAATAGCGAGAAGTAATAGCTTAGGAAGCAGCCATTTGGCTTATAGCCAAAAGGATTGCTAGGAAGATGAAGAACGAATCTTGATCTTGCTTCTGCTGCTTGGAGACCCTCTTTTATATACGATGACTACTGCTTGTCGAAAGAGATGGTTCCTTCCGATAGTACAAAAAGATGGAAGGAGGGGGGGATATGACCATGATGGATTAGCAACAGTTGTACTCCTTTTTGATCGTCTGCTCCCCCCCCCCCCCCAAATGATCTCTCTTGGAGGAAATCATACCCAACTGAGGTTTGCACTCCGGAGGAGGTGGTTATATTTAGATCTGTAGATCGCGTTCGTTTAGATAGATGTTATTTTTCAGGCTTATTTGAGATCATTCGACGAAATTTGTTTTTTCGGCTTCGCAATGTAATCATTGTCACTAGAAAGAAAAAAAAAAGAAATATGAAAAGCCTGATGTGATGTAGCGACCCACAGCTTCTGTAGAAAATAACAAGGAATTTGTCACCTTGTTTCAGAGAGACATAACAATAAACGTTCTTTATTAGAACAAACAAATATTTAACAATAAAACTTAATAAAAATTAGAAAAATAGTTACAAAATTATGACTGAGACATTGCTCAGGGTATCAAGAAAATTTTTCTACCTTCGAAACATCACTCGCTCTACCTACGCTAACAAGAAAAAGTTATCCGATCCTTCTCGGGTCATCACAAATCATAATCTCCGAACATCATCTGATCTCTATCCCGAAGTCTATAAGAGAAGAAGTCCCTCTTCTTTACATTTCTTCACCAGAGCGGGGGAGTCCACCCTCCCTGCTCCTATTAGTCAGATTTGTCAGCCTTCGGTCACTCTCCCGTTTACGGTTTCACAAGTCTGTAGCAATCTCAGAGGAATAATCTACAATATATTGTAAGGTCTATGGTAGCAATATAGAACAAAGCCACTACAGCTGACTACCGATTTTAAGCTATTGCACACACTGCTCGTTGGCCTTTGCTGCAGTGAGACAATGCACAAGAACCTCCGTGTACCCCACGATGATCCAATCTTTGGAGTAATAAAAGACTGGGTTAACAGAGGCTGCCGGTCACAACGTAGCAATAATGCGATCAAGCAGTGAATCAGTGAGAGACAAATTCATTTCATCGTCATTAATTTGCATTTATGTTAAAAACATTATGAAAATAGTTGAGTTTTTAAATTTTGTATATGAAATTAGATTATTATCCTATGAAATAAAATAATTCTACAGTATTTCACATATAGAAATTACTCAGTATTTTTAATAAAATTTTAGCTCTCACTATAAAGTGGCAATTAAGAATTTGCTTTTATAATTGCATTTGCACTTATTTATAAGATGGAAAAAATGGATCATTGATACAAATTTTATATACGGTTCCTTACTATTACGTATTATGTAACACTATTAATTTAAATCTGTTGACAGTATTGTGTTCTTATTCAGTTAATTGATTTAATTATTAAAACGATTAAAGATGATGCTAAAGTACAAATGCAATCAAAAGTAAGAAAACTAAAGTGTCAAGCATATTTCTCAAAAGATATGCTTAATTAAAGAAAATGGCACTTCTCACATTAAAATTGATTACTATAATATTAACAAAATCTACATTTTAATAATATTTGTTTAAAAATTTCATTAAAAATATTATTTAAAAAAAGGATAACTTGAAACAATATTTTTCAGCACTTTACTTATTTACTGAATAATAATAATAATAGTAATAATGATAAAATAATAATAATAAAACTTTCATTTTTATTCCTTGAATCAAGAGTAGTATCAAGAGATCTGAATAAATGTTTGATTTTTTTTTCCCATGTAGCTTTGAGTCTAAAATTTACAATTGTCTCTCCCTTCCCTCCCAATTGTTTTTAAAGATATTAAAGTGCTAAATATTCTGACTTGCATTGAACGTTTTCACGAAATTGTATTTGAAGAAACATATTTCATATTTTTGTGTAATTTAATTGCAACAGGAAAAATAAAAATAATAAATGATCGTCAAATATTTGTAAACTGCAAAATTTGAAAGCATTGAATAATCCAATCTCAAAACATAAATTATACTTTGCATGTTAAACATTATGAAAGAATATAGCCATTAAATTTCTAAATCTTTTCTAATAAAAAACAACACCAAAAGTCGTCCATTATGCTTTATTATGTTTGCTTTAAATACAAGAAATTTACTGCAAATATTGCTAGACTCTATATTATACTTGTTTGAATTAAGAAAAAAAGAATTATTCTATCAGCTACAGAAGCTTAACTTTTTTAATCAAACATTCTTAATACCTCTGCACTCTGCTCAATATTTGTATGTTATTAAATCTTTCTATTTGTCGCTAGGCGTTTTGCCCTTATTCCATAACTATCTTCTGGGAATATTTAATTTTCAAGAACCCATATTTCTTTCTTTAAATGGGGGAGAGTGGGGGATAGAACAACACTGATGAACATGCTATCGGGAACCGAAACCCACGTGTTCCAGCACACGCAAACACTATCCCTATTTGAAAACGTAATTCACCATTTCGGACCATTTAAGTCTCCATACTTTCTTTCGCCTTCGAGTCCAGATTTATCGGTAACAATTCTGCCAAAATGTTTGCTCATAATTTGCATTTTTTCACTGGGGAGGGTGGCGCGCATCCGTTTGTGTGTTGTATATGCTCGCTCTCGGAGAAATTAGGAAGCTAGCCGTCTTATTCCATTAAAAGAAGTAATTACACACATAAATCTCTCCTCTGATTTGCAATTCAGATGGACCCAGGCCGGAATCCTCTGGAAAATATGCCTGGCGAAGGTGCGATACCAGTGAAATAGGCCCGGGCGGTGGCAATGCTAATTCCTTAAAGACGAGGGGAGGTTGCGAAGAGGAGAGAGGGTCTTCGTAATTTTATTTGTTTCTCAGACGAAGAGCTTAAAGGAATGGTGCTTATATCCCCGATCAGAGAAGGGATTTAGAGTAAAATGCGGGAAAACTTTTCTCGAGTAATCTTTGCTTTCGGTGATTGCGAATTCTCGATTAGCAGATGAACACTGGTAACATGATCGTAAAGCCCGAAAAGAAACCCCTTGAACAATTACCACTTTAAAAGGTCCCAAGTCTAATTGGATCTACTCGGACTGTTTCTCCATCTCAAGATGGAAAAGAATACTAGCACTTTTAGAAGGTGAAGCGGGAAAAGTCCATTGTACGGAGATGGGCCTGTCGTTATTGACGTTCCGGGTTCGTAGCACACCTCTTATGTTGATTATTTTGGCTCCTCATTATCCTTGAAAGGAATTAGAACTTGGAAAATACGAAGCATTTGATTGTTGTTTGTTCATATGGTTAACGAGGAAATAGAATTTATTTTTTCTTTCTTTTTAGAAAACTACCTTATTATTATTATTTTTTTCGTTGTTGCGTCATAGTTTGTATATTTATGAAAAGCACTGCACGTAAAATAACGGTAAACGTGATAGATTTCTAATGTGAGGATTTCTATCTCTGAATTGAAAAAAAAAAGTTTAGTTAAAGGATTCGAAAACAACAAATTTACAGTCATTACAGTGTCATCCAAATCTGCTTGCAGATATTGTATTGCTTAAAATTATTTTGAACGTCTGTAATTTTCAGTAACTAAGATAGCGAAAAATAAAACACTGTTATTTTTGGAAGTTTATAGCAAGTGACAGAGTACACTGCAAACAAAAAAAATTGTTAATTTTACAGTATAATACTGGCACTCCAGCTGCTAGTATTATACCGTAAAATTAACTGTAATAAACAATAAAATAAGCAGTAATACGCTGCCGCGCATGCCAGTATTATACTTTAAAATCAACATTTTTTTTTCAGTGTATAACCACGTTTTTTGATCATGGTAATTATTACCACGCGTAAAAATCTTAGCAAAATTCACATTGAGGGCACTATTAATTTCTTGTCGATTGATTTATGTTTCCCCTTTCATTAGCTGTTTAGTTGCTTGATTTTTGCTCGTGTGACGAGTTCAACATTAGTGTGTATGAATTCATATATGTATAAGTATATATTTTACAAAATAATAATTTCTTAAGAAGCATTTAATTCATCTTTTTAAAAACTTGTACTAAAAAAGACTATTTTTCGATATCTATTTTCCCCCCAATAAGTTGTGATTAATTAACGATAAAATTTTGACAGGTTTATTGCTTATGAAATAAAATTTCATTTATTTGATTAATAAAATAAATCAATTGCTTGCCAGTACTGAAATAAAGATTAATGATTTATAAGTTATTGTTATACACGTATTTAGTAAAGAGGTCAAAGTTTAACCTTTTTAAATTTTCAAAAAATCAGTTTCCTTTTTAAATAGCTTATGTTAACGTTTATTTTTATATTATTTAACATTATATTATTTAACATTATTTAAGAACATTTTAAAAGAAACCCCATGCAAAAATTCGCTTTTTAGAATGGAAATTAAGTCGAAAACAGTTTGAGTTCTTTTATATGATCAAAGGGTAAATTTATTATTAAAGTCAATTTTCTCGAAACGGTGATTTTGGCCATTGCGCGCATGATTTCTGAGAAATGGCTGGATAGAATTTCATGAAATTGTGGCTGAAAGTATAAACCTTATAGATGCACAAAATGACCTTATTATGTTAATCAAGTAAGAAATTTGGAAATTAAGACTATTTTTAATTTTTAAAAGAGTAAAATTTTTGAGGGTTTTTAATTTTTTTTTTTCAAGAACTAATCATTATATTTTTTCCAGTGTAGGTCATTTTAAACACATATTATATATCTACTCAATAAAAATAAAATTGGCTCACTGTGACAATTCAATTATGTGAAATACTGCGCGCAAGGCACATAAGTTGAATTCATTTAATAAAAATAGCATCAAATTTCAAATTAAATTTAAATACGTTATATGCATCTAAACTCTTTTTCAGAACGTTAACTCTTAGAATGTATCTCTTTTTAATGTGTGTTTAAAATTCCACATGCAAAAGTTTTTTAGATGTGGAGTTATTGTAATCTTAGGTTCACTTTTACATGTTTTTCAGGGTACCTTGTTCCTTAAGTACTTAGTAAAAGTTATGCTGAAAAGTTTGTGTATACCCGTAAGACTTAATAAATGAACATTCTTTTCATTAAAATTCAAATTTTATTTGCTACGAATTTGTAAAACCACAAAGAATTTAAGATTGAGTTCTAACCTACGTCTTTATTGTCTTTGCCCTTCCTTATGTATCCTGAAGCAACCAATTGATGTGCGTTTTCTTGTGTACTTACCACAAATAACTGAGAGACTAACTATTTTGCACCGGTTAATAGTGAAACCCATGCCTAAATCATTGACTTTGAACATGATCTACGTACCATGGAAAACTTCTTAACTTAATAATTTTCTTATAACCTATTTTATTTATTGCTGCGTTCAGTACTATTCCGTACTAAATAAAAATTAGTAATCTGTAAGTTATTTTTAAATTGCTATAGCCATAAGACTTTAAAACATCAGTCGTCATTTTAATTTTCATTGAAATTTTAACTACAAATTTATGAAACCAGAAATGTTTTAAGATTGAGTTATAACCTACGTCTTTATTGCGTTTGCTCTTTCTTAGATATCCTGAAGGAACCCATTTGAAGCGCGTTTTCTTGTGTGCTTACCATAAATAACCGAGAGAATAACTATTTTGCATCGGTTAATAGCGAAACCCATGTCTAAATCATTGACTTTGAACATGATCTACGTACAATGGCGAAACTCCTTAATAGATTAATTTTCTCATAACCTATTTTATTTATTGCTGCGTTCAGTACTACCCCTGCAAAGCATCTAATTAACCCACACCAAAAGGGGAAAAAAATAATAGAAGTTCACGAGATCCTCTAAGCAATCCGAACTAGTCGTTTGCTATTCAACAGAATCTCCGTTCAAGGTCCGATCATTATATATTTCTTTTTTTCAATAAGTGCCTAGGATCCTCTCAGCCGATCCGCCCGCATAGTTTGCTGGGTGTGGGTGGCAAGTCGCGTGGCCTTGGTCTCTCCCACCTAGGTATGGCCTAGCCCGGCATTAAAGGGGTGGGCTGCCGCATGGTTCGGGCCCAATGGCCCTCGATAATAGTCTTCGGTGATGCTGTGGTCTTTTCTTTTGTTTTCCCGGCGGAAGGTTAAGACTTTCCGATCCGCTAGTGTTTGGTTTTGTTATTGGGGAATGAAAGTGGCTGGTTTCAATCTCTTTTTTTTTTTGCATTTTTCTTCTTTTTTTTCTGGTATGTTAAGGGCGTTGGGCGACTGACTCTACGATACATTTAAAGTGGTTAATTATGTTTTCGTCATTAGCGTGATGATTATGTTTACATTTTGTAAGTTAGGATTTCTTGGGATGAACTCTTTAATATTCAGAGATGCCTATTGTATTCTGGTTGTCATTTAAGGTTTTCTTGGAAAAAAAAAAAAGATTAGTTTAAATTACATTGTGGAAATAATGTTCATCTTGTTCATCATTACGTAACTAAGAGCTTTGGATATCTCGATTTTAACCCTTTCGCGACGAGCGTTCTTTATAGAATTTTTAATCTTTTACCCCAACGGTTTTTCAAAAGAGAATTTTTATATTTTTATCGTAAAAATGCCTTGATTAAATAAGACAAAAATTTGTATTAAAAATTGCTGGTAAGAATAATCAAGGATTTTGTGAACCTTTATATACCGTTATACGTGACGCTCGTCGCGGAACACTAAAGTAACAGATTTAATATTTTTACTACCTGCACATAAATATTTCAGATATTTCAATTTGAATTCTAAATAACTGACTTAAGTACTTTATTACAGAAAAAACTGAAAAATATTAACTCAATTTTCAAGAATTTTCAAGTAACCGATATCTAAGGGTTTTTTTTCTTCTTTTCTTGTCAACCTTTGAACCTACATTTCTTTCATGAGATTGTCTTTCATAATCATTATTTATTCTTTCATATTCATTTCCTTTTCAAACTTTTTTATTTATTTATTTATTTTTTTTTTTTTTGTGGGGACTTGGAAGGAGGGGGGGTGGTATTTAATATAAAATTTAACATTTAATATAATTTTAAAGTATAACAATTAATGACCAACTGTAATAAATAATGTACAGATTTTTAAATATAAATAAGAAAAAAGGAGATAAGTTATTTGGAATCTAAATTTTAGTCTAAATTAGATTATTTTTGCTTGTATGAATTAGATATTTCGTGACTGATTGATACATTTTTTTTCTTTTAAACTATTTTTAAATAATTTTTTTTTCTATTTCATTTGTTAAATAATGATTAGTGTTTAAAATTCTATTGCGAGAAATGAAATTAGTTTTACGTATTGATGGGCACAAAATAAATGTAAAGATTTTCGACATGTTGTCTGTACATTTCTCTGTTGTTGGAAAAAAATAAATTAAATCTAGAAGCAACAGTATATATTAAAGGTATTCGTACTTTGTTATCAATGAATGCATTGCTTGGATTATAGTATTTGTAATTATTATTAATACAAATGTGTTATTATGTCAATGAATTATTATTACCTATGTTATGAATTTTATAATTCTTTTAAGTAATAACTTGCTACTTTAATATTTGACTCAATATATTCAATTCTGAAAGGAGGTATGAAAATTCAATTTATGTATTTAATTATTTTTATTTATTTATTTATTTTCTTGTTTTTACCATATTTTGTGAGGATAATATAAAGTTCACAAAAGTTACCTCAGTATAATGAATTAGAAATATTTTATTCAAATTTTTCTAATAACTTAAATAAAAGAATGAATAGCTTTGGACTCTGCTGCATTCTGACTTCTAACATTGAATACGTTGAAAAATCCCTCCACTAACAAGGGGAGTTAAATAAATAATACTCTCCCATTTTTTCATACTTTATTGGTTTGAAAATCCTACCTAGATATAAAAAAATCCGTACAAAATTTCGGCGGATATGCATTAAAAAAAAAAAAAAAAAAAACAGTTGTAGATGGTTGAATTTTTGAATAATCTAGGGTTCTTATTAAGTAAGCCGTACATTTTCCCATTTTCCCACCGAAATCCCCTTCTCGTTTTTCTTATAATGTGTCATATTACTTAATGTTGATATGAATAAACCTATTAGTTAATGTAAATCTTCAAAAAATACATTAGTTAATGACATCTCTAAATACTTTTACACAATACACAATAAACATGTGTAGAACAATGTCCACATCGTTCTACAATAACTAATTGAGGGGTCGGTGCAAGAAAGTGCCAAGCCACATTTTTGGTGAAATAAATCTAATACTGTAATCTGTTGTTTAATATTGTAAATTATAATATCCTACATATAATTTGTTTCTAATGTCACTTGGTGGCAGCATATGTGACAGGTTTCGTTTTTGCCCCCATATGTTTATGCCTCCAATGAAGATAGCTAATTTGCAAAAAAAAAAAAAAAAAATGTAATGGCAATATCGTTAAAGTAATGCCATATTGTTATTCAGAATATCTCAAATTGTTACTAAGACATTGGCGAAAAAACTTTAGGTTATATATCTTTGATTTGAGTATTTGATCAAATTTTCAAATTGAAATATCTCAGAAGTTCATAAATGTGGCTTGGCACTCTGTTGCCCCGACCCCTCAATTCTGAAACCATTAGTTTGAATGTGGGAACGATCTGAAAGGAATGTTGGATGTTCGACGACAAAATTGCTCGACGGCCGATATCGTCCAATCAATGACGACAAAAACGTTATTGAATCGTTCAGTGGAAAAGTGGATAGTGTATTGAATGCATTTTGCGTGTAGCGATGTCGGATAACGACAATTGTGGACGATTTTATCGGTGTTCTGTCGTTAGGTGGAAAAACGCTCTAGGGAATAGTTTCAATTACAAAAATGTTTATACGATGTTGTTCTTTATTATATTATAAGTCGTTTACGTCAAAATTCTTGTTTCTGTAAAAGTTTCTTAATTTAAATTTTTATATCGCCTTTGGTTCCTATATTTAGAAAATCTTTCTCCATGCTCCGTTCTATTCTATATTTTAATGATACACTGAAAAAAAAAAAAGAAAATAACAATGATAATAATAATTGTTGATTTTACGGTATAATACTGGCAGCTGGGGTGTTAGTATTATACCATAAAATTAACAATTTTGTTTTGCAGTGTATTCGGTAGATACTTGGTAAGTTTGGTTATACAAAAATGTAACTTTTATTGTTTTACTTGTAAGAGCACAGAGGAGGTTTTTCTAAAAATAACTTTTAAGATCCTGGAATCGTATAAAAATTTAAATTTCCTAACTTTTACAAAAACAACTATTTTGATGTAAATGGCTTTTAATAGGATGAAGAAAAACATTTGAAACATTTCTGAAATTGCAACTATATCTCTAATGATTTGTGGTTTTACGAATTAGCTATTGGACAACGATAAGAGTGGGTACCCTGTATAGCTTAAAAACGTTAAAGATGTCATTAATTAACAACAGATTGTTTAATAAAGTATCATCGATGTAAAGTCATGTGAATCATTATAACAAAAGTGAGAAGATGATTTTAGTAAAAAAAAAAAGATACGGCGTGCGTATAAAAGCTCTAAAATACTAAAAAAAAACCAATCAGCTACTTTTTTTTTTTTTTTTTTTTTTTTTTTTTTTTTTGCATATCAGGCCCAAATTTCATACCAGATTTTTCATATCCAGGTAGGACTTTCAAACCACCAGAATTAGAGTATGAAAAAAAAAATGAGTGTATGATTTACTCAAGTCCACTTGTAAATTGTAGATTCAATTGTATAGATAAGCAAAATAACACCATAATAAAAACGTTTTTATTTGTATTTTCTGTTCCTGAAGCTACTTAGGTATCTCAATCGTGATATGTAAGAGCCAATGTAAAGGAAATCCCAAATAAAAAGAAAAACATTTAATGTACAGATGTTTCAGTTTTAACCCCCTTTGTTCAGGAACAAAATGGGTGTCTGTTTTATTGAGATTGTGTAAAGAAACTTTTGAAGTAATCTAGCATCCCACTGTCAGTTAAATTGTAGAAAATGACATGATTAAAAATTATCTTAATCTCTCTCTCTCTCTTTTTTTTTTTTTTACTGAAAGTTAAAAAATACGTTAATGAATTTAATTTAACAGAGTTCTAGCAAAATATTTCTTCGACAACTCACTGAAATTAACAATTTTCAAATGAAAAAAGTATATTTTTTGGCATTTATCTCTGGAAATTTTATCTGATCTTTATTTAAAAAATGCTGAAGAAGGAATTAAGAAAAACCGCATGAGTGATATGCAATAAAAATGCTTATTTTTAAGATTCATTTTAAAATTTATTCTCGCATAAAAAATTAAGCAAATTAAAGCATTTAATCAAGACTTTTTAAGCGGCTTAAATTTTTTCGTGATCACCTTTTCATTAAAAAAAAATGTAGAAAAAAATATTTTTTATTAGATTTTTAAAAATAAAAAAAACGAATAAATTGCTTGATGATTATATTTTAATACAGGTATTAAAGCCAAAAGAAGAAGGTTAAAAAAAAATTCATTAATTATCAGTACTGTTTACATAAATTTCTCACACACGGCATTTTTTTTTCTTTTTTCTTCTCTTGACTTAACGTCCCTTGAAATAAAAAAGTTTACAAACCTTATATTAAAATTAATACCAAAATTTTCATAAACTTAAAAGAAAATTAATTATATAGCATGAATTTTTAAGTCATAGCATGAATTGAATCAAAATTGTATTCGAATATTATGTATTACATACGGTTATAGATATTTTTGATTTAAATGAACTTAAATTATTCTATAAAGTGTTTATAAAATGAAGTCAACGAAATTTTTATTAAAAATCATCGAAAAAAATGTTTATTTACTTTTTTGATGATTTTATTATGTTTTTGAAATTTTTAATAATTTGTTGTTGTTGTTGTTGTTGTTAGTCATTAGAATTCATTACAATTGCAGATTCGACTTTCCTGTATTCTAATTTTATTTTATTTTAACAAAACTGCATTTATTTTCTAATGATTACGTTATGCATACATTAATATAATAATTTTCCATTCTTAAAATGTGAAATGTGAAATAACACGAAATTGCCAAAGATGTTTTTAAACATTAAACATATTAATATGCTTCTAGATAATGTAAAGATAATTTTGAAGAGAGGAAGATAAATTAGCCTGTGTAAATTCAATCTCAAAATAAATTTAATAATATTCCTGAACTATTATAAAATAAATGGTTTTGAAAAAAATATACCAAGCTTCTTAATGTTCTTAATAAGTTGTTTATTGTTTTATTAATGACTTAAAATTAATTTAATATCTCTCTCTCTTTCTTTTCATTTCTTTTTTTTTCTTAAAAAAAAAAAAAAAAAAAAAAAGAAGAAGAAGAAGAAGAAGAATTTACAATGTCCGTCACATTTTTTACAATCTGTGCAATAATGTGAAAGGAAAAGCTAATCAACACTTGACGTTCTAATTTTCATAATGTATAAATATTTTAAAAGAATCATTGTTATTCGTATTTTTAAGGCGTATTTTCTGTTTGAATTATAATAAAAGGGTAAACAAATAATAATTATTATTAGTAGTAGTATTTTATTTTTTCTAAAGAAGCAAGAGATATTGCAATTATAATTTCATAATTAATCACAATAAACGACTTGGGTATTTTTTGATTAACACGCTGCAAAATACATTGAAAACATATATTCACTTTATCAAAATTTAATAAAACAAAAAAATTTGAGTATTTTTGAAAAAAAAATGTATGAATTCAAAATAAATTATGATTTTTCTTCATTTTTTTTACATGTATATACTACCTAGCAAGTTTCCTTCTTCTTTTTTTTTTTTCTTTTTTACATGTATATACTACATAGCAAGTTTCTTTCTTTCTTTCTTTTTTTTTTATATATAAATTGAATGAGAAAAAGAATCTTATTATTTATTTATTTATTTATGTTTTTGTTATTTTACATAACTGCACTCCGACATATCCTCATACAGTTTTTCAAGAAATAATTATTTGCATCAGATTCTTTCATAAAATGCATTTTACAAAACCCATTTTATTTTTGATATTGCATTTAAAAAGAAATGGGTAGATAAAAACATTGATTTTCGGTCTCCTAATATGGTAATTTTTATTCCACAGTTGTTTTGATTTTTTTAATCAATGTTGAATTCAGGGTGTGGTCCCAGGGATGCATTCCTCTCCATTCCGGAGCTTCGAAATCTCCCCCACTGGAAGAATTGGGATTTTATACTAATTAAGGATCTAAAAGTGCAATCCGCTGCCCCGCCCCGGGAATCATGATGTTCCCCTGGAGCTGCAAAAATCCCTCCCGGAGAAAAATATCTGAATTCAAAACTGGTTTTAATCTGTTATAGGTTCTACATTTACTGACGATATTTTCTTATTGTTAAAGTGAAAAAAATAAAGTAAAACATATATAAAAATTATAATAGTGATATGAGTTGTTTCATACCAAAAAAAAAAAAAAAAAAAAAAAGACATTAAAATTTGCTAAATCTATATTTTTCATCGCTTCTATAACATTTTTCAAGCAAAAATCAATCATACAAGTAATAAATATAGATCCTAAGCTATATTGAATCAATCAAAATAAGAGAAAGGAATTCTTAGTGCATTTCAAGTAAAATTGAAAAGCTTTCATATCTTGAATAATCTTGCTAAATGTGTGTGAATTTTATCTATAAAAAATCATCTGAAGGAGTTTAAAACGTGTCAAGAAGTTATTTGTATGTATAGAAAGGCCAAAGAAATGAATTTCAATGTACTTTGAAAGTGGAATTGGGAGGAAGAAGGGAGTGTCAATCAAAGAAGATCAAAGGATTATGCAGTGGAGTGGAGAGTGTTTTTTCGCCATCGAAGGGACAGTCTGGATTTTGAGTTCTAGTGAGTCGGACCTCGTCTTATGGTGTTCCTGAGATATACAAAAATGTCTTGTAAATAAAATCTAAAATTTCACCATCATGTCATCTTTTTACAATTGTTGTTTTGATATAAAACTTGTTCGTTTAATACGATATGATATGTTTAATTATATATATGCGACCACGATACCACAGTATATATATATATATATATATATATATATAACCATTAATGAAACATTACCGTAACACCAACATAAACTATGGAATTATGAATTAGTATGTAATAATTAATTGACAACGAAAGTGGTCCCCAACACTCTGAATATAGATACCATATACTTATTTAAAAGAAGAAGAAATTAAATTAAAAATTGAATGAATGAAATTGCATGAATGAAATTTGTGGAATTTAGACAGAATTATCAAGTCCCAAATGCCTAAATACCAAATGTGTGGTTTCATCATCATATTAACCATAACATTGCTATATATATATATATATATATATATATCTAGATAAATAGATATTTGAGAAAATAACATATCTTCACTATGAATTATAGTTATGATGCTCTTCGTATGAATATCAATAATTTATATATATTTGAAATATTTGATTTTCATCTTTTTGGGGTTTAATTTTGTAGTATCATTTCATTTGAATTTTATAATGTTCCTTTCTCAGTTTTTCGCATGTGTGTTTCCATTTTAACTATATATATATATATATATATGTATATATAGTTTAATTTTGTAGTATCATTTCACTTGAATTTTATGCTGCCAATAATGCTGACAATATTTGATGAAATAACAAATATTTACTATGAATATTTCTTATGAAGCTCCTCTGAAGATTCCATAAGATATTCATAGTTTTCCAATTTTTGCTTTTTCGTTTTATTAAGTTTAATTCCTGCAGTATCCTTCCCATTGCTTTTTATAATATCCCATCCTTTGTTTTTCCCATGTGTTTTCCTTTATATATATATATATATATATATATATATTTCTAGAATTACCTGTATGAGGTAAAAGATCGTACTTTAATGTTGACTTGCATATATAACAAGGAATGAGTAGGGAAGTTCGTGATTTCAAATTCAATTTTAATTTTTTTTTCGCTAGTTTTATAATTATTAGTCAGCTTATGCTCTAAAATTAGCTTTTGAATTTTTCAAGAAATTGCATTTTATTTACAACCCCAATTTATAATGGCATTCTAGAAGGGAAATTTCTAACAAATATTTCGTTTTTTTAGAAAGTGATATACTACATGGAAACCTTTATCTAAATTCTGAGATAAATCATTATTATCTATAATTTGAATTATTTCTTATAACTAACCTATCGAACATTAATAAACTTAATTCATTTAATTACTTCATTTAATTTTGATTTATACCATGAACTCGATCTACATGACTGGAATATCAGTATATCCTTGAAATTTTATTATTATTCACGCTCAAATTAGGAAAATTTTATACATAAATATATTAATTTATTACAAAATATTTTCTGAACTAAATTCATGTCAAGTACATTAGTATACAATATTTTGTGATTGTTTAAGAAAAAATAGTCATTTACTTAAAAAGGGTCTTTTTTCGAATTTAAAATATTAAATAAAATTTAAAAAAGCAAACGCTAGAAGACCATGAAATATTTTTTCATAAACATTTTTTTTTTTTTTTTTTTTTGCGGTAAAAAAGCTAGAATTAGAAGTAATGACTTCAAAGGTCTCTTATGTATTTTTTTTATTTTTAAACAATCATTTTTTAATACATGTATTTTGAATTCTCATGTTTTTTTTTTTTAATTATTATTTGTTCGTCTTTGCAACTTTGTGAATTTTTTTTTCTCCTTGGCAACTTTCAGCTCTTTTTCAAGATTATAAACTATAAAGTGTAAAATTCAAAGAATTTGAAAACGAAAGAAAAAAAAAGGAAAGGAAAAAAAAAAACATTCAGTTATCAAACGAATTTTTCTTCTTAAAAAAACAAACAAAAAATATGTATGACTGAATTTGTTCTTTATGTACATTATTCTAAGAATACATTTTTTCTTTACGTTTTTTTACTTTTTTAATCATTTTCTAGCTTTCCGATGCCAAAGTATCGTAACTTACTATCGCAATATTTTGTTAAAAAATGCTTAAAAAACAAGAAGAAAATAGCAACACACTGTAAGAAATACTTGTAAAAGAAATACTAGAATATTAAAAATAATTAATTAGTATCACACCTAGATATTCCAAATTAATGTATGATAAAAAAAAAATATTCTCAACCAGAAATGCGAATTCTTTACATCATTTTATTAAGAAATGATTTTCAGAGGAGAAAAAAAAAAATCGTTTCGTTTTTGAGTTGCATTCAAGGTTTTTTTTTCCTTCCCACAGCTGTGATTCTAGAAAGAAATCATTAAATTTGTTAAGGACAGAATTTTTTTTTAGTCATTAAATATATATATAAAAAAGAGGAGAATCTTCATCGTTAAAGCATTAGTGTTCTTTAATTTCGCATTTTTCAATAAAGAGGAGTCAACAAGGTATAAGAAAATAGATACACTTAAAAAAAAAAACCGAGAGGGGGGAAAAAAAGAGCATTCGAACTACAGCCATATTCTGGGGAGTTTATGGAATGCACAACACAAATACATTCCCTAAAAAAGCATCTATATTTTCATTATTACATATAAATATGACTTAACAGCTTATTTTTTTTTCTTTCTTTCATTTTTTTTTCTTTCTTTCATTTTTTTTTCTAGAATACTTAGAAGGAGGAGAATAAGTATTCAAAAGGGCACGAGAATGTGAGATTTGTATAAACTTGCAAGTATTTGAAAATGAGAAAATACCGACTATTTTTAAACAACGTAAAAAAAAAAAAGAGGGGATTACCAATTCAACCGATGTACACTTAAAATGTAATTTTAGGCGTAACTTTTGCCTGAAATCATTGATTTTGGTATATTTGTCCGACAAGGTACACTTTTCAGATTGTAAATTTAAGATTGTTCGTTTATGGACATTATTACGATCCGATATTATAGTCTATATTCCTGTGTCCATTTTTCCAGACTATGTACAGATTCATCTTTTCCATTTTCATCCTTTAGTGAAATTCTCCCACTTTCATCACCTTTGCCATTTTATTTTAAGTTTTACATTCGGAATAGTACTTTTAAAGTCTTGTGTTCTACAATTGAGATTTCCCTTTTAAACGTTCAATATATTACATTTAATACTTCAAAATAATACTGTTAAATTACTACTCGTTGCACACGAATCTAATATATATATATAATGCAATCCTTTATGAGCATTTAAAAAAATACTTGTTAGAGCATGGGGAATTGTTTTCTAAATTTAACTTATAGGACGCAGAGACTGTATAAAAAGTTAAATTTCGTAACTTTTACAAAAATAGATATAAATAGCCTCTAAGATGATGGGGTTAAATATTTGAGGCATTTTTGCAATTGGAACTATACGCTGTAAATCTGAAAGTTTAGGAATTTTAGTTATATTGGACAACGATATGAGGAGACACCCTCCGTACAGTATACATATATTTACTATGAATATTCTTATAAAGCCCTTCTGAAGATTCTATAAGATATTCATAGTTTTCCAATTTTTGCTTTATCATTCTATTAAGTATAATTCCTTCAATGTTCATTCCATTGCTTTCTGTAATGTCTTATCCTTCGTTTTTCACATGTGTTTTTATTTTTAAATAAATAAATAAATATATAGATAGATAGATAGATTTCTTCGGATTTACATTTTCTGAAATAATTATGTATTTTTTTTTCTAGGTAAGAAAATTATGAATGACATTTTAATTAAAGAACAGAGGACTAAAATGATTGTTAATGTTTATTTTTTGGTAAGTTTATACTTATTTTATTTAAAAATATTGCTCAGTATTAATTTCTTGGAATGTTGTCAAACCAAAACAAACACTAAATAAATAGAGAACGCACTGGTCGTTGAACATGATTAAAAAGTATTCAGATATGGGAAGTAAAAATTTTTCTGGCGATCTGTAAAAGCAAGTTAAACGTTTAAAATTAGTAATCTGAAACCATAAGTGAAATATTGAGAAAAAGGGAAACGTAGAAGGAAATGCCATCCAAATATATATAAAATTATTCATTCGTTTAAAGATTAACCCTTTAATTTAGCTTTATAAATCTTTGTTAAAAAATAATAAAAAAAATTTGTAGGGTTTCTTTTTTTTTTTTTTTTTTTTTTTTTTTTTTTAATGTTACAATGGGATTCCGTGGTTCCTTTTAAATTTCAAAAAATCAGAATTATCACTGTGAACAACTTAGTAATAAAAAAAAATACCGAGTTTGAGTTGTCTGTGTTTGCAAATAAATATGTATATAAATATGTATGTAAATGTATTCCTTTGTTTTTGGATTTTTTTTTATAGTGTACTGTATTTGCTCGCAGACTTTCCCCAAAATTTTAAGCCTTAAAAGTGCGGGACACATTATACACAGAATATTCCCGAAAGCTATATTAAACCACGCATGCTTTCACTAAATCACTGAATTTCGTTAGATATGCATGCGAATTTCGTGATATAATTGCGCGAATAAAAAATTGTAGGTTAAGTAAGTGTATTAATTGCACTCTTTCGTGCTGTAGTTTAAGTATTATGAGCAAACATTCGGTATTTATTTCCATGTCGATAAATATATTTTTTTTAAATTTCCAATAGGAGAATGTGCATTGCAGAAAATTTAATTTTATGGTATTTTAATAAGGGAGCGAAAAGTTACTTTAGTGAATATGAAAATTTTTATTCGAGAAAAAAAAATCAAGTAATCGTGCCCCCGTTATGTCTGTAAACGACTTACTTCGCAGTTGATAGATTTAGTCTGCTGAATGTCAAATCTAATTGGTTTATAAGATTAGCAAGAACCCATAAGAGACAAATCGAGATAAAATGATTGAAAATATTTTGATTTTATTCTTTTCTTACAGCAATTTTTGTGTTATCCGTAAATTAATGCACATTACAAGAGATAAACACCGTGCAAACATTTAATAATTACTACCATTACTATTATTGAAAATATTTAGAGATAAATTCTAAATGTCTCATTATTTTACTCTTTTATTGGACTTAACTTTAGTGCAGGTATGTAAAGATGGAATTTTGTAATCGATTTTTCGCCCATTTCCTGATATGATAGAATTATAAAAATTGCGCACACAGGTTATATTTCAGATGACGATAGAACATTTTAATATTTTTAGAACATAATTATAAATTAATAAACGAATTTTAAACGCAAAATTTCCGTTAGCTGGGCTCAGGTAATAAATCACCAAATGCTTTTTATGGTTACAACTGTAGACGAGTTACAACAAAAAGAACGGGGTTAATTATGGGCCACACTACGATCGCTAAAATATGCCAACTGTGAAACTGCAAAGAAATATTTTAAATACTAAAAAATATATAATAAAATATAAATAAAAAATAGAGTGTAATATATATATACGCTTTTATTTAACAATGAAACTCACCCTTAACTTAGCGTTAAAGTGTTTATTTTATTTTGTTTCCTTTCCTTTTATTATTATTATTATTATTATTATTATTATTATTATTATTATTATTATTATTTATAAAAAAATGGACTTGATGAGAGACAAGAAGTAAAAAAAAAAATAAAGACATATTTATTTGAAACTTTAAAAGCATATTTGTTTAAAATTCGAAATCAGCAATAACATAACAAATATTTAGATCATTTAGCAGTTTTCAATGTTACAAATTTTATATCAGCTACGTTACTAAAATTATGTATCGTTTAAAATTCAGAAATTTGTCATTTATACAAGGGAAAAAAAAACCTGAAGATTTTTACTATTTATATTTTTCTGATGAATATTTATGATCATAACAACTGATTCAGGCATTCGTGCAAAAATAATGAATATTATGCATATATAGCACGTTGAATCATCGCATTTTTTTTCTTTACATTAACATCTCAAAACCCTTATTTGTTTTCCTTCTCTCAATATACTTGATTAGCCTCCCCCGTAAAATTTTTCTTCAAGGCGTGTTCTCAGACATTTATTAGGATCGCCACGATTAGGGTTCTCTATGAGAACACGAGTTCCGATTTCATCTTTTTCTTTTCCTCTTTTTCCGAATCACGATCTTATTCAAAATCCGGGTGCTACCCAGCCATCGTCAATACCGAGTGATGATGGGGAGGGAGTGATTGGTCCATCCCTGATCCAAGGTCATCAGACCTGAGATAGAAGATTCCTATTTTTTAATAGCCGTCTAATGATTGAACAAATCTCGTCATTTTCTGAGACACTCGTCACTAATCTTTTAGATCGCTGTACGCAGAATTATCGGTTAGGGAATCTTACGAAGCTTCGAAAGAAATACATTACAGTGATGTAGAGTGAAGAGATGTACTGAAATGTAATAAACTACTTACCAAAGAGATCCAGAATTAAAACTTGCCCTCTCTTAATTATCTGAATTTTCGCTATGTGTACAGGGTATCACTCTTAACGCTATCTAATAACTAATATCTAAACCGGTAGTTGTAGAAGCATAGTTCCAATTGCAAAAATATTTCAAATGTTGATCTTCATCAAAAAGAAAACCATTTACGTCACAATACTTTTTTTTCTTTTTTAAAGACGTTCTCAAAAAAATATTTTTTCCCTTCTCAACAACGCGAAACTTTCTGACTCATTTTTAAACATAAAAGCATGATGCTTGCAGGCTGATTATTGAACTGATTTGTAACCGAACAATTTTTTCATTTTTCTACAAATGAAATACATCTTCAGTTATAAACAATTATTACCTTAGGACGTCATATTTTCTTTCCTTTTCTGCACTGTCACGTCCGGAAATTCGGTTCAAAACGCAAATTTTGACAGCATATTTTGTAAAAGTATTTTGTCTTTACCGAAAAACGAAAAACAGTTCGTTTATACAGTTTCTCGAATAAGTGCACCTGCCAATTTGATACAGTTGCGAACAAAAATGAGTCAGAAAGTAGACAATTTGGATTTGAGAACAGCCTCATTTAAATTTTTATACAGTCCCTGTACTTATGAGTTATATTTATAAAAATTTCCTTCATGCTCTAACAAATAAAACAACAAAAATTATTTTTGTACGACCAAAACTTACCTAGTTATAGTACTGTGAATTTTATTAATTTCCATTATTTTCTGGCACTTAAAAACGGATTAAAAACGTTTATGCTTTAGAAAATAAGGTAATTTAGGTTAGAGGGGAAAAATAATCTTTGTCAGGATTTCTATATAATTTTTATTATCAAACTACAGGATTACCTTCCATTCAATTGGTATGCGAGAACTATCCATGCGCAGAGCTCCCAAATGGTCCATTTTTTAAATACCAGTAATTATGAAGAATAATTTTCGTGGTAGGTTTCTATAACGTTTGTAACAGAAACAGCTTTCAAGGTAGGTTTCTACAAAATTCGCATAAAAAAATCTAAAAAAAAATCTAAAAAAAAAAAAAAAGATTATTGTTTTGTAAAAGTGGTATTCAAAGAAACGGAAGTCCAGTATGCGAGATATAACTTTTTTTCATTAACAAAAACGGATATTAATCCCTTTCATAGACGCGTAAATACTGTAGATCTTTGGAAAATAATGATTTATTCCAAATTTATAGATTTATTAAAGATAATTTTTGCTGTTTTCGAGGCTGGATAATTTAGTAAAGTTAAATAAGAATCTCTAAGGGTTTTTTTTTTATTTTATAAATTAAAATATTTTAAACTTTTTTCATCATAGTTTGTTGCACAACAGGAAAAATACGCATATAACTGGTGGGTGTGTTCTGAATTTAGTAAATTGGTATTCTCCTTTAATTATCGTGAGTTTAATTCTTAGAAGAGGCTTTTATTCTTAGAAGGAAATCTAAATACGATTTAGAATTTACTAGAATTCCTTGTCTGAGTATAGCTACTCCCCAGAAGAAGGTCACATAGTGCAAAATCAACAAAAACACATATAACTTATCTCTCAGATAACTCACTTTTAACTATATCCTCAATACTTATTATCACTGAAGAAACTCTTATTTTATATTCTATTCTGCATCATTCACTTTCATTTATTCCACATTTATGGAGAACAAAAAAATACTGAATGTGTGCGAATGAAATATGATATATTTAAAATTTTAAATTTGTTATAAATATTTAAATTTATGATTTCTACTATTACTTATTTCATATCAAAAAGATTTATTTTGAGATATTGTTTGTAGATATAATGAAGTAAAATATGAAAAAATATATCTTACATCAAATTATTGTACGCTGTCATTTTGTTTGCTTATTTAGTACGTTTCAATATTAAAAGCAAGGTATAGTAACTGCAATATTTTATCTAAAAATTTTAATTTTTGACTAAATTTTTTTTGTTCGCTACTTTACTTGCTTTACTGAGTTATACGGCTAACAACTATTGATTTATTTTGAGATATTGTTTGTAGATATAATGAAGTAAAATATGAAAAAATATATCTTACATCAAATTATTGCACGCTGTCATTTTGTTTGCTTATGTAGTAAGTTTCAATATTAAAATCAAAGTATAGTAACTGCAATATTTTATTTAAAAATTTTGATTTTTGACTCAATTTTTTTTTGTTCGCTACTTTACTTGCTTTACTGAGTTATACGGCTAACAACTATTGTCAGAATATGTATCTATAAATAATGGGTTTTAATGAGATATGATATATTTAAATTTTTTATTCGTTATGAAATTTCCAATTCCTGATTTCTACTACTATTTTTTTAATATGGAAAAAAATGATTTGAGATATTGTTTTATAAACCTATTAAGAAAAAATATTGAATTGAAACAATAATACACTCCTGCCCTAGAAAATAAACGCTCATTTTCTCTCTAAAAATTGCATTGTGCTTGCATTGCGTGCATTGCGTCATTATGTAACAAGTTTTTGTATTAATTTACGAATCATGATCTTACATTTGCCTAGTAGGATGTCTGGATGTGCTGCAGAACGATGTTTATTCTCTTGAGAAATCATCAGTTCAAAATCATCAAAGAAAAAAAAAATCAATTCTGAACTGAATTAACTAATGAGATCAAGAAATGGTGAATTTGAATTGTCTGGGCAGATGGTCTGAACAATGGGAGGAGGAGGCTCACAATCCTAAAGCTTGCAATTACCCGTTCACCATTAAATACACGAGTCTCTCTGATCACTCACAAAGGTATTCTGAGTGTCATCTGAAGAAGCGCAGGTGGTGATTCTGGGTGATAAAAAATACTTAAGTAAATCAGTTCCTCAGAAATGAGAATAGGTTCAAACGGATGCTTTTGTAATTTGTTTGAAACGATGCAGCTACAGAAAGTAAACATGTTGATTAAAATAATAGACAGAGCTAGATAATTGAGTCCAAAAGATAGTTGGATGCTGTTGCAGAAGACCATGAGTTTTGTATTCAGGTAATGGGCCATCTTAAGGCATTGGAACCCCCAGTCAGTCTCATTTTTGGATGCCCTTTATTAATAACTAAACACTGCTACAATTTTTTTTTCCCCAAAAAAAGAAATTGCGATTATATGATCTGCGCAGAAATCTGACATTAAGGAAGGCAAAAATTTCTTTTCAGAAAAAATTGTAAAAAAAAAAATCGCATGGGATCAGTGTTTATTCCATCAATCTGACGTGATGCTTTATAAAGCCTAAGTGATGTATGAAAGATATTACTTAAAATTGAGTTCATGATCTAAAATGTAAAGCGTAAAATAATTTAAATGACATACACTTTTAGTATGTTCTTGAAATTTTATAGTCAACAGAATGTATTAAAAAGTTAATTAACAAATGCATAAATGAAAAGCACACAATTTTATATGTAACACTTAATTTAAATTATGGTTAAAATAACTTGAATATCAAATCTTTCAAAAATTCATTTAAGCAAAGTAATAGAATATTCTATCTCTTATTTTAAAGGATATGTTATTGTATTTACGTTTAAAAAAAAGTATTTTATATCAATTTTATTTATGAAAAATTTATTTAAAAAAAAATCACTCTTAAAATATGTTATTTGAGAAAAAATTACCTAAAGGTAATATATATTTTTTTTCAAATGATTTTTATTTTTTACCGATTTTTTTCTGATAACTTCGTTGCACAATACATATAAATTTATGCATACATTTCTTATGTTTACTCAGACTATTACAGCAATGCTTATATTTCAATCAACATGCAAGAATTGTTTGAATACAGCTTATACGTTGTTTAGTATTACATAAAATATGTGTATTGTATATGTATATATATGTGTTTATTGTGTATTTTATATAGGAAAATTTCAATTTCCGGTTAAAAAAGTTTTTGGTTTGTTTCCATATTCTTATAAACATAAATAAAAGCCATATTTAAAAACGGAAAAATGTCAAATACAGCCATATTTTTAAAACCTTAAAATGGGATTATAAAATATTCAGTAAATAATTCTTTTATTAATTGCTGAATTTTTCTTTAATTATTATTCAATATTGTAAACATTTGGTGCAATTTAGTATAACAAATCATCATGATTGATGACTGTCTATTGATCTAGTTCCTTGCGGTACTGGGAGAAAAAGAAAAAGCAAGATAAATATTGAAATTTATACCACAATGATTAAACGCTAAATTAAATAACTTCCAAAACAACCACTGCCTTTTCATTTCAAAGAATCCTAATTTAATCTTTTCCGCTTTCAGACGCAATATCTGAGCAGATTTATAACTATAATTTATGAATCGTTTATTTAATTTCAATATTCACAAAAAGGAAAAATAATAATAATGAAAAAAATATTATCTAAAAGCGACGATGCTCATATCGTATTTTTAACCGATACCCAGTTCGTAATAATAATTTTTAAATATTCAATATTTTATTTACAGCAAGAAAAAAAAATCCTCTACAGATAGTTTTGAAGAAAATTGCGCATTTGAATGTGGGAGACATTTTTTTTTTAAAACATGAATATCTGTTAAACAATTTGTCTTTAAAAAACCATTATCATCTCTCTTGTGATTAGATTTTTTTTTTCGCTGTACAGCTCTGCCCAGATTTGAGATATCTGTACAAATATTTGTTTTAGCTGTACGCAGATAAATATCTGCTTAAATTAGCGGGATATTTGTCAATAATGGATGTAGAATGAATTTTCATTCCCACCTTCTCTCACGTCACCCCACCCCAGTTGTGAATTCGAAAAGATATACACCAAAACTCATCATTTCGACCGCTTTTAGCAATTATTTGTAAAATGCATGTTTCCTTTATTCTATATGTGCCGGGGAAGTAAATGCTGTAGGTGGATTAAAACAGGGAAAAAAAATACTTCGTCATTTCTCATTCATAAACTGATTTCGCGATCGTTTTAGAAAACAAAAGAGACTCTGAATACAGCACTGAAAAACAAGTTTTGCTCCGTTTTATGTTGCAATATTTCATTAATGATAATAAATACCGTCGCTTATTTTAAATAGGAGAAGTTAAAAATTGAAAAAGCCGTAGCTAAAAACTTTTAGAATTGCTGCCCGTGAAATTAATCACAGCCGTATTGAACAGCTATTGATAATTATCTCCGCTTTTAGACACCCACCCCTCCTTTCTTTCTCTTCTGGTGTATAAAAATACCCGAAAAACAAAACCTCGGCTGGCATAAAAGCGGGGAGAGGATAGGAAACCAAACAAAAGCGACTCATTTATTAACGTTTTATTTTAAAAATCGCTTCCCAGTTTTCGGGCAAAATACCAGACAAAAGCCCGTGTAAACACTGATAGCAAACGATTAGAACACGTGGTTTCCGCCATATTGTTTTGAAAGCCGTTCCGTTTTAAAATCCACACAATGCCAAACGAAATTTCACTGGAGTTTATTGTCGCGCTAGAAGTCCCGCTCGAAAGTCTTATACATATTGAACAGCATTGTTGTGTGTTGCTTCTCTTTTATAATTGTTACTATCTTTCTCTCTTTCGAACTCCCACATTCATTCTTTCTCTGACCGGGAAAATTGCCACTATTCCCCCACTAAAATTATTTCTCACCTTTCGGTGAGAATGTTGGGAACACAAGAATTTCTGAGCAGAAAATTTTGTATTCTTGCAGGAAACAACTAGGAAATTGAAAGCATGGCCAAAATCGTGCCTCAAAAATAGATACTCCCTTGATTTATCTAAATTAATTAATTTCCTTTAAAAGTCAAAATGAGCGGTGACTCTTTTGCCATTCCGTCGAACGCTGCACAATCACTTTCTGTTTTAAATTCTTCAATAGCAAAGGAACGTCGTTTGCCGGAGGTTCCGCTGATAGCCCCTCTCCTCCCCCTCAACCTCACGAAACAAATCATTTTCCTTTGACTTCCGCGGTTTCACAAATGAATAGCTCATGCATCGCCAAATTCCCGAATTTTCCTTCAAACCGGAAAAGTTTGGACTTGGGATTTGTACTTCCCCACACTGTTGCCTAGATGTCTGGAAAGCCATCTGTAAGGCGTACGAAAAGAGACTGGTTTCAACTCCGCGACATTTTGTTTCTTTTCCTCATCCGAAGTCGTAGTTAGTATACCCGATTTAAATCGTTTTTATAAAAACAATTCATTTACGTTCAAATTCTGTGACAAAATTGTAAAAAAAAAAAGTTAAATAAAGTAAAAATCCAGACTGTCTATACCAATATATAAAACTGGAGTACTTGTCTGTGATTTTCAGAAAAACACCTATTTCTAAGTTCACTCGACTGTTTATTTAGATGACGTATAGTAAAAAATAACATTAAAAATATGTCTGCCTGTTTGTCCGGAATAGGCTCAGAAACGGTTGCATAACAAGCACTAAACTTATCAGGGGTAGAAAGAAAAAGTTTCTGCCTACAATCTGCAGTTCCGATATCTAAAATAGTTTTGGGGAAAACAGAAAAACAGAGAGAATCAACCTATCAGCCAATTTTTCAATATTCAGAAATTCGGGAACTAATTGATTAATTTTTGAGGATTCTTACGGTTGAAAGGTCTAATTGATATTTATAAATGGTGATTCTTGCTACAATCCGCAGTTTGTCGCATTCCTACATTTAAAATAGATTTTGAGAAAACAGGGGCAAACCAAGAGAATCAATCAATCATCTAGTTTTTCCATGCTCAATAACTTGAGAAGTAATTGGTCCCTTTTAAGGGATCTTACATCGATTGAATGAATGGTCTAATTAATATTTATAAATGATAATAAAAAATTTCCAAATTTTGAATGTGTTAAACGATATATAAATTGTGATACTACTTTAAAAATTGTGCAACATAATTATCAAAAGTTTCATTTAAATTTGAACATTTTCTTTTTACAAATACGTTTCAAAGGTTTTAATATACAGCTTTGGGCAGCAGTATTGAGCACCCCCATATCTTTTATATATGTACAGAAGTAATAATCGGAGGCAAATGTTTAACTGCATACAATTATGAATTTCTGTTTAAATTATTACATTTTTTAAAACAGCAAACGAACACGAGTTCCTCTTCTTTTTTTAATTCTAATTATTATTGTGTTATGCAAGTTAATAGATAATCATGAAAATTAGACTAATTTTAGCAGACAATCCAAAGTACAAAGAAATTAGTCTTCAGCAACGAAAATAAAGATTTTTTTTTTAATGTTAAAAAAATTTAAAATGTTCTTGAAGATGATAAAGATTAGATATTACTAACAAGGAAGGTCTCCTTAGCACATACTCAGA
Source organism: Maratus michaelseni (assembly GCA_963931845.1). NCBI lineage: Eukaryota > Metazoa > Arthropoda > Arachnida > Araneae > Salticidae > Maratus > Maratus michaelseni. The sequence goes on from OZ007591.1 coordinate 257,991,050, forward strand.
ATATTTTGAAAAAAAAATGCTAATTAAACTATTCATGTACGTTATGAAAGATCGGTCAAATTTAGCTGTGAAATCCCAACAGAAAATCTGTAAAAAATAAAATACTTTCGAGTATTTGGCGCAAAAAGACGCGATTTGGCGAGCAACACTTTTTCCACGCCAAATGCAAGCGATTTTAATGTACTTGGAAATGCATGATTAAATGAGTGTTTAAAGGCGTAGCACTTTATGAATTTAAACTGAAGCGATTAAATAGTTTATTATTTTTTCTATAAACTTATATAATATATATAAAAGTTGCCTATTGCTGAAGTTATTTAATTTTTCACGGTTTCGCCGGCTGGATAAGTTGTAAGTGTATTTTAACAGTAACTGCTCAACTAAGAACGCTCTTATAATACATTTCTATTGAATAAGTCGTTGTTTCCATGACAACAATTCGTTTCTCTTGTTGTCTCTGACACTAACAATATCGAAGTCAAATTGACAATGTTCAGAATCTGATATTAATCTTCAGTTTGAAGCATTTTAATCAACTTAAATTTGTTCTAAACCGTAGACTACGATCGTTAATTTTCTTTATCTATTTTTATAAAAAAAAACTATGGTGAAATGGTCGTTATAAAAGTGTATTTATTTAAGTTAAACTTACTTTAACTAATTCAGTATGAAGAGTAGAAAAGGTTTATAACGATTAAAAGAGTATTTATCATAAAAGTATTATTATTTTTTTATTTCATTGTGTCGCCAACCAGCAATAAATCGCCAAAAAACACGA